>MU174354.1:40404672-40515556 GCA_016696395.1 Antechinus stuartii
ACACACACACACACACACACACACACACACACACACACACACACACAGAGAACTCAGGCTTTCTAAGCCTTTTCCTATGTCCAACCCTTTGACTGGAGATGGGGCAGCTAACTGAAGCAGCTTTTGGAGAGCAAATCACCACAGCTGTTCCAATGCTAGCAGCAGAAAGTGTGTCTAGAAGTCTAGCCTAGCAAGAATACCCATCTCCTTGCTGTTTCCCAGTTCAATCACCCTACCCATTGTTGTGACCCTGTTTTACCCTAGGTTTTTACCCCACCATTCTGTCAAACTCCCCAGCAGGTGCACCTAGTTACATGGGAAACCACTTGTCCAAAGCAAAAAGAGGAACTTTGTTAGGTTGTGGATAGATTCCTATAACATTCTCTTCCCATAACATTTACATTCACATCCACATATCACAGTCTCCGTGGAAAATTGTGGATTTGCCCCTTACGGCCTATAATGGATCAGAGCCATGCAAAATTAGCATAGACACTGGACCTGAAAGAAATGAGGTTGCAACATTCTCCCTTTCCTTTCCTGCCCCCTTTTCACCCCATCCACCCCCCCCCCCCAATCTTGGACTGCCAAGAAAAAAAGACTATGAGAAAAAGAATGTTTATAAAAACCAAAAATAGAACTAAAAGAACTCTGCTTCTTTCTCCAGACTGTAGCTATGAAATGCATCACCCTCTCAACACACTGGTAAGTATTGGAAAGGCGGGTGAATCTTTTTCTGGCTTGAAAGTTTTGCATCTATCTGGAAGGATGAGATAAGTGCAGTACTAAAAAAAGGTTCTGTAAACTCCAAAAGAAAGAAAAGCTCAGAACTTCTGTACCTTAATTCTTGGCTTTGATTGGATAGATGTACCAAGTAGCAGGAACAAAAGTGATGGTTGTATTAGTACTTTAATTAAAACAGTGACTTCTTTCCCTGTTTTTGAAACTAAGAAACTACCTGAGCACAGTAGCTCAAGGAGCCGAAGAAATTAAGAAATTAAATTGCTCCACAGCCCTTTTTTGTTTTTGGACATTTTATATCAATTAAAACTACAATGCATGTTAAAGGGAAAAAACCCCAACAACCAACAACAGAAGGAAACCCTCCCTTCAGTTTCATTTTGGGATTGTAATCACTGTAATGACCTCTGTGTTTGGGGATTAATGTTTGAGCTGAGTTCAAGCAATCAACCTTTCATGGTCTCTGTTATTATTGCCGAAATAAATACCTGGTTGTGACAAGGTCTGTATTAACATTAATGAAAATTGGTACTCCTGTGAATTCACTAATTGTGAATGGCTCTTAGCTTTCTTTCCTTTGTTGGTGCTCCCACTCAAAACTAAGTTGGACAGCAACTGGGATAATTTGCCTTCAGAATTCAGAATTTCTCATTCTTTATAGACCTTTATGGGCAACACCAATTCAGGAATGTTTAGGCAAAAGTATCAAAAGTCTATTGCCAACCTTTGTAAAGAGTAAAGTAAGTAAAGACTTGCAAAGTTGCATCTTGAAAGGCATGAATTATGAATCACTTTGAAGATTTTTCTTAGAGTAAAGCAGTAGTTTTTCAGTAGAAGAGCAGGAGACGTTTTTCAGTGCAAGGAGGTTGCTTTGAAACTATACTAAACAGGAAGAAGGAGATAGGATCTAATTTATGGTTTGTACTTTGTGATTTTATTGACTACTACATATATCCATATGCTGAAAAACTATCAAACATGTGTAAGAAAAATGTAAGATTTTTTGCTTTCCTTTCAATTCCCTCTCTCTCCTTTCCTCTCCCCATTCTGCCTTCTTTCCCTTCTCTTCTCATCTCTTTCTTTGTCTCTCTTCTGTCTGTCTGTCTGTCTCTCCTCTTCCTCTCCTTTCTTTTTCTTCATTTCTCTCTGCTTTTATTTTTGCAGGAATCTATGTTTTGATGGAGCTCTCTATGTGACTTCATGGGGAAATAAATGTCCTCTTAATCTAGTGAAAGAAGGAGTTCATTGTTGGTGGTGTTAAGGAAATGGAGGGTGTAAACTAAGGATGTAAAAGGGTGGGTAGAGAGACCCAAAGCAAACTTTATGAGTCAATATAATATTCATAGCCTGATAATTTTTAGTCTACTTTTTGTCCTTAAAGTCACTATACACTTTTTGAGCCTGCAATACTTCTACTAGGCCCAAATTCCAAAGGTATGAAAAGAGAAGGACCAGAAATATTTCAGCAAATTTTTTTATAGTGACAAAGAATTGTAAACTGAAAGAGGGAGGGAAGAAGTGCCCATCAATTGGAGAATGCCCAAAAAAATTATATCATTGTAACACTATTGTACTGTAAGAAATGGCTAAAGGGAAATCTATGGAGACTTGTATAAAATCATGTAGAATGAAGTCAACAGAACAATTTATTCAATAATGACAACATAGTAAAGACAAAAAAAAAAAAAAAACCAACCTTGAAATACTTAACAACTAATCAGTGTAATAGGCAACAGTGTTTCCAGAGAACTGATAGTGAAATGAGATTTGTCTAATGACATTTAGACATGAATAATGTAAGAATTTGTTTTACCAACTCCATATATTTTTCCAAAGTGTTTTTCCCCTTTAAATTTGGGGAGAGGGTGAAGGGAGAAGAACTTAATTAGTAGTTTTTTTTAATTTAAAAAATAACAATAAACCAAGTGATTAAAAACATACATACATACATATGCATGATTAAATTGAACTTAGTCCTTTGGTCTGGCTTATATTCTGTCTTCCTCAAAGACCAGATACTAGACTAGATGGTTTGCAGAGATAACTTCTACTTCTAAGGTTCTTTAAGTCTACAGTTATTATAAAAAAAAGAATCTCACCTTGACCCGTCCATAGCTTCCTTTGGGGATAAGAATTTTGTGGCCATATACTTCCACAGATAGTTCCTTCACCCATGAGACAGCTGAACCCCCTCGGTGTTCATTCTTGGCCTCCACACTGAAGAAGGGGAGGCTGGACACATGTAAGCATTGTCGAGCAAGCAGATAAGCACAGGATCCTTGGAAGTGGAAAAGGAAGCCATCGAAGGTATGGTAGTGAGGCTCCCCAAATACCACACAAGTACTGCTCTCCAGTGGGTTACAATGGAAGAATTTGCCCTTGGGCTCACACACCTCATAAGGACTGCAAGACGCATCCTGGCAGAAAATCTCATTGTTAAAGTCCAGGCAGCGGCATTTGATGGTACAGTTCATATCATCCCAGAAGACCTCTCCTCGTCGAAGGAATTGCCCTGAAAAAAAAAGTCCATATCCATTAGTTGAAATGTATCTTGTCTTCATCTGTCAGGAGGCAGTCATTGGAAGGGTCATTGTCTCCGTTTAATCAGCATGAAAAAGATGAAACATAAACTGATGAAATGACCTAATCAGGTTAACAAAATGAGATATAAGTGTTAGTGGTATGAGTTTATTCTCCAAATTAGGGGTTCTTAACCTGGGGAACCAGGGCCCAAGGTATCCATAGATAAATTTCAAGGTGTCTATAGACTTGGATGAAAAATAAGAAATCTTTATTTCAATAATTGGTCTCCTTTGTAATCTTAATTTCAAAGTATCTATAGACTTGGATGAGAAATGGGAAATTTTTATTTCCATAATTGCTCTCCTTTGTAATCTTAATTTATTTTATGTATTTAAAAACATTCTTCTGAGAAGGGTCCCATAGATTTCACTAGACTCAGGAAAAGGTTAAAGTCCTCTGGTCTAGGCCCACAATCAAAATGTTGTAAAGTTTCTGTATTTGTCATCAAATAAATGCTTCAAATACTATTTTCTTGTTATAGACTAGAAGCTCCCTCCTTTTATAAAACCCCCAAGGACTGCATTAGTTTCTTATGAAATAGCTTTACATAGACCAAGAGATAGTCCTTAAAGAATACTCATTTCTTCATAATCCATTGGGCATAAAATCTATAGAAATGTAGGCGAACACAGGAACCATAATTTTCATGAAGGATGTGCTCTTTCTTTCCAATGTACAAGTTCAGTTCATAAATAAAATTTCCTTTCTTCAAAATCTTTAAAAATACTAATAGTGCTTAATGGCTCTAAGTAACCTCATTAAGTGACAATGTACCTGGGGAATGTGACCCAGTGCTTAAAACACTGGACTAGAAATCAAGAGCTCTGAGGTGAGTTCCCACTTCAGACTTTGATTTACTTTGTTCTGAAGAAGACCTGAGAATGCCTTGGGGCTTAGTTTCCCTTTATATAAAAAAGATAAAAACACTAGATTTGCCCTTTCCTATCTCTTGGAGAACAAGTATGTTGAGAAGGTGAAATGAGATCAGAGCATCAAGTTTAGAGCTAGAAGGGCTCTCAGAAAATGTTCAGTACCACTTATTCATTTTATAGAGGAGAAAATTGAAATGATTTGCCTGATGTCAAGCAGGTAGTAAGGACCAAGTAAGGTAGTAAGGAAGGACCAGAGTGAAGATTTGAACTCATGTCCTCAGGATCCAATGTTCTTTCCATTATAACAAGATGCCTTTTTCTTGATAGTCCTTTCCTAAAATTCTCCTTTTCCTATTCACCTTACTGGATGTCCTAATTACAGGGGTCCTCAAACTAAGGCCAGCGGACCAGATGCAGCAGCTGAGGATGTTTATCCCCCTCACCCAGGCTATGAAGTTTATTTAAAGGCCCACAAAACAAAAGTTTTTGTTTTTACTATAGTCTGGCCCTCCAACAGTCTGCGGGACAGTGAACTGGCCCCCTATTTTAAAAGTTTGAGGATCCCTGTTATACTCTCATTGTTAACTGGATTATTGCACTAGAGATGAAAGCATATTAAAGATAAAAGTAATAAGTACTGAGTCAGTCCTATAATACTTTTCCCTTTTCTCTTAATTTTCTATTTTGGAAAAATTAAGTGTTTACCTCTACATATGACAGTGATGGGTAAGACTGATAACATGGGAGCAAGAATAGAAAGGAGTTGAGGAAGGGAAATTGGTGACGTGAGAGTTAGGATCAAAAGAAGTCAGGAGAAAAGGAAAAACTGGGGGTTTTACTGTCCTCATCTTGAACTAGAAAGAAGTCATTGGAGGCCAGAAAGGCTTCACAGAGTATTTCCTAAAAATGATAGAGTTGTGTGCTATGAAGCAATGAAGAAAAAAAGAAGGGGAAGGGAAAAATGGAGGAGAGGGAGTGGATGAAAGGAAGAGTTAAAGAGTGAAGGAGAAAGGAATGGAATGGAGTAAAAGAACAAACAACCATTTTGAATCCGTGGCAGATGATGGTTAGTTGAAGGAAGTGAGCACATTTATCCTGGAAAAGAGAAGACTAAGAAGGTGGGAGTAGGGAGGTGATAGCATGTGGGTTGCATTTATTTAGCCCAATGGGTGAAAATTTCAGAGTCATATTTAGGCTTCATGTCCATGATAACTCCCTAACAATTAAAGCTATATATAGATTATAATAACTGGTCACTGGGGTTCCTTCAAATCCACAAATTCTATAATTCTAATAAGAAATCATGGTCTCAGAAAAGACTTTTGCTATTTCTGCTAAGACACTTGACATACTAAGTATTGTAAGTGATCCTGGGATTTATATGGATCTTTGGATCCAAGTATAGCTTAATAAGGAGTTTTGTTGTGGTTTCTTCTCAATTCAATTTGATTCTGTAATTTCAGATTAGTCTGTCTACAAGTAGGGAATCAGCCAATTGAATTGGTGTGGAGGGGTGGAGATAGGATTGGGCATCCCTCTTCCCAAGTTTCCTGCTTGAGGTCTATCATCCAAGAGACTGAGGAGAAATGCCAGGGTAGATCTGTATTCTTCTGACATGAGAGAATCTCTGCTACAAGGTTTGTGGCCTAACAAGTAAATGAAATTTATTAATGTCAGCATAATAAAGTAGCAGTACTTTCTGTGGAGAGTAATTTTAAGTTTCAAGGTAAGGTTTGTGGAAGTACTAAAAGCCTTAATTTTTTTTTTTTTTTTTTTTTTTGGAAATAGTGGAAAGGGAATAGGCTGGCCAGATATACTCAGCAGGCATGATTACCTCTCTAACTCCTTTCTATACCTGTCCTATAGGGAAAAAAAAATGCAAATTAGCAATTATGTTCCTTGCCTTTCAAGTAGAGAGACCTCAAAATGGGATAAAAGATTTAATCTAATCCCTAGTGGCTCATAAAAGATCGACCTCAAAACTGGTCTCTCTGTTCCCTGTCAATTTCTGGCACTGGTCCAATGCTGAATATATTACCAAGGGTTCAACTTGGGATAATTTCAAGTCTATGATTTTTCAAGTTTTCAATAAAGGAGAGAAAACTCTCTTTGTCTGGCCAGAGTTCTGGGCCCAAAGGTAAGATTTCCAGATATTCTGATTTGTAAAATGATAACATAATAAACTGATTCTATGCAGCAGCATTCCCTGTGCATTACCCAGACCCAATCCCAATCCCATTAGGCTGATTTACACCCGGTGACACAAAAGAATGTGTAGCCATTTGTATGGGGATATTGAATTTGTCCTGTATATAAAACTCAAATCCATAATTCAGGAGTTGGGGAATGAAGTCAGAGTTGGAGCTCTGCACACTAATGGGGTCTGTCCAGTCTACTGCTCTGCAGGCTCCTGGTTTCCATTATTATAGCATTTCAGTCTTAATGTCCAAAGATCAGAGATCTAATACTGGGTTTTTATACTTTCTATTGTTTCTGTAACTCTTAGAGAAAGTGGGGAGGGATGGCTAGATTAAAATTCTGCAATTTAGTAGGTACTTAGTCTAGGCTCAAGGTTTCAAACACTGCCTTTACCAAATTAAGATGTTATTGGGAAATATTTAAATAAAAATATACAATAGAACATAGATAATGTTAATACATGATTTTCTAGATCAATATGTGGTCTACAGGGATGCTTATGTATAGTTAAGTGGCCTATATTTCTATTTGAGTTTGACACTATTTTAGTCAACAAAAGGGAAGAATGACTTGGCATTGGTTGGTGCCTTCCATCCATGGATGATCGTAAGTGATGTGAGAACTACACTGGATGGAGCCACAGTCTTTGAAATCCTAGTGAGCTTTGGGACTAAATTCTTTTCAATCTAGCTTAATTCTGGCCTGCCTCCAAAATACATATTTGCTATTCTTAACACCTTGCTGTTTACAGAGTCCATAAAGGATGCCACCAGAGAGCCCTTTTCTCTCAGGGCCAGGAAATGGTCTCAGCCTGAATCCTTCCAGCGGCAGCTCAAGTAACCAGAAATTTGGAGAAAATCAAAGCTAGCTTTAAACCTTGCTGAACAAGCAGGAGAACAAACCTCAATAGGTTTCCTTTAGGCCAGCTTCAGAAGTTTGGAGCTTCCTCTGAACTATTAGAAACCTATTTAAAAACATAAAAGCCGTGGTAAGATATTAGAGGGAGGGAGGAGGGAAAGCAAGGCATCATAGCATGGGGCTCATATCAGTTATATAAAATTAAATAGAAATGGGAACCCCTAAATTATATGTAAAAATTCCTGTGGGTTATATATTGATTTGAGAAGCCACACATTTATACATTTCTTTTTTTAAATTAATGTATCACCACATTGAAGTCAGGAAGGAACTACATTTATATCTGGTTCAAACAGCATTTGGGAGTGTTGTGGCCCGTGGGCTGCATGTTTGACCCCTCTCCCTTAAACCATCTGAATTTCACTTTTCTGTATATGTGATAGATGGCATAATTGAGGGCTAAAGAGGGGGAATGGGGGCCCCCTCAGGCTACCTGGAACACAGAGAGACCAGAGGAGGCTGGATCTGGGAAAAGAACATGAAGCCTTCATTCCTCCCCCAAACTAGACAACTTAGAGATGATGGGACCACTTCCCAATAGCTTCAGCAGTCCTCTTTTAACTTGTGAGCAGGACACAAAGAATTTCTGTTTCTCAAGCATGACTAGACAGACCAGAAGTAAGGTCTTGAATGCTTGTTTGAATGTCCTGGGCTTTTTTGCACATCCAAAGAGTTTTCTCATAGTTCAGAGAAGGATCCAAACTTCTGATGCTGGCCTAAAGGAGACCCACTGAGATTTGTTCTCTGGCTCGTTCAGCAAGGCTTTGCTGGCTTTGATTTTCTCCAAATTCCTGGATGTTCGAGTTGCTGCTAGAAGGATTTAGGAGAAAAGTAATCCCAAAGACTGTGATACTGATTTCTCTTTCTAGTGCTGAGGAGCCTAATTTACCTTCAATAGGTCCTGGCAACATTTCAAACTTGTCTGGGGCTACTAAACCACAAAAAGCAGATGGCAGAGCAGGAGGAGTAATTAAGGATTAAGGAACAAGTTTTTAAAAGGATAAATGGTCAAAAATACAGAAATGATGTGGATGAGGAGGAAGTCTGCTTTCTGTCCCTCTGTTCAAGAAATCCTCCAGGAAATTGGTTTTCTCTGGGAAGCCACGCAGAGGAAGGTACCTGGTTGAGGTCCAGGTTAAGACTTTGCAACTCACAGCAGCAAGTACAGGGTTTCAGCTCCCTGCATGATGACTTGTGCATGCTAAAATTACCTTTCTCTCTTTTACCCAGCTGAGATATGTCAAAAGAGCAAAGCATCAGGAGCAAGTCCACCCCCACAGCCTAAAAACCTGGCTGTCACTCTAGACTAAACAGACTCGCTTTTCCAGAGAAGGGATAAAGTCTTTTTACCTCTGGAGGTGCAACCATTTGCTGGGTCAATTTCCTTCCCATCGACTTTAAAGGCCCAGCGACCTGGCACATTCACATTTGTGGTTTCCTGGATGTTCACAATATCAGGGGTTCTTGAACCTGGGAGGCTGAAGAAGTTGGTAAGGTTTCCCCCATTAAATCCTGCCTAGAAAATAGAAGCACAAGATATTCGATGAACATGTAGACCACACAACTTTAGCCAACACATACAGAAATCTAAATGTGAGGACAAGCTATATCTACTATTAAGATATGTCTCTTTACAGATTCTCAGTGTTCCAGGTAACAAGGTCCAGGACCCAAACAGTCCTTGTCCTCGTCCATCCCGGGACAGAGTCAAAGAAAAACAAACTAGGGTACAAGAATACCTCCTTTTCCTATGCTCCTATGAGAGCAATAAGAGCTGGTCCTTTACTTAGCAGTTAGAGGCCTGGAGGACACTTGAAAAGGGCCTGAGCAGTGTAACTCCCATGACGTAAGGAGATTTAAGAGGGCCACAAATGGAGGCAGGAAACCTACCTGGGCCATCACTCCTCCAAGACCTGTCAGGGGGTCACCTCCGCTTGCCGTTCCAGTGGTCCAGTTAATTTCATGATAATTGAAGAGAGTAAATGTGGATGCACCATCGGAGATCAGCACAGCCTGGAAGGTATTTACCTAGAGAAGGGAATGCACATCCATGACCCAGGAGATAGTATAGTACACATATAGCATCAAGAAGACCCAGTTCTAAATGCTCTCTGACTTAACAAGCTGTGTGACTCTGGACCAACTACTTCAATTGTATAAGCCCATTTTCTTATCTGTAAAATGAGGGGATTAGACTATCGGGCCTCTAAAGTTCCTTCTAACTTTAAATATAAAACCACTGTGAATTCTACGTCCCTTTTAATATTCTGTCCTTTATCTCACTAGTTACTCTGTTGTTTAAATAGTCTCTTTTTCTTAGCGGCTCTCTCTTCCACTTCTCTGAATTAACTGACTCCAAAGGGGACCAGGAATGATCTATGCCTTTCTGTCTGAAAGGGAATATGACTGAGGATTGCCCAGGGGCTGACTCAGTGCCCATCTTATATGTCTGAATTCTACAAGACAGTAAAGGCCCTAAGCAGGGACTCAGCTTGTGATATGTCAGACCACCTATAGATGGCACCATGAGAATAATGTATAAGAAACAATTGCCCAATGGGGAACCTAAATGAGCAGTACCTTGTTTCCCCATAGCTGCAATTTCACCAAAAAAAATTATTCTTAAAAATAAATTCATCACGACTGAAAGGATAATGATGTAGGGTTTGCCTTTTCCCTTTCAGGAACAGGGAGCTAATCTTTAGATTTCTTGCCTCCTTAAAATGGAATTTGGAAAGTGATGCTTAAAAAGCACTTTGTAGGGGAAGATTGCTACTATTATTGAGCATCACTATATATTTTCTCAGTTCTTTATGCTCATGTTTCTCAAACCAGCTGTGAAAGGGGAGCTACCCTGGCCAGGCCTACCTCCTAGGTAACAACAACAGCAACAACAACAACATCAACAATAGTTGATAATTTTAAAGTTTTAATGACTTAAATTAATGGCTTCAAATTACACCAAGACTTTGGGACACACTATCTAACCCAGGGGTCCTCAAACTACGGCCCACAGGCCAGATGCAGCAACTGAGGATGTTTATCCCCCTCACCCAGGGTTATGAAGTTTATTTATTTAAAGGCCCACAAAACAAAGTTTTTATTTTTTACTATAGTCCGGCCCTCCAACAGTCTGAGGGACAGTGAACTGGCCCCCTATTTAAAAAGTTTGGGGATCCCTGATAACCCTTTGAAATTTGTAAAGCATTTTACAATTTTTTTTATCTCCTCTGATCCTCAGAATAACGCAGAGAATTAGAAGAAAGAAAGGGGGTGGGGGAGGGCAGAGGGAAAGCCAAAAACTTTCTGAGAGTTCTTCCCTAGTGCTCCACTGGCAAGGGATAGGACATGATTTCAGTTCACCTCTAGGGCCATCTTTGTAGACCCTTTGTCTCAATATCAAACTCTTGGGAAAAGGAACACTGCAGGAAGGCCAATGTTCCTTTCAAATGACTTTCAGCTTAGCCATGACCACTTCTCATACCTCTACTTTCCAGACAAATTTTCAGAAAAATCAATTAAAAACCATGTTGAAAGGAAATGTAGCATGTATATCTTTTTAGCCCCTTCCATGCTCATAAACTCTTTTCACAGTTACACTTATATTTTTCAGGTCACCATTCTGCTATAACAGTTGAGAAATCCAAATCTATCTCCCTTGGAACCGATAGAAAATATTGAAACTGTCAGTTTCATCTTGGCTACTCAGAAAGGCCTGGAAGGAAGGAATCGTCATGTGAGCGAAAGGAAAAAACTCTTCTCAAAAAGACCTGTCCTTGCCATTCCTGATAACGCCACACGATATCCATCTGTCTTCCTTCATTGCCCCTGTTCAACCAATGGGAAAAGTGGAACACAGAGGAGGGGCGTCATCAGCTCCAGATTACACTGCGGTCTAGTAGTGGGGTGAACTAAGCATCAGATTCAAGATCGAGTCCTCAATCAAGGCCACACAAAGTCTCAATAAGCTGCCCTCTCACCACCTGTGCTAGAATTCTCTATCAAGAAACAAATTTCTTTCTTTGAAATCAAATCTAAAATATTTTTTGCCAAACTAGACTGCAAGAATGATTCATTGCTGATCATAGGAGACAGCTCAAAACCAACCTGCTTGGACTAATTTATCAGCAATGCTCCTGAGGGTAATCAACAAACCTTTTAATTTAATTTTTCTGAACTCGGGAAAGGAGAGATGAAACCAGCTCCACACTGACTAAGGGAGAAGGAAAAGGGAGGGATGTTCACATTAGCTTGGTTATATTCCTTAAAACTATGATTTTTAGATCCTCTAAGTCCCAGTTTTCATTTTTGTAACTCTGGACATTTTATAAAAGGAATATTTACTTCCAAAGATAATCACAATTATACAAATGTAGGGCAGCTAAGCGGTACAGTAGACAGAGCACTGGGCCTGAAATCAAGAACACATGAGTTCAAATCAGCCTCAGACACTTACTAGTTATATGACCCTATTTCCTCATCTATAAAATAAGGTGCGAAGGAAATGGCAAACCCACTCAAATATCTTTGCCAAGAAAACCCCACATGGAGCCATGAAAAGTTGGACATGACTGGAATGACTCAAAGATAATAATGTACAAACTTACTCCTCCCAACGTGGGAGAGGGATGATCCTCATCTCCCCCTGGACCTTCTAAATCTCTGGTGAAGGAAAGGGAATTGAGTTCATATGAGCTTCTTTATACTTCAAGAGAGTTCCAATCACACTCTGGGGAAAGCAGGTCTGTCTGTTTGTCTGTGTGTGTGTGTGTGTGTGTGTGTGTGTGTGTGTGTGTGTGTGTGTGTGTATCCAAAGCCTAGAAGATTCAGAAAACTCTGAATACTCTTCTCTTTACCTTTTTATTATTTTTCCATGAAATTCTCTCTGCAGAGCTCTGAGTTTTTATGTCTTGAGCAAAGGACTTTGTTCTGTTTCCTTAAAAACACAGAGAGGTACTATAGGAGGAAAACCCTCTCGGTAGGAAAAGTAAAGGAATTAGCAGTTAATTTGGGTGAAACTGGCTTAAAGGTTTTTGGTATTGATGAATTTTTTTTTTTTGGCAGAACTGAAGATTTAACTAGCCTTTTCTCCAATGAGCTTAAAACACTTAGAATATTACTTCATTCATCCTTTTAGAAAGGGTCCTTTCCTAGTCAGGAAATTTACTCCAAAGCACAAAATAGAAAGGATCTAAATTATATTGCCATCTTTTATTGCTGAAGGAATTTTTTTTTAAAGAACAGTGGTCAGCATTTGATGGGCATTTTTTCCTTTTTTTTTCCTGCCTCTGACACTAAAATTTATCGATTGCTGGCATCCTAGAGTCTAACGCTGTAAGGTATGAGGCATAAAAGACATAAAACATCACCCACAGAATCATTAGCAATCTATAACCTGACAAAGGGAAATGTATACTTCTTTAGAGGTTATTTCTAGCCAATGCATCCCACTCTTAAACTTGTGTCTTTCTGTTCTACAGAACCTCTTAGCAATAAAGTGCTTCTTGATACTCAGAATGGAAGGTGCTAAAATGTATTGTGTGCTTACTGTGTTGTGGGTGTGACTTGCAAGCCCAGCAGTTTCTCACCCTGAATCGAACTCACTGGTTACCATTCCTCACCCCCAAACAACTGAATGCAATACTAAGGGAATTGGAACACAGACGGAATTGGAAATATTCCTAGGAAAGCAAGGGCCAGGTTCTTGAGTGCCTTTGCTCACTAGATGATTTATTGCAAAGTTAAAGGTTCTTCCAGTCCTTCAAACATACCCATATCCAAGACAACCAAGTATCAGATCCTCCTGACAAACCATACTTCATCATTTCTTTATGGGCAAAGTTGATTATCTCTGGGATAATGCTGTAGATAATCTATTTTATTTAAACTTTTATCTAACTGCTCATTTGGGATTTTGGAGCAGATGTTCAGCCCTTATTCTTGAAACACTCTACCTGCCCACTCAAATTAACATCAAATAGGAGTAATTTCTGTCTGGGTCACAATAAAAAGTAAAAAGGCAGGACAGAAAATGAGTTAGGTTATTTGTGTTCCATATCTAGCAGTCTCTTCTCTGCCTCCTATTAGGTTTTGTGAAAGATGGAAATTAAATAAATTAGTTTTAGCATTAGAAAAAAGCACTTCTAATTTAGCTATGAAAGAAAGAGATTTTGAAGTTCCTGGGTTGGTTACTAATAAATATATGATCCAGGCTAGTTCTCTGGGCCTCAGTTTATAATTCTGCAAATTGGGCACTTCTTCTAAGAGAAGAAGACAACTGAAAGCCTTAATCTAGACTTAAATAATATTAATAACATATCTTACATATCTCACTGACTAAGCATGATATTTCCCTCTCTGCTCCAAAAAAGGGGTGAGTGGCAACATAATGCTTGTTACACAAGTAATCTAAGGCCTTTACTGAATTTCTATGTTCCAGCAATAAAACTCCTTTTGATTGTTGTTAAAATGGGCATGAATTGGCTATTAGAACATGAATAAAAAACAAAAAAGAAAATTTGGATTATTACAGGTGTGGTGCTGCTCCCTCCATAAAATGTAACCTCCTCCCATGTCACAATGAACACCCAAATGGCAGAGAAGGTGGCCATGTCTTTGAAGTATTTTCTGATATCTTTGGTGGCTCTTCTCAAGATCACAGGGTCCATGGTCTCTCTGTAATAGATCTCTCCTCGAATTCCATTGTGAACATCGGCCCAAAACGGGGCAATGAAGGCCCGACCATCTGTTAGAGGAAAGGATTCTGGAGTAAACTGGCTCACCAGCACATTGAAGGAAACAACCCCATTATTATTGACCTACAAAATAGAAGAAGAATTTCCTATGAGGGAACTAAAACCGACAATTGCAGTCACTCATTATGATAGACATCTTCTTAGTCGTTGAATGAAAGGTAGCTTTCAAATCACAGACTTGGCACCCTAAAACACCAATTCCCACCATTCACATCAGGCAGTGTGTTTACTTTCAGGCAATTCCAATGGCTCCATTTCACTTTCAATTTATAGTCAATTTCATTTCTCATTAATAATCAGTTTCATTTTTATGTTCCCTTTCCCATCTTTGTTTAAACCCGTCATACATCACTGAGCTTGTGTATGTGCATAAGAGAGAGAGACAGACAGAGACAAAAACAGAGAAGCAAAGTGAAGGGGAAAATGAGAGGAAAAAGTGAGAAGCTCTCTATAAGACTGGATTCTCATTCTGCCACAAGAGGACTGTCAGTCAAAAATAAATCAGAGATGTCAGCTTTCCTCAAATCCTCACCCCCCCAGAATGAGCCATTGTAAATGAGCCATTTAGGCATCTCCTATTGATGTCAAAAATGAGTTCTGTATTCATACTGAGGGCAAAGTTGAAATCCACAGGTGCCTGATTCTAGAATTGTTCTTTTGGTCTGATGCCTCCTTTCTACAGTCACAACATAAACATTGAGCCATGAACAGTTTATGTAAATGACTATCTACATTGGTTTCTTCATGATTTGCAAATAGGCAATTTATTACATTACCAAATCTTGCTACAAATACTCAAGACAATAAGTAAATTCAGTTTACATAGCAGTCATAAATAATTCAATCTTTTCGGGCATTTGCTAATATAAATGTTTATAGGGGGAAAGCCTTATGGTTACCATGTGGCTTGTATAATTTTACTTAGAGAAATGTCCTGTTTTAGAAACTTGGAGAGATCCCTCACATGAGAGCATATAATTATTAGCCTTCTCACTCCCTTATTATCAATCAATCAATATTATTGGAGTTCCTTGTGAATAAGGATTACTATTAATTCTTTGTCCTTGTATCTTCAGTGCTTAACACAGTGCTTGGCACATAGTAGGCACTTAATAAGCACATATTGATTTACTGAATGATTCTTATCCATTATCATATTGGCATGAACAACCCAGAAAGATTCTAATGGCAATTACTAAAGAGCTAGGCCAAGTATGTGCTAAACTCATTTGAGGGGGAAGTAAAGTACATATCTTCTTTAGGCAAAAATCACTGACTACTTAAAACAAGACTCATAAATTTGAAGCTGTAATGGACCTTTTCTAGGTAAATGCCTTTACTTTGCAGACAATGAAAATGAGATCTAGAAATCACAGGATCCAAGATTTAGAATCTAGAAATCATGTAATCCAGTAATTTTCATATTGTAGTCCTTTGACCCATAGGGGTGTCCAAGATCCTTTCAAGGGTAAAGAAGTCAAAACTATTTTCACAATAGTTCTAAGATGTTATTTGCCTAATAAAATATCCTTCTCTTTTTCATATCTGTGTGAGGCTGGATTTTCTTCACAGACATCAACCGAAACAACAAATACAGAAACAGATATGAAAATCTAGCTGTTTTCTATTAAGCCAGACATTAAAAAGATTTGCAAAAATATTTAAGACATTGTCACTCTTCTCTAATATTTTTGTTTGTTAATAGTTTTTTTATTAAAATTGATTCATGTTAACTTGCATTAGGTGTATTATTGTCATTTTAAAATGAATTAAATATTTTAAAACTTAACTGGTTTTAATTTCTAACATGGTAAATATTAATAGCAATAACTAATATAAACAAAAATTCTTTGGAATCCTTGATAATTTTTAAGTCACTTTATTAAGTGATTACCAAGTACTAGACAATATGCTAAATCCTTTACAAATATTATTTTTCCTAAAAACACTGAGAGAGAGGAGCTATTATTATCCTCATTGTACCACTGAGGAAATGGAAACAAAGATTAAGTGATTTATTCAGGGTTAGCTATTTAGGTAAAAGTCCGAGGACATATTTTAATTCTAAGTTGTTTCTCTCCTTCAGATGACTCCATTTTCCTTGAGAGATGGTAGGCAGGAAAAGGTAAAAAGGTACAATATGATTTTTGCATATCCTCTATCCCAAAGCCACAAAGGCTAAAGCCATTCATCTGGGAACGTACAGAAAAAGGATTGCTTTGACCTATATTCACCTCACCATATACCACACCATCCTGGCTGCAAGAAAACAAAAGTTTTCATACCAAGCAAATAGCCTGAAAAAAAGGGTGTCCAGTGGTCCCTTGACAATAAATGGCATCATTTCCCTGTGCAAACATCGAGGTTTGGAGCTTATGCTCCCTAGGCTTCTTTGTAAGCATAACAGAGCAGCCCTGACTATTCAGTAGTTACAAATCTCACAATAGCAGTGTCTCTCTGAAATTGTCCAAGAATAACAGCTGCCCAGAGTTTTCTCACACCCAGAAAAAGAGGAAAAGTGATATTACTCCTGTTGTGGTTCACTGTATCTTTTCCCTCTTTGTCATGTAGCAGAAATAATGTTCACTGCATTGGGGATGCTTCTTCCCTTCTGTGTTTAATCACCCACAAAAGCAATTTATTGCCCTGTATACTCCTCCACTATGAACATTAGCCATTAAATATACCTTTGACTTTCTTAATCATAAAACCTATCAGCTCATGAAATTTCAGAACTTGTCATCTGGCTGTTAATAAATCCTCTGGTCCTCTGGACCATCAGAAGATGCACCAGAAGAGTATGTTTAAACTACTCTCTTTAATGTCAGTGTGATGGAGAAGAGGAACAGTATAATAGCTAAGCTGTTTCTCCACTTACATAGACAGTCCGATAAGGAACTCCAAAGAAGAAAACTGGAATGGCCAACTTGATCTCTGATGAGCTTCCATCATCTACTTTGGGGGTCTTGGTGTCATTCTGCCAAAATGGGTACATGAGCTCCCTGGGTTGTACTGTCAAAAAAGGAAGTAGTTAGATAATGGTTCTGGCAGACTACATCCCTCCCATATGCCAAAGTCAGCTTCTTTCAGGAAGTCTTGTTTACTCAACAGAAATCAGAATGATTTTCCTAACCATCCCATTAAAAGTAACCTATCTCTCTCTCTTAATTTTGAGAAATGGAAAGTGAAAGGGATCTTTTCACCTTGGGATGTCAGCTTCTAAGGGGAAAGATATATGTTTCTTAGATGGTCAGTATGATTTGAGAATACAGATGTTAACTGTTAGATCATTATGAAATTATATCTTTTTAGAAATCTTGAAGATAAGAAAGTCATTTCTCTTTTTTCTGGCTTCAATATTATTTTGGATTTACTCCAAATATGTTTTGTACATATTTATTTGTATATATGTTGTTTTCCTTCAGTAAAGAATGTGTCCTTTTGGATAGATGTTGTTTCCCCAGTATATGGGACAGTGCCTGGCACAAATGCTTGTGGGAATTGAATGGAATCGTCAGATTAGGATGGTTTAGGAGCTAGCAGTCTGGGGGCTAGGGACTGGATCCCATGACCTCTAGGTCTGGGAGACACTTTTATACCAAGAATATGTATGATTATGTATATATTTTAGAGAGAAGACTTCCACCTCCTTCACAAAAAAATCAGGGAGCAGATTAAAGCAAGAAATAAATGTCAGCTGGAATCTAAGCAGAAATAGTAAAGAAATGGAGAGTTTATAAAAAGTACTTGAAATGTGAATGACCCTGATTGAGAAATAATCCTAAAAGAGGGCTCTCTGCCCATCTCTTTCAACAAGCAGACACCGAATCCTGTAGAGGTCAAAGGATGTTGGTCACTTACTTTAGAGCTCACTGGAAAACAGGCTGTGGCATCCAGCCTCTGCTCGTCCCTCTGGCCAAGAGGTGAGAGTCATTACAAAAAAGTCACCTCTAGTGAAACGTAATGGCACCTTTTATGACAATCTGGCATCTCTCTTGGAAGCCTCCCATCTAAATCCTAGCCAGGTGTGGCCTTATTTACCTTGGGAAATGAGAACAATTCCCCTGAGGGAATACTGATGGATTAACAGCACCAAGCCTGAACAATATGTTCCTTTGAAGTCACCTCCCTAAGCTTCTGCCTGCTTTAGCCTTCCTCCTTATTTCTCTTAAGTTGTAACCAAAAAAAAAAGTTATCTTACTCATTTTAGGGTGCAAATCTATTTTAAGCTTTTAGTCACTAATCTTGAGACATTTCCTGGCTATGCTGTTGAGGCTGACAACCTGTTCTTATGCCGTTTCCCTCTTTTTGAGAAAGGTCCCTGGCTCCACACTGATGGAGCTGATAGGTTCAGTCACATTTGGCCAGAACTATCTTGGCTCCTCTGGGAACCTTAAAGCTGAGAAGAACAACAGCTTATATAATAGAGTCTAGTAGAAAGGCCAGAAACTAAATGGTCTGCTTCTTGGAAACTCAGTTTTCTCCGATTCTGGAACTGACTAGACAGTTGGCTAATCTCTTTCAATGGGCCAATAGTGGTTAGACAGGGAGAGAAAGCAAGATCTACCTTTTCTCTCACCCTAGGCATTTCTGGGAAGTTAATTAGAATTGTAAACTTTGGGGGTTTCAATCTAATATTCAAATATAGGAGTACTTTAATATAGGAAGATTTTCCAACTTCTACCATTTGGGAGATAATTGAGTTCCTCTAAGGTTTTTTTTTTTTGGTTTTGTTTTGTTTTTTTAATGTGTTTAAGAGGCTAAATGATTAGGTGAAGTCATTCCCTAAATCTCCTGGAGAACAGAGTTCAATCTATCCGTAGTGCCCAGTACACGCACCAAAAGTATAACAAGTAACAAATGACATTAATATAGTGTTTTACAACTTACAAAACACTTTCCTCATAACAACTCTGTGAAGTAAACACAACCAGCATTGTTGTCTCTGTTTTATAGAAGGGAAAATTCTTTCAATGATAAAGGAGGTCTTCAAAACAAATCTTTAGAACCATTTTGCAAATTTATCCTTTCAGGTAAATTCCTTGGGAACTAAGTCCCCAGTAAGTTCCCAAGCTCAGTTAACATGGAAAATGAGTACTTTGATAGTCAGGTAGGAGATCACTGCCTCAGACAGTACAAAGTGCTCAGACATTATATGAGGGTGGGGGTGGGGATGGATGTTATTCCCCCATCGTGTTCCTAATCTATGCTTGAAAAAAAAAATAACAGACTGTGACCATGGAGATTTTCTACATCTCCATTCCCAATATTTATATCTATCGCTAAAACCTGATGACAATTTTCCTTCACACATGGAAAGATCTTTTGATTCTAACAACTCAAAATGAGGCTTTCTGCCATAAGGACAAGAGAAATATTCCATGTGATGTGGATAATCAGTCAATGTCAAATCTAATGGCAATATTAACAAGAACATCTGGAAAAGTTAGCCATGATCTGGGCACTTGTTGAATTAATAGTGTTCCAAATTGGTCAGGCTTAAAACACAATCATTGCCACTTCAGAGATGTGAAATTAACTCTGTCTTTTCTTCAAGTTATGAAAAAAAATGGAATTTTCAGCACTGCAAATCAGTGACACTGAAGTTAATGGAAGAACCAGCATGAGAATTCTCTGGGCTACCATCAGGTCTCTGAAATTAAGACTGAATATTTCACTGCAAAAATTACATTTCCTAGGGGCCTCCCTTCCCAAAGAAAAAGCTATAGAAAGGCAGGGAGAAAGCCTACATTTGAATATCATTTCACTTCTTTTTGGTCACAACATCGATACTGTTCGAATTTTTTTAAACAGGAAAAATGATGGGATTATATATGTGTCCGGACTTCTTAAACACTCATTCTTACTATAAAGATGTTTTATAGATATGGGATCAGAAAAAAAGACATAAGATCGATCTGTTAATTTCTGTAGTTTTTTTCCTTGATTTCAACTAAAAATTTAAAGAAACGTCATGGAGCACATAGCAAAAGGGAAAAATAGATATGACTTTCCATCTAATGGACAGTTTCAGAAGAGAAAAGATGGGGATCATTAAAATGCAAAACTTTTCTCTTCCACCTGGAATTTCCTATCTGTGGTCTATAACCTAGGAATCTGTGAAACTTACAAAGTACTTTGAAGGAAAACCTTCATTTTTATGCCAGAAATCCAATGAACGAAGTTGAATATCTATAGTATTATATGCTACTTTGTAACAATACACATAGTTACTCTGTACTTAGAAAAACAAAGTATTGAATCTCAGAGATCAAAATACTAAAACAATCATCTAGTCCAAAATCTATCTAAAGCAGAATCCCTTCTATAGCAATTTCAACGAATAGTCATCTAGTCATAGTTCAAAGACCTCTAGTGAAGGGGGACCTACTATTTCCCTTTGAACTATTTCAAATGTATACTCTATGATATGCCAAAGGGAAACCTGAGCTAGTAATATATATTATGTTGGAATTTTTTTTAAAGTGGAAAAGTTAATAAGTTATAATTAATTCACTTATCAACCAACCAACCAACAAGCATTTATTAAACACCTACTAAGAACATATGTGCTAGATATACTAAGAATTTATACCATGATATATTTTTTTAGAATGAATGTCAATGTATCCTCGTTTTATCTGTAAGCACATGAAAATACTCCTGCCTTTAAACATATGGTTCCTTCTAAGAACTTCATTATTATGAGTCTAAGCAAATGTAAATCAAGAGTGCTAAGAAAGTCAGGAGTACTCACCTTGGTGCCGTACAAGTGTGAAGATGAAAGAGACCCAAATTCTAAGTAATGATGAATAATTCATCCTGGAATTTTAAAAAGAAAAAGAAAAAAAATACCCATCGGGCCCCAGTAAATAGAGTACCAGATGCGCTTTAGTGGCAAATCCCTAGGCACATCAAAACCACCATGTAAAAGCTTCACATAAACACAGCTACCATTATGAATCAGGTTAAAATTTCAGGAAAGGTGGCAGGTCCCTGTAAGTTCAACACTTTACTAATGAATTAGAACTCCCCCTTCCCCCAATGACAAGAAGCTAATTTGAAAGTGTAATAAGATCATTCTAGTCCTAAGTGTAAATTGTCAAGTAGATTATGGAATCAACGAACACTCCAAGAAAGGCAGAAAAAGAATCTTCAATGCAAATACATTATTAATAAATAGCATCTGATGAGGGAGCTCCACATCCTTCTTTAATCCCAAGAATAAAAACTTTCTCTACTGATCCCCTGTGAGGCACAGTTTTTAGAATGAATGGTTTTCCATTGTGATAGACTAAAAGACAATCAAAATGAGATGGGTTTCTTTGATTTGAAAGACTGTAATGTTTATCATTCAATTCCTCTGCAGCAAAACCTCATTTAGAATTTTTGTCCAGGTACAAAGGCAGTACACATCTGTGTCTATTTCTCTTCTATTGAAAAATCAATGCTATATTGTGATAGTGTGTGTGTGTGTGTGTGTGTGTGTGTGTGTGTGTGTGTGTGTGTGTATGCATGGGAGGGGAGAGACAGTGCCGGGAACATCAGGACCTTGTCTTACAACTTATAAGAAAAAGTGGAGTCTGGTCTAAATTACATTTTATTGTAATATATATAATACTACTAAATGAATCCAAGGATGATCAGTGAAAAACAAACCCATTTGTTTTTGCTTTTGTTCCCATTCATTTAATGCCAAGAAATTTTCTTTATGTTATAGTGAAATGAGCTTATGGTAGTTAGCATTACATCGTGGTGCTAGCACAGATGCCCACCCTTAGTTGTATGTATATATATTTTTTAAGAATTTAAAGTACATGCATGTGTAGTAGAATCTGTTCAAAACAACCTTCCAAGAAAACTATGATTTGGATGCATTATAGCATGCAGTTCATAGTGCTGGTCAAGCCTAATTTTCCTAGGCAAGCAGTGGGTCCAATAGATGAGAAAAATGGGTTCAATCTATGAGAAAAGTTTCTGTGGTCTATTTTCCAAAGCTACCAAGCATACACATTCCTAATGCAAGCATATCTTAGACAGTCACTTTGGTTGGTACTGGTACTAGGACTTGAACAGACAGCACACACAAGCCCGAAACAAAGGGAGATGAGGCATAGACTTAGAGAATACCAATCACGATTCATGTTCACATTCACATTTCTGAGTAAAATTGTTAACAAGACGGAAAAAGTGGCACTGACCTGTTCTGAAGAGGCTGGAGGAATTGAGTCAGAAATATTAAACCAAATCTTGGTAAACCAGGAAAAAATTAGGTAAAACAGGAATTCATGTCAGCTCTCCCCTACTTGATGCCAATTATTTCTGATTACTGAAATGATGTCTGAATCTCTGACTTGCTCACGAAACCAAAAATTCAGTTTGTCTTGTGCTAGAGGCAGATAAGTGTTGAATTGCAATCACGTTTTTTCTATTGATTAAGGAAAAGTAAATCTAAAGATCAGTTTCAGGATTGCGTAAAGGGGTTCTTTTCCTGAAAAACTAAACCTTTTTTTTTAAAAGTAGATTCAGATGGAAATGTCAGGTACTTGGAGCTGAAACCTTGGCCTTTTTTGATCAGAATCACTTTGTACTGGAAAACACAAAAGACCCCCTCCTTCCCCAGCCCCTAGACCTTTGTACCCAAAAAAAGGCAACTAGATAGAGTTACAGAATTAGCATCAATGAGCATGGGAGGAAAACACAAAACTTAGTTGCTGCCCCCAAAATTTAAAAGAAGTTTATTTTTGAGTCTTTTTTTTCTGTTTCTCTGAACAGTTGCCATGTAAAGATTATGCTGTTTTCCACAGGTATATGTAAAATAGTTAAAGAAATCAATATGGTTCTTTACCAAACTTTTCTAGGTTTGATTTCTTACCTTTTCCTTGATCCACCAGTTCTGGTAAGAGAAAACAATAGTTTACAAGCAAGGCAAAGCTAGGGCAGCCATTGACTGCAGTTTTCACATCCAAAAAGTGTACTGGGTTTTTTTGCTATTAACTAATTGGAGACATATGACAAAGGGTCTACCTTCTAGCCACATAGTAGGTGCTCAATGAATGATTACTGTAATGAAAGAATCATAGCAAATGTGAGTGTGGGCATTTCTGACAATGTATAAACTCAAATTTGAAAAGTGGTTCATTCACTAGGGTTTTATTCATATTAGATTTATTCATACTTCACCTTTAGCTTTCAGGGCTGTAGTTAACAGAAGCATCTTGCTACAAAATAATTGGTTCCATTAAAAACAACATCAGCAGCACCAAGTAGCCTAGTTATTGCTTTAATTTATTTTTCCAGAGTAGATTAAAGTCTTGACTTTTAGGAAACTCAACTTATGGTTATTCAGTCTTTTCAGCTGTATCTGACTCTTTGTGACCACATTTGGGCCTTTCTTGACAAATATACTGGAGTGGTTTGCCATTTCCTTCTCCAGCTCATTTTACAGATTTGGAAACTGAGAAAAAAGGACAAATGACCTGTCCAGCATCACACAAGTAAAAAGTTATCTGAGGTCAGATTTGAAATCATTAAGGGAAGTCTCCCTGACTCCAGCCCAGCACTTTTATATGCTGTGCCACTGCTACTAAGCTAAATATCATGTGGACACAAGAGCATGCAATCATATTTAAGAGATATGAGCTTTAAATTTGATATTGTCATTTACTAATCTTAAGACCAAAGACAAGTCAACAAATTTCTGAGATTTGATTTCTTCATCAATACAATAGGTATAATACTATCTATCTCTGAGAGTTGTGAGGAAAATGTTTTGTAAAACCTTAAATTTTTTTTTAAATCATTGAGATGGTTTATGAATCATGGAGATATGTCATTATCATTAAGAGAAATAAATTAGATGGAAATTCCAAATCAGAATTTCTTTGGGGATTAATATGAGCAGTGAGTTTGGAAAGAGGCTCATCTAACTTATCATGTCCTAGACTTTAACATTTTTCTTAAATTTTAAATAATATTTTATTTTCCCCCAAAACATGTAAAGACTAGTTTTTAACATTCATTTAAAATTTTTTTGAGTTCCAAATTTTCTCCCTGCATCCCTCCTGAGATGGTATGCAATTTGATATAGGTTATACATGTGCAATCAAGCAAAACACATTTTTACTTTAGTCATGTTGTGAAAGACAGACCAAAAGGAAAAAAAAACCACACATCCACAAAATGAAAAATTGTATACATCTCGTAAATGACTTTTAAAAAAGCATCTCATAATTATCCTGGTTCAGATAAAATCATCTGTGTCCAGGTCAAGTGATAAAATCTCTCATCTTTAGAATGCAGAAACATCCTATTTGAATGGTGGGGATGTAAGGTATGCAAAGATTTCTGGTAACCCTTAACAAGGGGGAAAAAGTGGCAGAAACACAGGAGTAAAACTAATCTCTCTCCTGAGCTCCAGTCCCAAACCACTAAGTAAATAGTGAACATTTCAACCTGGATATCCTCTAGGCAACTTAAACTCAACATGTCTTAAAGTGTCCTCATTATCTTTACCTTCAACCCACCCTTCTCTAGAACATCCCCATGGCTATGAAAGTCACATCCTTTGTGTCATCCTTGATTTCACACTCTCTATCTATATAGCTAATCAATTGCCAAATCTCCTCACACTAATTTCCATATCTTCTCTTTCCATTCACAGCCCCTACTCTAGTTCAGGCCTTCATCAGGTCCAATCTTACCTGGACTATTATTAATAATTCTTTAAGAACTTAGTCCCTGCCTCAAATCTCTCTCCACTCCAATCCGTACCTCCACTGTGTGAAATTATTTTCCTAAAGCTAAGGACTTACCAGTGCCACACACACTCCTCTCAAAAAACTGCTGTGGCTCCCTACTCCCTGCAGAATCAATTATAAACTGTTTTGTTTGGCTTTTAAAGCTCTTCACAATCTGGTTCCTTTCTGTCTTTCCAATATTCTTACATATTACTCACTTCTGCAGTTATCTCCGCACTTAAGTTGTACTGGTTTATTTGCTGTTTCTTACATTCAACATACCATCTCTATGTCTTTCTACTGGCAAACACCTTGCCTGGAATGGTCTTTCATTTTACCTGGCTGCAGACAGCTATATTTAGGGCTGGGATTTGGTGTGAAAAGGACCTAAGTTTGAATTCTATGTATTTCAGAAACATAATAGTTATGAGATCAGGGACAAGTGATTTAACCTCTCAGCCTCAGTTTGTTCATCTGTTAAAAAATGGATAGTAATAGCATTTCTTTCACAACACTATCTCACGAGGTTGTTGTGAGGAATAAATTAGACAACTTATGTAAAGTGATTTGCAAATCTTAAATCACTCTATTGGTGCTATTATTATTTCTGCCTCTTAGAATTCTGGGCTTTCTTTGAGTCAGCTCAAATGCCAGCTTCTGCAGGATGGTTTTATTGGTTTTCCCCCCTCCCTCTTTCCCTCCCTTTCTCTCACCCTCATTCTATCCACTCTGTAGCTTGTACGTACCTATTTATTTGTATGCTCTCTCCCAAGATTAGAATATGACGTGACCTCTTTGAGAACAGGGACTATTTTTGGCTTTTAATTATCCCCAGTACTTACCACATAGTAAGGCTTAGTAAATGCTTATTCATTGATTGATTAGTGCTGCATATGGACGGGACAGGCTGCTTCTGTTTCTTAGGAAGACAGCAAAACTTTCTAAATGGAGATGAAGTAAATGCTAAAAGTGAACCCTTCCCATATTTGGGTTTCTTAATTTTGCACACCTCTGCTAA
Source organism: Antechinus stuartii (assembly GCA_016696395.1). Classification (NCBI taxonomy): domain Eukaryota; kingdom Metazoa; phylum Chordata; class Mammalia; order Dasyuromorphia; family Dasyuridae; genus Antechinus; species Antechinus stuartii. The sequence continues at coordinate 40,430,498 of MU174354.1, forward strand.
AGTTGTACACCAAAACAGCAAATTTAGTAAAAGAGGTGATTAAAAATGCTATGTATGAAACTACATAAAACAAAGAAAGCCTTGGGAGAAATATACTAGCTCAGTGTGGAGGAAAGCAGCTTGTGTTTGGTGTCAGGAAAAACCCAGCATCGAACCCCAGCTCCACATGTCACTAGCTGTGTGATTGTTCCTGTTCTCTGCATGTACCTCTTTAATTACCTGTAAAATGAAGACTAGCTATTTTCTAAACCCTTCCTCTACACCACAGTTTACTTCTCCCATATGACTCCATGCTCCACCTTTGACATTAATTAATTTGTTTTATTGTGTAACCTATAATGCCAATCCAAATATTTTTAATGATGTAGTAATTTTTGCCTTTTATCCACTGAATCATTGCCCAAATCTCAGGATCCTAGAGATCAGATTATTTAGTTCAACTCATTTTACAAATGAGTAAACTGAGGTTCAGAGATGGTAAATGACTTTCTTGAGATCACACTGGAAATAAGTGACAGAAATGGAACTTGAACACAATCAAGTTCGATATATTTTACACATTTCCTAAAGAAAAGTATGATACTATTCTACTATTTGGGCAGCTAATGGCACTCTAGTGCACAGAGGGCTGGGCCTGGAGTCAGGAGGACTCAGCTTCATGAGTTCAAATCTAGCCTCATATACTTACTAGCTGGGTTACCCTGGACATGCCTAAAATGACTAAAGAACAACAAACTCTGCTCTTTGATGTTGCTTTTCACTCATCTTTCAGTTGTGTCCAGCAATTTGTGACCCAATTTGGGATTTTTTTTTGGTAAAGATATTGAAGTGATTTGCCATTTCCTGCTCCATCTCATTTTACAGACGAGGAAACAAGGGTAAGTGACTCTCCCAGGGCCACACAGATCATATGTCTGAGGCCAGATTTGAACTCATAAAGATGAACCTTGCCAACTCTAAGCCCAGCCCTCTCTCCACTGTGGCACTTAGCTGGACTAGGAAGTGACCTATGAAACATACTGAGGGACAGCAGAATCAGAACAGGGATGCCAGTAGATGAGATAGATGAGAAAAAAGATTCCCATGGTCTCCTAATTCATACCTACCCTATAACCTAGAAAATTTATTCCTTAATGCTCGCCTGAAAAGTGGGCATAAAAACAGCCCTGACTTTCAAGTTCTGTAGACTTGCAAATTGGCCAAAAGAAGGAAAAGGTCAACCTATAATACTTTTAAGGAAGTGATTGCATGTTATTTTAAATTTTTGTCTCATTAATACCTAGCAAAGTGTCTTGCACATAGTAGGTACTTATTAACTCAAATTTGAGTTTTAAGATGAGCTACACATGTTGCTAATCAATCAAGGCCAAAAGTATTTACTCTGTGTTAGGTGCTGAGGATACAAAGAAAGTTTTTTGTTTTTTTGTTTTGTTTTTTTTTTTAATAGCTGACTGGCCATCAAGAAGCTTGCCATCCATTTGGGGAGATGACATGTAAACAATTAGGTGTATGTTGTTGTTTATCCTTCATTTTTATAAAGGACCAATGCTGTTATGAGGATTGATTTGTGGGTGAATTGGATTTAAAGTGACGCAGAGTTGTACAAAGTCAGCAGCCTTACTCTTTCTTCCAGAGTGATCAAAGTCCAGTGGCAGGACAAAAGTCAGGATGGCTGGTGATGGCCTGGAGTGCAGTGAATGACCTTGGAGTCTTTAGTGTCTGACCAAGTTTTAAGTGCTCCATGGTGTCTTCCTCAGCTTCCATGGCCATTGGAACACACTGTTCTCATCCATCATTACATGGAAGGAAGTCTGCCCATGATTAGGGTAGAAAACTTCCACCCCAACTCACCAACAATTTTGAGTCCTGTTGGTTACCCTCAACTTACTTTAGCCCACCTGCCAAGACAGCTTACTGGGCTGTGGCTGCTGCACAGGCTACAACTTCTTGGAGTCACAGGTAAGGGTTGGGGAAGGTGTACACCACAGATAGTTAAGCATCCCTGAAGAGGGCTTAGTAAGCCCCCCCATCAGTTTCCTAGTCCTCCTGAACACCTCCTTCAAGGTTGATGGAAAGTATTCTGAGTGGAACAGCTGGAAGCAGGGGGAGGAACCAGGAAAGGACTCTTGGATTGGTATAACTTGAGCTGAATTTCTGAGGAAATTGAAGAAGCAGAGGTGAGATGCCAGAGCAATTTAGGCATGGAGAGTGGAGATGAAGGGTCATGTTCAAAGAACTAGCAAGCAGGTCAGTCTTGCAATCAAAGTTCTTTAAAGAGCTATGTTTTGGGGGATGGGGGAATAGAAAGAGAAGACAGAGGGTAGAGGGACATCATAGCACAATGGGACAGGCAATAACTTTAAAGTCAGAGAATCTGGGTTCAAATCTTCTACTGTTTAGTACCTCTGAGGCTTTGGGGAAGTCTCAACTCCATGGACCCAGTTTTTTCATCTGCAAAATGAGGACTTTAGATGACATCTGAAGTCCCTTTCAGTTTTATAATCTATGATTCTATGTACATATATGAGACTATATAAGATAATTTGAGGGAGGCACTGGTAGGTAGGGAAGGGCAGGCAATCACCAATAGCTGGAACCTTAAAACTAAAGTTACAAGATACATATATTTTCATTAAGTAAAATTATCTGCTTATTATTCAGATTTCTTTTGCATTATTGACCACACTTTCTTTTTTGATTCAGAGTTGTGGACTGGTGCTATATGGATGAAGTCTAAGAAAAATTATTAAGTACTTCCTTGAAAAGAACATTAAATGCCATGTAAGTGCTTATTAATCAACACAGGAGACTGAATAACTCTAGTAGATCAATAACAAGAAAATGTTTTCATCTCTAAAATGTGATTTAAGGTTTCAAAGGCATTATTTTTTGAAAGCTATTGACTGGAAAGTTACTAAGCCAAGGAGTTTAGATTGGCCATTTCTATGGGAAGAGACAAATGATTCACAATCAGCCCACATCTAACATTCTAGACAAAAATTCTAACATCCTAGTCAAAAAATGTTGCTAGTAAAACTCCAAATGAATTGAGGTCTACATACTTCCAGGTAGTTACTCAAGAAGAAGTTTCATTCATAGGCAGGAGTCAGCTAAGATTAAAATTTTCTCCAGACAATAAACAGTGGTTTTAGGATCATTAATCCATCACTTTTCAAGGATATTTAGTTGAAACAAGAGTTTGTATACTGTTGAAGATGAATAATATATGCCTTCTTCTGCAGAGATGAAATTTCATTGACTGATGGTTAAACATTACAGGCAATAGAGGCAAGCAAGATGCTTCATAAAATATAATCGTGCTTGACTTACCAAACCTATACTTTGCATCAGATGAGTATGTAGATTTGTATATATACCTAAGTGGGAAAGAACATAATTTTACAAAAAAGAGGAATATTTCATATCAAAGATCTCTAAGCTCCTTACTTTACAGTTTTTATTGTTTTCCTTTGTTTCTGAAAAGGACATCATAGGGTAATGTTTTAACTCATGGGTGAATTGAATTCAAGTGAGGCAGAGCTGAACAAAATTGTTAGTCACACTTTTTCTTTCACAGTCTTCAAAGTCAGGTGGCAGGACAAAACTCAAGAACTGGCAATGACCTGGAATGGTCAACAATTTGGCATCTTCAATATCTGACTAATCTAGGTGCTCCACAAAGCCTACTTCTGCTGCCTTCTTGGTCTCTGGAACAAATTATTCTCATCTGCCTATTCCATCAGGGAAATCCCCCGATGAAGGGTCAACATCCTTCTATCTAAATCAATGAGTTTGAGACCCATCAGTGTTCCCCAACCTGATTTAGCACATCTGTTGAGATGGTTTTCCTGGGCTGTAACTGCAGCACATGGTATAGCTTCTTGGAGCTACAGCTGAGAGTTGAGTGCCAGGTAGGCATCCAAAGTGGATGAGCAGCCCCGAAAAAGGCACAATAAGCTCTCACACCATAGGAGCTAACTCTCCTTGAACACTCCATACACACTACTTTACAGAATAGGTGAGAAGTAAATAGGGAAGTGATAATAGTGATTGAGAGGATAGAGGGATGAAATGCTATTTTATGAATAATTTGAAAAGTCATATAGTTTTCAAGAAGCTTAATTCAAGTTGTAAAAATTGAACCCCTTAGGCAGCAAAGTATACAGATTTCCATTCAAAATACATCCATTACAGTGTATTCCTGGAAATAGCTGCTCCTGAGTCTGTATTCATTAACATCTTCCTCTGCTTATCCTATTATTTAATATTTAATGCCATAATTGTATTACTTATAGCAATACCAAAGCATTCAGGGATGTAGTGTATATAAAAGACTCAACAAACTGAAATTGCATTGTAATTTTTTGGCAGATTTAGATCTTATAGTCCATAACAGATAGCCTGTCTCCTTTGTTTTGTGAACAATATTTATATTCTCCACAAAGTTCTTTGTTGAATTTTAAAAAGAACAAGAGCAATGACAGCCTCATCTTTTCCCATAGCAGAACCTCTGATGGAAAATGCATTGGATTATAAACTTATTTCTCCTCTCTACAAATTTAATTGGACTATTGGTGTACCTGTGATAACAACAACTAGGTGGGAATTGAGGAAATTCTTATGCTTTTCTTGACTACTGATTGGAAACAAGTTTTTCTGGAAGGCTTGAAAAACAGCGTCCATCAGTTTAAAAAAAATGCTGATATTAGGTTTATGGTATCAGCTCATGGGTTTTTAGTTGTACATAGCAAACTGCATCTGGTACTTGGCCATTACAGAAAACTAATAGGAAAAGAGAAATAAACAGGTGAACTACCCATTTTCAAACTTCTGGAACTGGCATAGGGGAGGAATGCTAACCACTTTGGGAAATGAATTCAGCTTACTCATTATTTGATTCAAAGCCATTACTCATGCCAGGTGCTTTTTTTTCCATACAAGGAATAAATTTGGTTTATTGTCAATCAGAAGATCATTCTAGTATTTCAATTATAGATTGTTAATTATGACAGGAGTGTTACAATGTGTGAGAGAGTAAGCAACCAAGAGCAGCCTGAGAATTAAGAATTTCACTCACAATCAAGCAGATAACCTAGCCATTTTTGCTTATTCTAACTAAATAATAATTATTTTGATAGAGATCTTCTTAACAAAGAAACTATAAAATAGATTTTCAAGTAAGATGTTAAAGAATTAAAGTTCTGCTCTTTAAATGTCTTAAACTAAAGCAAAACAGAAATCTCAAACATTTCTATGCATTTTCATTTTCCTTGCCTTGATATTATAGTCATTTTCTTTAAATCTAGGCTCATCTTGCATTTACAGAGCTTAGAGAGTCAAGTTATTTTTAGACACAAATTAGATCAGATTTCAATCAGAATGTTCTTTATACTAAAAAAAAAAAAAAGAAGTATTTTTGTATTAAGAAGATAAATCAGAAAAGAGTAGGGACTCCACCCAAAAGAACTTCAAAAAAACTTCTCTATCTTCTATACCACTGGCATTGCTGGCCTGAAAAAAATAAAAGCAACAATTATTACAATAAATGAATTATACTATGGACAAAAAGACACAAATTTACATAAATCTGTCCTATCTTTTAGGGTAATTTCTCTGAGTAAATAATTTTGGCTGTTTCTAAATGTTCTGTAATAATGCTTAAAGATCAAGATCTCTACTTGACTTGGCTGATTAAACTTCATAAGAAATGACTGATAGAATATCAGTATTGTATGTATAGATGGGGGTACGTGAAAAGACTCAGAATAAGGTAGGAAGCTAGGACATACCATCTTTCTCACAAATATGGAATTGTATTAACAACCCTAGTGCTTGAAGGGAAATTCCATGTAGATTTTTTTCATTTTTAAAAATTATTTTTATTTATTTCATTAAATATTTCCCAATTATATAAAAAATATTAACAATTGTCTAAAATTTCTTTGAATTGCAAATTATCTTCTTCCTTTTCTTCTATGTGAGAAGGCAAAATATTTGTTATCAATTATACATGTGAAGTCATGCAAAACATATTTCCTGATTAGCTATAGTGCAAAAGAAAACACAAGCAAGATAAAACAATAAAAATAAAAAAGTTTTTAAAAGTATGCTTCAATCTGAATTCTGAATTCATCAATTTTCTCTTTGGAGGTGGATAGCATTTTTTTATCATAAGTCCTTTGAAATTCTCTTAGATCATGATCTTGATCAGAATAGCTAAATCTTTTACAATTGATCATCTTTAAAATATTGCAGTTATTTTGCATAATGTTTTCCTGGTTCTTACTTTGCATGATTCACATAAGTCTTCCCATCTGAAGAACCATCTGAAACCTCCTGATTTCTCATATCTTACAGTATAATAGTATTCTTTCACAATCATATACTAAATCTTATTCAGCTATCCTTCAATTGATGTGCAGCTCTTCAATTTTCAATTTTGTGCTGTCACAAAGAACTGTTATAAATATTTTTGTTTAAATTGATTCTTTTCCTTTTTCTTTGATCTCTTTTGGATACAAACCTAGTGAGAAGTAAGGAGGGAAGTGGCAATAGTGATTGGGAGTATAGAGGGATGAAATGCTACTTTATGAACAATTTGAAAAACAAGTCATACAGTTTTCAAGAAGCTTAATTCAAGTTGTAAAAGTTGAACCCCTTAGGCAGCAAAGTATTAACAGTGGTATTAGTAGTGGTACTGCTGAATCAAATTTTTATATGCACAATTTTATAGTCCTTTGGGCATAGTTCCAAATTGTTTTCCACAATGATTATGCATCAATGTCCAAATTTTTTCACATCCCCGCCAGCTTTAGTCATTTTCTTCTGCTATGTTAGCCAATCTTACAGCTGTGAAGTGTATCTCAGAGTGGCTTTAATTTGTCTTTCTCTAATCAATAATGATTGAGCTTTTTAAAAAATGTGACTATTGTTAGTTTTGATTTCTTCTTCTAAAAATTAACTATTCATATCCTTTCCACTAATGAACTAGGGAATGGTTCTTATTTTTTTATAAATTTGGTTCAGTTCCCTCTATATTTGAGAAATGAAACCTTTATCAAGAAAACTGGCTGTAAATCAAAATCCCATTTCCCACTTTCCTGTTTTCCTTATAATTTTGGCTGTATTGGTTTTGTTTGTAGAAAACATATTTTAATTTCATGTAGTTAAATTATCTCTTTTATTTCTTGTAATCCTGTAATCCTCTCTATCTCTTGTTTGGTCACAAACTCTCTTCCCTTATCAATGGATAAGTACATTTCCCCAAGTTCCTCTAATTTACTTATATCACCCCTTATATCTAAATCATTTATTCATTTTGACCTTATCTTGCTACACAGTGTGAGATGTTGATCTATTCTTAGTTTCTGCTAAACTCCTTTCCAGTTCTCCTAGAAACTTCTGTCAGATTTTGAATTTTTATCCCAAAAGCTTGATTCTTTGGATTTATCAAATACTAGATTATTATAGTCATTTACTACTGTGTATTGTGTACTTAATCTGTCCATCAATCCACCATTTTGTTTCTTAGTACCAGATCGTTTTGATGATTACTGCTTTGTAATATAGTTTGAGATTTGGTATGGTTAGGTTACCTTCACATTTTTATTTTCATTGATTCCCTTGATATCTTTAGTTTTTCCAAATCAATTTTGTTACTATTTTTAGTATCACAATATAAATATGGGTGATCAATGGAGATCCTGGTTTCACCCCCGATATTATTGGGAAACCAAGTTTATTCCCATTAGAGATAATGTTTTTGTTTTTGTTTTGCTTTGGAAATTATCAGGATTAAGTTGTACAGCTGGTGTCTAAGGCCAGATTTGAACTCCTGACTCTAGGGCTGATGCTCTATTTGCTTTTGGTTTTAAATAGAAGACATTTATCATTTTAAGAAATGTCCCATTAATTGACCCCTATACTTTTTAGTGTTTTTAACAGGGATGAGTGTTATGTTTTCTCAAAGACTTTTCCCGCACCTATTGATATTAGATGATTTTTGGTTTTGTTATTAATTCTGGTAAGTTATGTTGATATTTTCCCCAAAATTAAACCAACTCTGCATTCCTGCTATAAATTCCATTTGGTCTGAATATATGATCTTTGCAATACATTACTGTAACATCCTTGCTAGAAACTTTCAAAAGTTTTTTTTTTCATTAAGAAAATTGGTTTATGGTTTTTTTCTTTTTTGATCTCCCTTATTTAGGTACCAAAGTATATGTCATAAAAGAATTTGGTAGGATTTGTTCTTCAGCTATTTTTTCAAAGAACTTACATAGTACTGGATTAAGTTTTCCTTAAATGTTGGGTAGAATTCACTTGTAAGTTCATTTGCTCTTGGAGATTTTTTTCCTAGGCAGTTTAGAGATGATTTGTTTTCTAAAATAGAATTATTTAGGTAGCCTATTCCTCTTCTATTTGAGTCACTTATATTTTTATAATTATGCATCAATTTCATTTACATTATCAGTTTTACTGATATGTAATTGGGCAAAATAACTCTAATCATTTAATTCCATCTTTATTGGTGGCACAACCAGTTTCTTCAGTTTTGACAGTAATAATCTGTTTCTTTTTTTAAAAAAAAAATCAAATTAACTAATGGTTTATCTGCAAATATGTATTGTATCTAGGATATACTGCAACATATTTAACATATATAGGACTGCTTGCCATCCTGGGGGGGGAGGGGGGAGGAGGGAGGGAGGGGAAAAAACGAAACATAAGTGATTGCAAGGGATAATGTCGTGTAAAAATTATCCTGGCATGGATTCTGTCAATACAAAGTTATTATTAAATAAAATAAAATTTAAAAAAAAAAACTAATGGTTTATCTATTTTTGTCTCTCTCCCCCCCTTAATAAGCCAGATCCTTGTTTTATTAGCTAATTTTTTTAACTTTCAATTTTATTAGTGTTTATTTTGATCTTCAAGATTTCCATTTTGGTGTTTAATTGCAGTTTTTAATTTCTTTTTGCAGTTTTTTGTTTGTTTCATCCCTCCATTGATCTGTTTTTTCTCTCTTTTATTAATGTACACATTTAGAGAATTTTTTATCTCTCAGGCTGCATCCTACAAATTTTGGAATGTTAATTTTTGTCATTCTCTTTAATGAAGTCATTGTTTTTATGATTTGTTTTTTACCCATTCATTCTTTAGGATTAGATTATTTAGTTTTCATTTAATTTTAATAAATGTCTCCAAGGCCCTTTATGAAATGTAATTTTTAATGTATTATAGTCTGAAAAATATATTTAATAGTCCTATATTTGGTTGTGAGGTTTACATGCCCTAATACATGGTCATTTTTTGTGAAGGTGCCATGCACAGCTGAGAAAAACATGCATTTCTATTCCAATTCAGTTTTCTCCAGAGATTTACCATATCTAACTTTTAAAAACTTTTACTAATTTTCTTGAATTCTTTATTTTTATGGTTAGATTTTTCTAGTTCTAATAGGGGAGTTTGAGGTACCCCACTATATAATTTTATTACGTCCTTCTGTAATCCATTTTCCTTGAAGAATTTAGATGCTATGACATTTGGTGTACATGTTTTGATATCACTTTATTGTTTATGGTTCCTTTTAGCAAAATATACGTTTTTTGCTTATCCTTACTTATTCAAAGCTCTTGCTTTTTCTGAGATAATGAATAATACCCTTGCTCTTTTTACTTCAGATGATGCATAATAAATTCTGCTACAGCCCTTATTTTGTGTATGTCCTCTCTATTGCAAATGTATTTCTTGGAAACAATATACTGTTGGATTCTGGTTTCTAACCCATCCTGCTATCTGCTTCCACTTTATGGGTGAGTTCAATTCATTCACTTTCACAGTTATAATTACTGTGTACTTCCCTCCATTTGGTTTTCCTCTATTTATCCTGTCCTTTCTGTAGTGTATTTTGGTTCTGAACATTGCCTTATCTGCCTCTTCCTTTATCACTCCTCCCCTTTTCTCTTATCTCCTTTCCCTTCTACTTCTTTGTTGGGTAAGATATGTTTGGATTATGAATTAAGTTTGCATCTTTCTCTCTCCCTATCTTTTCCATCTTTGAACCACTTTATACGTGAGTGAGGTTCAAGTGTTGTCCAACTCTCCTCCCTTTCTCCACCCTTGGTTGTCTCCCCCCCCCGCCCCAATCATAAAAGCTCTTCTTTATACATTTCTTTTATGAAATAATTTTCTCATTCTCCTCTCCCTTTTCCTTTCTCCTATGGCATCCCTCTTTCTAGTCTTTCCATTTTCTTTTTAACATTATTTCAACATAATTGACTCCTGCCCTCGCTATATGAAATCTGTCAAACTGCCCTAATAATGATAAATTCTTTGAAGATACATCTCTCATCTTTCCATAGGAAAACAGTTTTATATTAAGCCTCTTGTCTTTCATGCTTACCTTTTTGTGTTTCTTTAAGTCTTGTATTTCAAAGTCAAATTTTCTATCCAGCTCTGGTCTTTGCATCAAGAATGCTTTTGTCTTTTATTTCATTAAATAGCCATTTTCCTCCTTGAATGTTATGTTCATTTTACTGGATAGGTTATTCCTGGTTCTAAACCTAGTTTTTTTGCCATCTGGAATACTTTCCTATAGGCTCTCCACTCTTTTAATGTGCCAATCTGCTAAATCTTGTGTGATTCTGACTGTGATATTTGAAGAGTTTCTTTCAGGATGTTTCAAGTATTTTCTCTTTGACCTAGAAGCTCTGGTATTTGACTATAATATTCCTTGGAGTTTTAATTTTTTTTAATTTCTATTTTTACCATGTTTCAAGGATATTGGGACAGTTTTCCTCAACAAATTCTTGAAATATGACATCTAGGCTCTTTTATATTAATGTTCAAGTGATCCATTAATTCTTAAATTATCTCTACTTGATCTTTCAGGTGAATTGTTTTTCCAATGAGATATTCAACATTTTCTGCTACATTTTCATTTTTAAACTTTGTTTTATTCTTATTGATATCTCATGGAATCATTAGCTTCCATTTGCTCAATTCTAATTTTTAAGGAATTATTGTCTTTCAGTGAGCTCTTAAACTTTTTTTCTCTCCATTTGGTCAACTCTGGATTTTAAAGTAAATTCATTTTGTGTGTGTGTATAACTCTTTTAACCAAGTTGTTAATTGTATTTTCATAGTTTTCTTTCTGTGCTTTCATTTTCTTTTCTTCTTTTTGGATGAGGCAACTGGAATTAAGTGACTTGCTCAGAGACACACAGCTAGTAAGTGGCAAGTATCTGAGGCTGGATTTGAACTTAGGTCTTCCTGACTTCCAGGCCGTTGCTCTATCCACGGCACCATCTTAACTGCTCTTTTGCTCTTACTTCTTTATCCATTTTTTCCTCTCCCACACATACTTGATTTTGAAATGAATTTCAATCTTCCAGGAATTCTTGTTGGATTGTGTCCCGTTCACATTTTTCTTCTCTCCAAGACTGATAGCTGTTTTAATTTCATTGTCTTTTTTTTGAGTTTTTTTCCTCACCATAGTTGCTTTTTACAATTAGGTCTTTTTTTTTCTTGTTGTTTGCTTCTTTTCCCACCCTCTTTCTTGATTTGGAATTTTATATGTTAATGTTGGTCTCTGTGGTCAGCATGAGGGGGAGGGGATAGACACTTCCAAGCTTAGGATTTTTCCTGCACGGCTGTCTTCAGTTAGCTCTGGGGGGTTGGAAGTTTTGGTGCTCCCAGTTGCTGTGCTCTGGAGAGAGGTGTAATTGATCATGACTCTCCTCCTCTGCACTTTGGTTTTTTACCCAGAAAGACTGATATTGCTCCTCAGGGCCTGTTTCCTTAGGGCTAGAAGTGAGAGTGTCTCTCAGGTCTTTCACTCCTTGACTGAAAGTGCTCTTCCCTGCCCTTGACCTACGATTCAGCAGTGGGTAAAGGCAATTAAATTGTCAAAACAACTGCCCCTCTGGCTTCTCTCTCCTTCTTGACCACAACTGCTCCTCCTTGTGCTTGACTGTCTCCAGAAGTGGATAGTCAGCCTGGTTTTGCATCCCATGTTAGCAGAGTTGTCAGATCCCCCTCCTGTCTCTGGCTGTCAAGCTCCTGCTCCTGCTGCTTCTGCACCACCACCTAATCCTGGTTTCTTCCAGGCAGGCTCTGCACCAGCCTCCTCCCCTTCTTATAGATCTTTCTGATCTGTGTTGTCCTGGGCTGGAAGACTGTCCCCTTCTTCCCTCTTGTCAGCTCTGTCACTCCAGAATTTGATCTGAAGTGTAATTTTAAAGGCCAAGATTCTAATTTTACAGTATGACAACAGAATTATTTTTAAAAATACTTATTGGCTCTTACATATCCTCTCATTAATCAACTCACGAAAGCGACCCTTTCACTACTGGTTTATTTGCTGCTGTTTCTTCATTCTCAAAGAGGATCTTGGCATTAGGGAGGTGATGCTGTGACATGCAAGTGAGTTGAGATGAGGGAGGGCTGTTTGGTATCACCAGACCCCCTTTCTCCTTTGGGGCCTAGTAGCAAGATAAAAGATCAGGAGGACTGGAGACAGTCCTCAATGGCTTAGTAAAAATCTAGTTGGAGCTTACATTTTTTTCCTAACACATTAAAAATGCTTATTTTTATTCAAATGCCATCTCATTTATAGAGACATAACTAATAAACCTTAAGAGTTAGGAGCTGGTGAATATATAAAAAAATTCTAGCCAGAGAAGAATGGGAAAGAGAATATCATGCCTTAACTTGTTCTCTCCTTCACTTTAATGGCCAGCTTTGGGCTACTCACCACATATCACAACTTTTCTTACTACAGACTTGAGTACTGGGTGTCTTAATAGATGTTTACCTAGCAAGTATTGGGATCAAGATAAACAATGTTAGAATTATGGTATGGAAAACTGGAAAGGAAGCAATCTTCAATTTACACAAGAACTAGATACATAATTTTATCTTTGCATTTCCAAAAAGTCAAAGGGAATGGTGTTAAAGTCATCAATTTTACTTAAATTCCAGTTTTAGTAAATACCAAATAAAATTCTGGGATCTTGATAGTTCCTTTTTTCATGATATAAAGTTTAGACACTAAGTGAACAAGTGATACTTATTGGTACATTTACATAGCTCAAAACTACTTCTAGGGCCCTGTTTAGGCCCTAGAACATAGAATGTTACAGGTAACATTATCTCAAAGAAATGGTGTAACAAGTCTTGCATGAGAAATGCAAAAAGATGAAACTTTCAAATTTAACCAAAGAAAGGATGCCGAATATCTCAAGAGAAAACTAAGTTTTTCAAAGTAAGCAAGACTGAACTTTTGCTAAAACCCATAAAATATAACATTATTTTGTATTTGGAAGGAAGGATGGGGAATAAAAGGGGATAGTTTCAATTAAATTTGATGCAATAGCCAATTATGTCAGTTGCTAGATATAAATCCCCACAGAACTTAGCAATAGAATCACTGTTGATTCCTGGCAATATAAAGAAACAAATTCAAAATTTTGACTCCAGAACCCCAAAAAGAATCATGACACAAAGAGAAAATGGACTTGGATCTTTAATTTTTTTAAAGATTATCTCTCTATATATATTAATAAAAAGTGCAAAGAATAGACCTTCATGTTTAAATTATATTCTAAAATAAAATATATATATTTCCATTAACTGCAGGAGACAGCTGGCAGCGTCAAGAGCCTGAGAGAGTCCAGTCCCTCTCTATCACAACAATGGACATATTCTGATGAAGCACCCATGAAAAACAGAGTGTTCACAACACAATCTGAGAACATGAACAGCTTCTGGATGTTTTCAAAGAGTCTAGTTTGCTTGCATTTCCAATACAACATGAAAAAGGTTAAGGGGGAGGGAATCTAATTTACAAGAAGAAATGGCTTTGCTCATCACAATCTAGTACTCAAGACCTACATTTCAGATGCCTTGCATCCCAAAACTTTCCATGTAGCAAGCACATTAACTTCTACATACTATAATGATTTGTCAATGTACATTTTAAGGTGATGATCCCTCCTCCTGCTTGTGAAACAACTGTTCTATGCTCATAAACACTGCTGTTTTAGCAACACAGTTGTAACATCTGGTTAGCCTTGAAAAATTTTTTTAAAGTAAATACACATAAAATTAAAAAGCATAATGTCATACCATTCAACTTCATTACATAGTTTGTTTCATTTTAGTTTTAATTTCCACCACAACCTTTTGAGAAACATTGGTGGTCACAACATCCATTGCATTTGTAGCAGATGATGGCATTAAGTGGCAATAACAACCAACAAATTCTTATGGAAGTAGCACTTGGTTAAGAGAATGCAGAAAGTACAGAAACTGGTACACAATTCTGAATCCCTTCAGTAAACTGGACATTTTAATACATTCAAATACTCAATTGCTTTCTCTCTAATCTCATGAATACACATTTATAAATGTTTCTCAGTTTTTTTTTGGTGTGATTTTTGTCTTTTTAATAACTTTTAAAAACTAATTTTTAAAATAATTTTCTTTTTCTCAGAATAAGGAATTTAAAAGTATATTCTACCACAGCACTTGTGATGTGTGTAATTCTGCCTACTGGCTAAATGAGTTCTGTCTTGCAAACTCTGCCTAAATGTCTGGGATGTGCTGCCAGTAACCTGGAAATCAGGTTTCTAAGTAATGCAAGAGAGTTGTAAGCAAATGAAATATGCCTAATTTCTACATTTAAAGGCCTACTGTCTTCTACTAGAGTATTGTATTTGGGGACTATGTTAAAAATAATTTTTATGTGTTTTCAACATATCATCAATCTTGTTTCAAAAACAACATACCACATGGTCACCACCCTAAGTGAATTTGGAAGTACAAGTATTTTTATGTCTATCTTCATTTGCTTCTGCTCTGCAACTCTAAAAGACCCATAATTGTGTTGTTCAAGTTGTTATACTTAATAATCACACAGCACCATTAATACCCTAGGTTATAATGCCAGCACCATTCCCAAGTAAAATCACTCTTCAAGTAAACCAGACCTTTTTCCTTTACCTAAAATTTCACACTAAAATGCAAAAAAAACTTGTAGCTGATGAATGGTGCGTTTTATAATAAAAGAAATGAGTTGCTACTTAATATTAAAAATGTACTTCATCAAATTTTGACTTACAGTAATTATCTAAATAAATGTGACCACTCCACATATAGTTAAAGTGTTAAGTGCTTGCTCCGCCTTTTACTAAGGGATTCTTTTATAGTCTCAAAGGTGAAAATGTATTTGTTCCCCGGGATGACAGAAACAACATTCTCAATTCTGTTGTCTCTCACCTCCATGAACATGCACACATATGTGCATACACATGCACACATACAGAGCACCCTGTGTTTTAATCATCATGATGCCATGGCTGCCATGCTTCCCTCCCACCCCCCCAAATTCTAAACAACTGCAGGAAAAGGCGATTGTGAAATAATTACTCTATTCTATCTACAGCCTGGATCACCTATTTTCATCTCTATGATTTTGGGAAGATAAAGCCTGCAGCAGCAACAACAGAAGGAGAATGAGTCTCATTCATCTTTCTTGAACCCTTTGGTTTCTACCTTTAATGTTTCAGGGAATCTAGAAATTCAGCAAATCTGAGTCAAAAGCTTAACAGATGCTGAATCTGAAGTGCATTAAGAGAAGAAACTTCCATCTTTATGACATAGAAAAAAACAAAAAGATGAAGAAATAAACCCGACATTCAAAACAAGACATTTTAAGACTCATCCAAAAGCTTCATAGAAACAAAAGTTATTTGTGAGATTCTGTGGAATCATCTATCACAGGTTAAAAGTTCAGGTACAATCAGATACCCAATAGCATTCTTTGAAAAATACTTCATGTGAACACCTTAAATCCCAGAGTTAAGTTATTTCAAAAGTCTTCAACCTGTCAATAGGATGGACAAGGAAAGAGGTGCATTACAGGGAAAATATCTGATGGAAAAAGGAAAGATGGGAACAAACAAAAAGATTTCAAAGTAGGTAAACAACCAAGCTTTGAAGGAAAAGTGCTTTTAAAAAAGAGAGCATTTTATGCTTAGAAAAAATATTCAGACAAGAATCTCTTTTATGACAAATTTAAAGAGTTTTTCTACCTAAAGAAAGAAACCCAGATTAGGCAGAAGTGTCCATTTACTGCCACTCTCACTAAAGTAACTTACTGAAATGTAAATCAAACGAACTGCCCTGCCCTTTGGCTTGCTCCTGGTGAAGTTATTAGATGGGATCACTTTTCCCATCATCAATTCAAAGCGCCAGAACAAGCGCTTTCAATGGCTGAAATGGGAAGATTAGAGTATGAGATAAAGATTACCTCAAAAACTGCATGCATGCCTATAGTGGCAGCAGCATGTGTTGCTAGTAGAGTTTTAAAAACTCTTTTCTAATCTTATAGAATACCTGAGGTCCAGATCAGGTGAACAATGAGCATTAAAATTCTTTCATTTATTTTAAAAACCAGAAAAATCTCTTGTCAAGAAATGGCAAATCTATATAGAATCAAAATTAAATTAAGTCAATGAGTTGACCTAAATTAAAAAATGAAAGGAAAATAAGGGTAGGGGGAAGTAAGGAACAGAGACCTAGCTGCTGGCCATTTCTGCCATGCTTTCTGGTTTCCTGATTTAACCTTAGTGCAGGGTAGAAAAGGGAGAGAAGAATGAATCCTTCGTGCTATTTTCACAAGTATACTGGCATGGTGGTGATGGTACATAGTGGTCACATAGCTTCTAAGGAAAACAAAAGGAATCCAGTGATCTCTTCTTTACTTATCCCATGAGGATACATAGACTAGATATCAGGGCCAATTATGTTGTTCAAGCCAAAGATACCTGTGTAGGAAAGAAAATCCCAAATGATCCCCCTACCTGTCTGGAGGAACATCCATTCATATACGCACATCCACACCCACACATGTGCACACACACATACATGTGCACATGCATGCAATTCAACCTTTAAAACAAAATAAAAATCAAACCTTTCCCTCTCAAAGGAAAATAAATCCATATGTGTATGTGTGTGTATGTGTGTGCATGCACACACGTGTGTGTTGGTCTGTCTATTCAATGGTAGCAAGGGCTATTTTGTTTTTGACTCCACATAAATTTTGTCTCCATCCCTAATGCCAAAAGAGTGCAGTGCTCGGGAGCTGTATTTCATTTCCTCTGGGCCAAAGGGAGCTTCATGATCAAAGTGGTAGAGAAGCATGTTGCTTGTTGGTAATTGTACTAGACTTTTTAATTGTTTCTTTAGTTCTGCTACTGTTTGGTCCAGACGAATACTCATTTCCTCCACCTGATCTTTAAAATGGACTTCTACCCTTGCACTGCTTTGGGGTCTTAGGTCCACTTCAGCCAGGGGCTCCAGCTTCCCATATTTTGTAATCAGTTCATGATACCTAGAAGAAAAGACATCAAGAGTTTAAACTAATACCATGTGATCTAAGGAATTCTCTGGATCTGCTGGTGTGCAATATTGTTGTATTCAACACCCTTCTTACTTGGAATATCTAATTTTGATCTTGTCTCCAGTAAGACTTTTTCAGGATACTAAGCATGCAGGGGAAATTTTTTCTTAACCATTGTGGTTATTCAAATGACACAATCAGTAGTGGGACTGGAAGAGTCATTGAAGTTCATTTGATTTAACCCTCTCAATTTACAGATGAGGAAAACAAGGCCTAGAAAGATGGAAGTACTCGGATAAATTCACACAGCCAATTAGTAGCAATGAAAGGACAAGAACCCAAGTTTCTTAACTTCTAGTATAGTGCTCTTTCCAAATGTCAGAGTGGGAGTTGTGTGAGCATCAGTGGGCAAATAAATTCTTGAATGGTGTGGAGTTTAAAGTTACATGAAAGACTAAAGAACTACAACTTCTCTAGTTGAGTACCAGTTCTTTATTCTGGCTGTTCTGAATGCTTCCAGGGAAGGATCCACATGCATGGGAGATGCACAAAGATCTCATGCTTCTGAGGAATGACTCAATGGTAAACCTAAATATTACACAGAATTTAGTACTGCTTCATTACACAAAATAATAAGTTGTCAAGTATCTATTAATGGAGTAAGTAGCTCAAGGAATTTTTCTAAGAGAATTTAAGAGTGTTAGATACATTGTAAGTACTTAATACTTGTTGACTTGACTAGTGGAAAGGATGAATTTGTGCTATTTCAGCTATGCTCTCCTACTCTGGCCCTTTGGTGAACAAGGTATTTGCAAGACTCCTGCTAGAATTAAGGATACAGTCTGTGGTTATGAGATAAAGAGAGTTCAGCTGATACTCTAATGTATGAAATGAGGTAAACTAACCACTGAAAGTTATACACAGTGTCATTGATTACATGCAGGAAAGGACCTATTTAGAACTGGAATATTCCACCAATAATTTGGTACATGGAATTTGTTTGAATGGTGCCCATCCCTCCAATACTATAATTATCTTCTACTTTTAACAAAAAAAATCTTAAAAACAGGTTCTTTAAAAACCTGAGAAACATTTAAGCAATAATTTTTCAATATATTAATAAAATGTTATATGAACACTTCATAAACAATTGTTAGAGGAAACTTAAAAATTACAAAAACATGTGACAATTATTCATTTTATTTATTCTGCAAA
Source organism: Antechinus stuartii (assembly GCA_016696395.1). Classification (NCBI taxonomy): domain Eukaryota; kingdom Metazoa; phylum Chordata; class Mammalia; order Dasyuromorphia; family Dasyuridae; genus Antechinus; species Antechinus stuartii. The sequence continues at coordinate 40,449,126 of MU174354.1, forward strand.
TTAAAAATTTTACATACTGGATTCTCTAAAAGGACATATCTTTACATAAACAAAACCAAAATCTTCTAGAATGTTCAGAGAAACAGAAAATTTTAGAATCAATCTCTTCATTTTTTAATTCAGGTATTTTTTTTTTTCAATTGAAGCTCAATTCAAATGGAACTTATTGATCTTCAAAATAAAATATCTTATCAATATCTTACCAAAATCTCAGAAAGGGTAATGTGATTCTGTCCTCTAAAGTAATATTTAGAATCTCATCATCTGAATTCTAATTTTATTACTCTCATTAAGTTTATCATTTAACCATGGGCAATTCAGTCAATCTGTCTGCACTTCCAATGCCTGATCTCTGAAATCGAGGACATCACAAGTGGAGTTAAGACGATAATGCTGAGAAAGAACTACTAAAAATAGCCTTTTTGGTAAATAGCAGGTAGAATTATTTAATGCAGGTTTTCTGTCCCTTTCCACTGTGGTACTCTAGCAGTAAGTGATTTTATTGAGTGGGAAACAAAAGTTATTACCCACACTTCTGAAGTCAACATGATCAAAAAGGCATAGAGACTGGTAAAAGGAAACCAAAAGCTAGATGCAGCCTTATGAAGAACACTCCCCAGGGACAGACTAACTGTTAGACTTCTTTCAAATTTAATAAATACATTAATTGAAGACAGTTGAGTGGAGGAAAAAGTTTATTTAGATTCTGTAAGATGTTTTCAACATAAATGAAATATGGGAAAATGAGTATGGCACATTTGAAGGTGGAGCTTATCTCAGAAAGGACATGAAAAGTGAAGAAGCGCTGCCCAGGAGAAATCCTGTCCTCTTATCTTCCTTATCCCATGATTATTAGGAACAGCAGTTAGCATTACAGAAATCTTTCTTTCCTTGGCTGCCAACTCCATATTCCCAAAACTCACAGAATTTCAGGGTTGGAAGAGAATCACAAAACAATCTAAGCTACCTCCTACTTTAGCAGTACTTAAGAGTACAGAGATCTGGATCATATGTAACAGGGCTCTGACTACTTCTCTGCCAATGGCCATGCTTAGGCCTTTTCAGCATGTGGATATTGAATGAATGAAGCTTTGACACAGTACTTGAAAACGTTACTAATCTTCATATATTTCAATCTGAAGATGAATCTTGAATGAAACATTAAAGCAAAAGGCAGACACACATAGAAATTTCAACTTAGTCATAAAGCATTAAAAGAGCATAATCACAGGCTAGAGATGTAAGAGAGTTCTGAGGCCATCTAAGACTAATTCCTTCATTATACATCTGGGGGAGGGGTAGGAAGAGAAGGGGTTGTGACTTACCTAAGATCACACAGCTGGAAACACTGTCAGAGGTGGATTTGAATCCAGGTCCTCTAGAACCAAAGCTTTACCCATACTTCTTCCATCATTCAGTTCAATCCTTTATTTTTTACCAATAAGGCAAAAGAAACCTAAAGGACTCAGTATAGGCCCTTCCCATTGTACTTTAGCTGCCTCTTTCTTATCAATAATCTTTAAGAAAAATAACTTAGAAAGTACTATATTCTCTGAGTAATCTTCTTAAAACACCATAAGCACAGAACAATGCCAGTTTTAAATCATCTTTTAACTTTTTAAGGCAAGTGATCATGACTTCCCCTGGTCTTTCCCACTTCCATTCACACAATTCTCCCTGACTGCAATGTCTTTGGTCTTATTTCCACTTATCCAAAGTCTAGCCGCACAAAGACCCTGGTACCTATGTGCTCTGAGAAACCTTTCTTGACAGCACAAGCCAAAAGTAAACTCTCCTTTTAAAGTCCTATAAAATTTACTTCTATATATAACATACTTATTTTGTGATATTTATTTTTTTCCTTATCTTGTTTGTTATTTATTCATATGACTATAGCCTTATTTCCCCAACTAGAATGAATCCTCTTTGAGGACAGGAATTCTCACAACTTTTTTTTTTTTGGTATCCCCTACATTAATGCTTATAGTTTATATGCTTATCTTGCATACTGCAGCTAGCTAGTAAACATATATCAGTAGATTAATTGAATATTGACATAAAGGCAGGCAGAGTAAGAAGGCTTCATGAAAAAAACTGAAGCTGGCTTTTAGAGGATGAAAATATTTTGGATAGGTAGAGGGAGAGAAGAGTGAGTAGGGCATTATGAGCAAAAGCAAAAGACTGAAATGTACTTAGTTTGTGCAGGACAATAAGGTCTGCAGTCTTATCACAAAAGGAGGTATATGTTGGAGAAAAAGGCTAGAGAGGCAAAGAGGTCCAGATTATATAGGCTCCAAAAGCAGGCAAAAATACTTAGAGGTTGAAGGAGTAGGAAATAGGGAATGATTAGACTTTTTGATAGATAAATGACATTATGTATTAAGAAAAACTTAAGCTGGTAGCAGTAAGATGGATTAATGTGTATGTGTTTGGGGTGCAGACCTGAAGGGTTTGGGAGAGGAGAAGTAGGACTAAAACCACCAAGTTAGATAGGATAGATAATCAACGAATAAAGGGATTAAGAGTCAGGAATAAGGTGAAGTGGAAAGAAAGGGACAAATACAAAAGACAAAGAAAAATCAACAGGATTTGGTGATTGACTACAAAAGCTAAAGGTGATTCAAATATCATTAAAGGATGATTAGAAACATGGTGATTCCATTGAAAGAAACAGGTATGCTATGAAAGATGTGGCAGGGAAGATTCTAATCTGAGACTGAAGTCATGGCTTGAAATCCAAGTATAAATTCATAGACTAGGAATTAGGATGTATGAATTTTCTTTCTTTATTTATTTAATTTGGGCAAAGACTCCCATTGTTCTTGAGCAAACCATAGTCTTTTGGTATTCCAGATTCTTTAACTGGTAAAATTTATAAAAACATTTTTTATCTGGTAGACTGCATAGTGTAATAGACAAAGGACCAAACTAAAAGTCACAAAAACATGAGTTCAAATTCTACCTCTTATATATATTGACTGTATGACCACAAGCGAACCACTAATTTTCTCAAAGTTTGAGGCACTTCTGTATAATTAGAAGTTATAGATAAGTTGGTAAGCTGCATCAATGGAGGGAGCTTCCACATTGGGGGTTAGCTACACTAGGGAAATTACAGGTACATATCAAAAGATTCACTATTTAATGGGCTCAAGAGAATTCTTTAAAGACTAATAGTTAATCAATCCAAAACCAAGTTAGCCAATCAATCACGAAGTATTTATTATGCACCTACTATGTGCAAGACACTATATTTGGCACTAGGGACAAAAACAAGAAAGAATAAAACAATCCCTAGTCACAAGCCATATAAATCAGCACAAACTTACAACTCAGGACCTGTAATAAATTTAAATAATAATCATTCTGAGAAAGCCATACTTTTAAGAAAAATTGAGAATATATCTTACAGCATTAATGTCTCTTCAGGTTAGAATCATTAAATCCCACTGACATCCCAAGTTGGACAAAGAGCTTAGAAACCACATTTTATGGACTAATAAAGACTTTTTAAGGAGTAAAAAAGAAAAAAAAACTCTTTTTTTCCCCTCTTTTTTTTTCAAGATTGTTATTAAGAATACCTAGATCTTTAGATAAAAGGCCATAAAATATTCCTTGTGGGACTAAATACCTGATTCTTTCTCCCCTTCCCATTAAAAAGAGCAGAATATGTGCTATCAGTCAGATGAGCAGTAATGCAATGCCTTTCAAAATTTTCAAGTTAAAAAGTTCAGAAACAAAAGATAGTTATACCAAGATTATGATTCTAGAGGGTTGGTCCTCTTGGAGATTTCCTCACTAGCACATATAGACATATGTATACATCTCAGATCAAGAGAGGGGAAGTAGCACATTTTTTGCTAGGCTGGGAAAGTGGCAAGAAGTCAAAACAAAGCACGAGGTAATTGAAATGACAAAGACCCTAAGCTTCAGAGAAGAGCTAACATTTCAGAAGCTCTCCACTGTATAATCTGGAGAATGCTCCTTTTGTTTCTCATAGCTTAATGTGAGCAGTGCTGTGTTACTGCTCCTGTCCGGGAATGACGGAGCCTAGCCATGTGGAGAAGCCCAGGAGACTCATGTCAAATGGAGGAATGCTCCTGTACAACAGCAAGCCCTCTGTCTGTAAGGAGGAGGAGGTAAGGGCAGAGTGCACTAGGATTTCTCTAGCATCCTAGACAAAATGAGCCTTTATCAGGAAGGAGGGCCAAAGAAAGGTCACTGCCCTATTCTCACAATAATACACAATAACAGAGAAATACAACCAAGTCTAGAAAACCATTAATTTTATGAGAAGAAATATTCATCTTATTTTGCAGTTTTACCACCAGCAATTAAAAATAACATATTCAAAAAAACCACGACCTACTTTGACCAGGCACAAGGATTTTTCAAAGTAGGATCTAAAGATTTCTTAGAAAGACACAAAGAAACCAAAGGGTCAAGGGGGGTATAGTAGCAAAGAAAAGCCTTCAAAGTAACCTTATCCTGGCATTTACATCCCTTATTGATAATACCCTTCTCTTCTTCTCTGCCTATCAGTCAACCATGTCATATCTTTTTTAGTTATATTTTCTTCCTACTGAGATGTAAAATGAGAATTTTTTTTAAAGGCTCCTTAAATCAATAAACCTATTAGCCTATAAACCATACAATATATGATACATTATTTCCCTAAAGGAAAGCATATTTTAATTGCATGAAAGAAGAGAGCTATGCAAACCCATTAAGTATTCAATCTAGTCCATCAAAAATACGAAAAGATGAAAAATACAAAATAAAAGAAAAAATGAGTTGTCATAGGCAATGTAATATGGGCTGAGGTATGGACAACTAAGGAGCGGAGACCAAAAGTATAAACATATAAATGATACAGACATACATGCCAGAATAATTTTTCCTCAAAAGAAATTGCATATTCTTAGAGACCAAAAGTTCTATTCTCTCTTATCAAAAGGAAAAACCTTGCAATTTGTTTTACTTAAAATTCTGTGATGCTTCAGTTTCTAAATTTTAAAAGTTCTGATTTAGTCTGAATCTCTGACTAATTTAGTACAGTTCTTTAAACCAATGTAGTTTGGAAAATTACAACTTCTAATATTAGAAAACTACATGGAATCTGAGAATTAAAGGAATTTGCCCAGGTTCATGGCCAGTTTATTTTAGAGGTCAGGATTGAACTGAGGTCTGCTTGACTCTTTGCATCCCTTTCTGTAAAACTGCTTTAGAAGACTAAGTCTCACTCTCATTTATATTGCTACATTTACCAAAAGCTTACAAATGAATCCTGAATCTTAGCTATAAAATGGGTTACCTTCCCCACCTACATCACCAAAGATTCCTCTTTTTAAAGAGTTTACTCAAGTAGACTAGTCAAGCAATGAGAAAAAGGAATAAGTGATATACAATCCAAAAAAGAGATCTAGAGGAAATGCCCTTAGCAGAGACTTTAGGGTATGACATGGATAAGAGTTGCATAGGAATAGGAGTTATAGGTGAATTGTGATCTATACCTCTGTAGGGAGCAAGTACCAAAGTCTTTAGAAGTGTTCCAAAGTAATTTACTGTAATTAATTGAAAAAACATAATGATAGATGGTGGATTTTACTTAAGATTAAATGTAAAAAAAAAATAGAAATAGATTAGAAATAGAAAATGATAAAAGAACTAAACGAGTTCCTATATTTTAAATATCTCTCAAATAATTTAACACCGTACTACAGGCAGATCCTGAGTAGTCTGAAAGAAATCACAATAGTATTTAACATATGGGATTTGTCACAATCCTGCAAGAGCAAACTCTTTGCACATCTTCTATGAAATACTAGGGAAGCGAAGTCTTTATAAATCAGAAAGATGTCCTTTGTGTTGGCTCATAAACCACAAACCTAGGACTCATAAGACTGTGTTGACAGAATTCAAATTTTATTTCCAACATGAATGTCAGTTCTGTTAGGGTTAAGACTATCATCCTCTAACTCTTATCTAGAGTCTAAAGTTAACATTTCCTGAAAGTTCTCCTAATGAAAATATGAGTCAGGAACTGAAATATGACCAAAAGGAACATCTTTCCAGCCACCTGCAGCACAGGCTGAACATATTCTGAAACAACATTAACAATTCTCTGGACTGGAAAAAAAGACTTTAATGGCTATACTCATCTCTAAGAAACACTGCACAGGTGAATGCATTCAAATAAAGAGCTTATTGATTGGGAAGGTGGATTCCACTGTGTTGAAAGGCCAAGAAAAAGGGGGTAGAGATTTCTCATCCTGTTGCCTTACACAGTAAACACACATAACACAAAACAGATGGGAGACTGCTTAGTTATACTAAAACTATGAATATAAAGCTCATTGTTGTCAGAGTTAGTATGTTATAAAGGCTGAACTTTGAACTTTCCCTACCAGTAAAGAATAGGAAAAAAAAAAAAAAAACTAACTAGCCACCTGTAAGAAGTTATAGAAACTCCTTGCTGGTTCATTTACCCCTTCAGCCCAATATTTCATTCTGTTCATCATATGAATTCGAAAGTTGCAGATAATCAGAACCTGCATGTCTATCTGGGGCAGGAAAATGGCATATGAAAATCTCTGGATTACCTGTAAATTCGTATGTTGCTAAGTAACTCTACACTTGAAAATAGATGAAACAAAATAATCTAGCTTGGTCATAAAGAAATTATGGTATCATAAAAGGATATTCAAACGATTCAAAATGATGCACATGTCCTCAAGATAACAATGAATAAACTACCAGATTTAAAAGAGTCAAGAAAACTTGAGTTTTAAACTGTGTCTGATGCTTAAGTTACTTTCTCTGAGCCTATTTCTTTATCTGTAAAATGGGAATAACTACCTTTAATACCTACCTCATGTGCAAACTTTAAAGTGCTATATAATATCACTTATTGTTATTTTTTACAATTTAAAAATTTGTCTTAATTAGGAAGAACCACTTTGTATTTTACACAAGGTCAGAAGAATGAAAAAAAGATGAATAGCTCAGTGAATCAAACAAAGGGGAGACACAAACAGTATTTTTTAACAGAAATAAGAGTTCACAGCAAAATTAGTTCAGCTTTTTCTCCTTCAAATGAAAAAAAAATATTCTATAACTAAGTGAAAAAGATTATAGAACTACAAACTCAGAACTGTCAGGGATCTTATATTCCTTTTTTTAGAGAGAACATTACCAAAGGTTAACCTCTCCAAATTTGGCACTTTCCACAATGTTGCCTTAAAATCAGCAAGTCCAAGGGTATTATCAAATGTCATTCTTTCATACACATTTACTTACTGAGACATAATTTCACCATCTACTAACTGATCACTGATATTTACTCTATGATTCTCCTATTTGATAGTGTTGATGTTTTAGAGAGGAAATAAGTAAGGAGTTAGTAAAAGAGACCCATGGATAGCAAGGAAAGTAATGATACCATGGTATCACATATCCCTCTTCCTAATATTTAACCAATACATCTTAGGGCCATTTATACTTTTCTATTCTTTTATTTATTTATTCATCACTCCTTTTAATGCCAAAATAAAGGAGCCAATTCGACTACCACTGAAGTTAAAACTATACTAGCTTCAATACTGCTAAAATAATCCATAATGAAAGGTCTATTGTGTAACAGATATTACGCTGTTAGCCCACTTTTGTGGGAACAGAGAATGATTTTCTTTTATCATCCCACTATCAGAAAGTCAGTGCTCATGTACCCTGTGATCCAGTACACTGGCCTCCTCCTGTCCATTCCTCCAACAAGACACTATCTCTCAGTTCTAAGCATTTTATCTGGCTATACCCATCCCACCCCCACCCCAATACTCTTCAATTCTGCCTTCTGGCATCCTTCAAATTCCAGTAAAAATCCTACCTTCTACAGGAAGCCACTCCTGATTGCCTTTATTCTAGCACCTTCCTTTTTTTGTTTATCTCCAATTTATCTTGAATTATCTTCTTTGTAAATAGTGTTTGCTTGTTGCCTCTCTCATTAAAATATAAGTTCTCTGAAGACAGACATTATTTCTTGTTTTTCTTTGTATGCTCAAAGCTTAGCACAATGCCAAACACATAAAAGATGCTTAATAAATGCTTGTTGAATGACACCTGTATCATCTAGTACATTCAAAATCAGAATCTTGCCATCTCCCACCAAAAATTGCAATAATTATTTCCTCGAAAAGTTATATTTCTTGCACATCAAGCTTCAAAAACAAAAACAAAATCAATTTTTTAAAGGTTTATTTTTAAACTATATACTGTTTAAAATTGGGCTGGTTCTCAGACTTCAGAAGAATTTCAAAGATATCCCCTAATTTCTTGATAGCAACTCTGTCGAAACCAAAATTGTTATAAATCATTTCCCCTTGGCCTTCTTTGAAAGCTCAAAAATAACAATTCTAACAATTCCTCAGAGACCTATTTTCCATCCCCTTAGTCATCTGCAATGTTCCTTCTTCAGCTCTCTTCACATTTTATACACCTCTCTCATTTTGATGAAAACCAGAATATTTCTAAAGAGTCTACAATATGAAATGATAGATTAATTTGTGGAGTATGTGCAGAAAAAATGGCCTATTGAAGAGGAGGATCAAAAAGAATCAGTGGTATGAATCTGGGAATGAGAAGCACAGAAGTGGCCAGATATAAATATGTGTATGTGGCCACTCAAGGCTTACCAAAGCACTATCCTTTCAACAGTCTGATGAGGTAGGTAGGGAAGAATTATTATCCCTGTTTTTTGGACAAAAGACTTGTGATTTGTCAGGAATCACAAAGCTAGTTAAATCAAAAAGGGGTTGCAAACTCAGGATTCCTGACTTCCAGCCCATCTTTTTCTCTATCATGCTTCTTCTCAAACAACGTAAATATGAACAAGTATACTGTCCTACACCAGAAAAAGTAGGCTAAATTCTATGCTCACATACTTTCTCTCATATCTCTGTATTCTGTGTCTCTCTCGTGTCTCCTTTATGTCTAATGTGGGGGTAGCCTTCAAAATATTTTGAATCTTCTCAACTCTGACCTTAAGACACCAACAAATGCAGAGAAAGCCAATAACAAAAGGATAACTGGGCTTTTGAACAAGCTACATACTCTATAAAGGCAAGTTGTCTAAATCATTGACTTGTTGAACTAAAACTCAAGTATTGTTTAATCAAATCGCTCTCTAAACAGTCTTGGTTAACTGTTCCATAATTTTTACCTGAATGGTACTTCCTCTTGGGGGACATCCACATAATAACGAATGAAAAATCGCTCAGAGTCCTCTCGTTCTCCATCAGTAACAACACTGCCATTAAGTTTGGAAACTGATGGCAATCTGTAAGTTTAAGTCAAAATAAAGATCCTTTGAAAAACTGAAAAGTATTAATTCAGCCTGACAAATGAAAGATGCACTGGTTTAGGACGGAGACTTAACATTTCCAAAGTAGACTAAATCCTAAGTCACCCTAATAAGAATGACAATGATATGAAGATGTAAAGAAATGGCAAACAATGTGATAGAGAAAGAGAAGCAAAAGTCAGGCATTATGAAGATGACTTTCTAGTTACAGGAATCCCTTTGTAGTCATGTTTTAATTTCAGTGGAAACAGTTATAAAGAGGAATAAATACTTACCAATTAGAGAGTTGTTACAACATTAGAAAATAATAATGCTTGCAAAAGAAATCAAATAGCTTGCAGAGAATGCTTCCTTTGAAAACATTCAGAGAATATTTTTCCTTTAATTCCTTTAATAAGATATTATATGCATGTTAATCTATTTTAAAGCAGCAAAGTGGCTCCTGGGTTATTTTACTTCAGATCCATTCTCTATGAGAAAGGCTGTTCCTTTTAGGGCATACATGGACATAAAGCCTTCCAAAACTACTTACTATGTGTTTTATATAATATTAAGGAAATCAAAACCAAAGTTTTCTCCATGACTATTCCAAAATCTCACCTCCAGCTAAAGAAACATACTACAAAAAGAGGAGGAGAAAAAAAGAAACATACTACATGTTGATGAGTTATTTTAGGACTTTTCAGAGGCAAAGAATGCAGGAAGCTTGGGAAGAAGCTGGGAATGGTGAGTTTCTCTAAATCAATTTGTTAATTTAAGAAAAAAAATGCTATTTATAATATATTACAATGACCATTTATACTGGCATGGAAAATATAGTTGATTTAAACAAAAAATTCTCAATAAATTCACTTTTCTGTATGCCATGAAATAGCATTCCAAATATCCCAATTATTAACAGGTAAAATAATAATTATGACAATGATGATAATATTTTTGTAGTACTAAGTATTAGACAATGTGCTAAACACTTTACAATTATTATCTTATTTAATTCTCATTACATCTCTAGGAGGTAGATGTTGTTTTTAAACCTATTTTATATTTGAAAAACTGAGGCCAAAAAAAAAAAGTGAGATGACTTGCCCAAGTTTACATAGCCAGCTAGTGTTTGAGGCTGAATTTGAGTTCAGATCTCCTTGATCCTAGAGCTAGGCTCTATTCACTGCACTATCTATATCTTCCCTCCACCTCTCCTACTACACAAGACAATAATTTTTTTTGGTTTTGTGGCTCTTATCAGGCTGACAATTTTAGTTCTTCCCAACTATTTCCACTGTCCTTTAGAATCCTAATGCTCTGGGAGGAGCCTCTTCCCACAGTGGCTACTAAATGGAGGCACTGCTGCAATATGTTCACAGTGAGTTTCTTCCCATCACTCTCTGTCCAAACAGTAGTCTTGTACCTTTAAGGAAAGCCCACTGTCACATTCACATGATAGGAGAAAAGAACAAAAACACACCTGGCTATCACCAATTTTCTGCGTTCTTCAGTGGTGTATGGCTGCAGAAGAGGTATCCCTAGCAATCTTACTTCTTCAAGTTTCGGGAATGAATTTAGTTTGTCAATGTCTTCCCAGGAATGCAAACCTGCTTTGAGAAAAGCTTTCTTTAAGTAAAAATAAAAGAGCACACAATGAATTTATAAGATTAGAAAGGTAAAAAGTGGATTAAATTAATTAAAATAATTAAGATTTTTAATAGAAACAGGCTTCTGCAGTAGCTATGGAGCCTGATATTTCTTTAACCAAGGATGAAAAGCCAGCATAGTATAATGGAAAAAGTCTTGGAGTTGGGGATCATGAGACCTGAGTTCGAATCCTAGCTTACAAACATATGACCAGGGGCAATTCACGTCACAGCTCATAGTTTCTGTTTCCTGCTCTAATTGAGGATGATCATATATGTATTACTTTCTTCTTTGGGGTTCTGTGGGGAAAATATTTTGCAAATCTTAAAAGTATTGCAGAAATAAGAACTACCTTGAGGAAACAGAATGCAGTAAGTCACAATATTAGCCTCCTTATAGTCTCCTAACAGCAGTTACACTTTGACCCACAAGCTGTCAGGGGTTAAAGAGGGAAATTTCATTTTACAAGGTTCAATCATCCAATGATTCTTCATTGACATTGCTTAGATGCCTGCTGGCAGTTTGCAGGAAATATATTTCTCCACTATATTCTGAAGCAAGCATCATGAACTCTTTCCACATAAGAGTCAGAGAGAGGATATGATTTTTGAAAAATGTTGAGTTATAGTCAATTTTTCACCTAGCTCTAGGTAATGGATTCTGAAATATGGGGAGATCAATATAGCCAAAACTGATTATTTTTCTCATTTATTGGAAAGATAATAATTTGGATTATCTGAGTCTTTATTCACCAGATATCACAGTACCTATGCTAGAATTTTATTGCTGCTATTGTGGGGAGAGGATAAGCACAAATTAAAATAAAAATCAAAGAGTTTCAATAAACACCATGAAAACTTGACCTTTTAAGACAGAAGACATTTGATATTTTCAAAATATATGCTCTGACAGTTATAAATTGAAATCCCTAAGCACAATGCAGCAAATTAAGAATAGACTTTTCAGTCCCAAGATGAAATCCCGCCTTTTGATAGGAGCAAATATATCCCATCCTGGTCAATATTTGGCTCACGTCAGGAAAATATTCCTGTAATAACAGAGCTAGTCAAGGGTCCACGTGACAAAGACCTCAGTCCCTTCCTGTTTCTGTCAACCTTTAGCAAGGTTAAAGGTAGGGAAGTTATTTGTTCCATAAATAAACCCAATCATAACTGTCCTCCTGGGCTCCAGGATAGCCTTTGTATCTAGAAGGAGGAAGAAAACACATTAGCTCAAGGGATGCATATTTGGAAAGTAATAAGCTTCTTTAAGAGTGTGTGTGTGTGTGTGTGTGTGTGTGTGTATACATACACATGTATATATATATTTCATTTGTGTCTCAACTCAAAAACCCCTATAGTTGTATAAATTAAGCCCATAATGTGATACACAGATAGGCTTTTTTGATGTACTGATCATTTCTGCTATATTTTTTCTCTTTTCTCTATTCTCTCTTTTTTTGCTTTGTTTGGGTTGGTTTTTTTTAGGGGAGGTAATTAGAGTTAAGTGACTTTCCTAGGGTCACACAATTAATTAAGTGTCAAGTGCTAGAAGTTGGATTTGAACTCTGGTACTCCTGATTGTGCAGCCAGTGCTCTATCCTCTGTTGAATAATATAATGTATTCTATTTTTATATATGCTTTCTTGAAATGGAAATTTATTGTTATATATTTTTGAATTCTCTCATTTCTGCTGGGAACATGACAATATTTTTTCTTTTTTGGTCTTTTTTTCTTTGTCTATTTTGTATTTAGAATTTTAAATAAATAAATAAATGCATAAAGAAGAAGAAAGGGTTATGGAAAGGTTCCTATAAAAGGTGGGAATTTAGCTAGGACTTAAAGGAAGCCAAAGAGGTCAGTAGTTAAAATGAAGTAGGGAGAACAATCCAGGTATAGTGAACAGCCAGAAAAAAATTCCTGAAACCAAGAAATGGAGTATCTTGGTCATGGGATAGTCAGGAGGCCAGTATTACTTAATTAAAGAGTATATGTTGGGGAGTAAAGGTGTAAAAATCTCTATAGTCATGTAAATTATGCCCATAATTTGGCACATAGTCAGACTTTTTTGATGTACTGATCACCTCTGCTATATTTTTTCTCCTCTCTCTTTTTCTGTTTTTTTTTTTTTTTTTTGGGGGGGGGGGGGGGAGTGGGAGACAATCAGGGTTAAGTGACTTTCCCAGGGTTACTCAGCTAATAAATGTCAAATATTGAATGCTGTATTTGATTCCAGCAATGGATAGAACACCAACCCTGTAATCAGGAGGACTTGAGTTCAAATGTGGCTTCAGACACTTAACACTTCCTAGTTTGGTGATCCTGGGCAAGTCATTTAACCCCAATTGCCTCAAAAGAAGGAAGGAAGGCAAGCAGGGAGGGAGGGAGGAAGGAAGGAATGAAGGGAGGGAGAAAAAGAGGGAGGGAAGGAGGAAGTAAGTAAGAAACAACAAAAGAAAGATTTGATTCCAGAATCAGTTCTGGATCAGAACATAGTTGTCCCATTCTTTGTTCTCCTAGCAGCCTTTTCTTTTTCTCTTTTAAAAAAAATTACTGATTTTAAGAAACAACTCTGAAAAAGTAAGACAAATACAAGAGGAAATATAGGCAATGTAAAATTAAGGTATCAACAGAAATCTATTCTTTAAAAGGAAAAAATAGTTCAAAAAATGTATATCTGAAAAACAATGAGCTTCCTTAGTATGAAAACTTTCTTTTTAAATTTACTTCCCTCTCCAATAACTACTGTCATGTAAATCAAGTCCATAACTTTCAGTTCTATGTGAATGTTATTTTTAGTTTTGTAGTTGTTTACTTACACAAAAGGCCTAAAATTACATTTTTGTGGTACTCCCCCATTAATGTGGATTGAAACTCCTTCTATGACTTAGTAAATAACTTTTTTTGTGAGTTTCTAGGACCAATATAATCTTCACCCTGCTAATCAACTTGATGACAAGCATGTCTGGGTCAGTTAGACTGGCTGTTTTTTATGCAGAAAGCATACAAGCTATTCTCAAACAGAGAAATAATGCCTTTCAAGCTTAAGATTTTCCAGACCTTACATTCCATTGATATAACCACTGAGAAACCATGGGCACTTTCATACCACAGTGAGGAATGAATTTAAACTTTGGTGAAGATTATTTCAATAAATATGCTAAAAAATCTTTAACCTACTGAAGAGCAGAATGAAGAAGAAGCTAATTATATAGTAATGTATACTAGGGGGAAAAATAAAAACAATAGGATAAAAGAGGGAAAGGAAAATCAGCAGCAGGTTTCTAAAGCTAATGTCCAAATGAGATTTTCTAGGTAATATCTCCTTATATTGTAAATAATCTCAGTCTTTTGTTATTTAGTTCAACCATTTGTTTTTTTACTTTCATAGTTTTTTAGTGATCTGTGGTTTTATCAATGGCAGTCTTGCTATTGCTACTGATGCAGTTAACTAGTCCCCTACAAGTTCACAGATGGTCTTTTAAAAGTAAAAGTAATTGCAGCTGAAAAATTCATCACATCATGGCTGCCTGATGGTGAGAACAAACTTAGGTTTGTTCACAGAAAATGACATGTATTCAACTTTTTCCATACTGATAGGATCTATTAAGAGTTTTCTGGAATCTAGAGTCCCATGGGTGCCACAATTAGGCATTAGAAGAAGGCACTGAGGAGGACTTTGGTGGAGAGTTTTTATAGCATTATCCCTTTAAATATAAATAAATCTCTATATATTGCTACATCTCTCAATGTTTGTATAATAACAAAGCTCTTCTGGAAAAGAAAAGAATGGATTAAATATAAGTACATTAGCTTGTCATCAAGGAATGAATCATCACAGCTGAAAATTAATACCAAAGGAAAGATGAGTATGACATATATTTTTCTTTTTCATTCATGCACAAGCTCAATTCATTTTGCATGGGGGATGGAAGAATTTTATAGCTTTAGTCCCCACCTGACTTATGAAGGCTAATAGAACGCAGATTGGGAAACAACCTTGCCAAGGAATCATCAGGCTCCTCAATGGCATTCAGGTGATTGTTGGCCAGTATAAGGGTATCCAGTGAAGGAAACATAACTCCTAACTTTCGAATTTCAGTCCAGTCCTGAAGGTTATTATCTGTGATATGGAGTAGCTTAAGAGATTGACAGCAAATAGAAGAACAAGACACTGTTTCATAGTCATTAAGGCACAGGAAGAGCTCCTCCAACCTGCATAGAAAGAAGCAAAGATCCTCTCATTTCACATTAAAAAAAAAATCTAAAAAACCACATATAGATAAGATAGGACACATACTTTTGCATTTACTTATTTAAATCAAATACTGATTGAGACTACTACAAGCAAGAAACCTTGTCGAGTTATACAAAATGCAAAATGTTATATACATATTATATGCAGATGTATATGGCCCCTGTAACCATAAAGCTCTTATAATCTATCTAAAAAGACAAACCTAAACCCATGAAACATGTGCAAATGATATCAGTCAACATAAAATTCAAAAGCAAATTGTGTAATGCAAACTGTTAGTGCAATAACAGTTTAGACAAAGATCAATGAAAGTAGCAACAATTGAAGGCAAATTCAGGAAGGTGAGCCATGAGTGTGCCTTGAAGAAATGGATAGAAATTAGAAAGAGAAGGGTAAGTTTGAAGACTGTTATATGGAAAGCATGAGCAAAAGCAAAGATGAAGATTGTAAGGAATAACACAGTAAAGGTTAGAGAAAATTAAATCAATTTAAAAGAGAATAAGAAATAAAATTGGGTAATGAAATGGAGAGGAGGAGAGATATTACCAGAATGTGACAATTTTGATGTGTTTAAACAATTAAAACATTACAGTTTCAAAAACATTTTTAAAATATTGAGTCTGAATAGCTACACACACACTTTTCATGTACATTTTTCATGTACAATTTACTAACTAGCCAAGTTTTGATAAATAGCATTAATATGTTCATTTTTGAACAACTGAAAGTATCACCTTTATTAGAAACAGCAAAAAGATTTTCATCACACCAGATAAACCTTAACACATATTAAAGGACCCTTCTTGGTCCTCCCCTTCCAACTCCAACCCTGTAATGAAAACATAGTAGGGTTTGGTGATCAGTAGTGAGAAATACTCCTCTTAAAACTATTTGTAAATTCCATCCAAAATGATAACAGCTCTGATGTCCTCACACTACCAAATGCCCAAATTTCCAAGAAAAGTACTGCTCGATCATCTTAACGCTACCAACCAATCTCAGAAGTTCATTATTTTAAGTTCATTCTCCACTCAAACTACAGGAACGATAAACTGTGGAAACTAAGAGAGCAACAAGCTATAAACACTAACAAAGACAACTACAGATGCCTCACGCCCCTCCCACTCCCCATCCTATTCCCTTCCTGTATGTCACAGGCTCTTGGCTTACTCTGGTAATTCCTGCAGTAGCATGTGGACTGTTTCCCAAGAAGCTTTGCTGTTGTTGAGGACGAGTTTTCTAACCCCAGAAAAGGACCCGGCACATGTTCTCTCTAAAACTGACAAATTCAGAGGGTTGGAACTCAGGTTTAGAAACTCCAAGTGTGGAACATTTGACACAATTTTACTGACCTAGGGAGAAAAAAAAAGGAGAAGCATATCAGACTGTAATCAAACCTTTGAAAGAGCATAAATACTTAAATCAGCTTCTAAGAGTGTATTATCAAGCAAGGGCTATTTGCTCCACTGAATCTTATTTCATTCTGACCCCTAACAGTATAAATATAGTTTTGTAAAATCCTATTCTCTTCCTATTACAGAATAACACAACTCATCAAGGAGAATTATTTATTTGGCCTTTAGCAAAATTTTTTTATTGTCCTTAATATTCATGAACAAAAAGGAACACTATAATTTAGATAAGCTGATAGAGTGTAAAAAACATATCTATAGAATTCTCTCTGTATAGTTAAAAACAAAATATAAAATTAAAAGTTTATTAAAGGCTTTTTTGCCAACCACTTTGTGAGATCACAACTGGCTGGCAGGTAAGCCAGGAAATATTTATAACTCGAAATCTTCTGGAGAGATTTGAAAAAGGAGGGATCCGAAACCGCCCCAACACTAACTCAAAAAATTTATCTATAACTGGACAATGACATATAAAACATGATCACCAATTTAGCAATTAGCTAGCAACTAGAAGATGGTGGTGGAGGAGTAGGATTTAAATGGTCAAAGCAAACCAGAGAAGTGTTAAGGAATTATCTCAATAAAGACAACTGCAGAACGAGATGCTTAGGAAAGGGAAAGCATAAGAAGTACTGGCATTGCCTAATTGTGATAGAGAGTTCTAGGAACCATGGTATGTGCCTGTGTAAACACCCCCCTCCACACATACACACACACTTCTACACATGCATACACATATATATCCATACACACACACAAATATAAACATACATATAGAAAAGATACATGTGCCATACATATAACGCAACATGTACAAACACACACACACACACACACACACACACACACACACACACAGTAGAAGATGAGAGAAATTAGGTCATGTCCACTTCCCACTAAGATCTGAAGTAAAATGAATATCCAGTTATGGGCTCCTTGGCTTAAGGACTGTGGACAATTTAAAGGAGAGCAACAAGGTGTTTAAGTGATTGAGGCAGGGAATTTTCATTAAGAAAGCACAAATAAATTAGGATTATTGAAATTGGAGAAAACTAAGAAGATTTCAATGTGACACTACCAACAAGCCATCAATGACAAATGTGTGAATTTCAGTTGTTTTATCTACGAGTGCAGAACTGTACTGTCAATCTGTATTCCACTGTTCCTATTGTGATGTGGGTTGCATCTATGAAAAAGCTGTATATAGTTATGAAACTCAGCAAAGCTAATTGGTCCATAGACAACAAGCCTATACTTTTAGTTCTATTAACCCCCCAAATGAGTAATAGGGTCTTCAAGCATTTGAGGAATTTTCAAAGAAAAGTGGTGACCAGTTGTATTCTCTCTGTGTGCTGTGGATAATAGAAAAAAATGGGATTAAAAACGACCAAGAAAATTATTATCTATGGTAAATGTTAATAAATTAAAACTAAATTAATAATTCCTGACAATATTTTCTTACATTTTATTTTTATAAGAAATACAAATGATAAAGAAGTTTGATTGCATAGGAGGTTTGCTTTCTAAAAGGCATATTTTAGGTAGTATCCTTAGAGCAGACAAATTTAGTTGTATTCTTCCACCAGACAATATTGCTGAAGTATAATAAGAATGAAGGAATGATTTGCCTGAAATACTGTAACACAATCAAAATCATATTAAACTGAATTTACCAATACTAATGTATTTTGGAAAATACTACATTTTATTTACTATATATTATGTACTAATGTATTTTGGAAAACTGTCAACAAAAGCTGAAGCAAAAAGGACGTTCTGATTAAATTTTCAGTAAATAACAAATTTCAGGACATGCTATTTCCCCCTGAGAATACTGATTAATTTGGGCTTGAAAGTGTAAGATTTTCCTGATAGCTTGGCAGAGAATTACAGCATTATCAGAGCTGAGGAAACTGAGGTTTTGAGAAAGGTAAATGGCATCCCAAAGATTACAGACTAAGTAACTGAAAAAAACCTGGCCTGGACCTTATAGTACCAAGACTGGACCTCTTCCCATTCTCCGACACAACTCCTTCTTAGACACTGGAAGAAGTATCTGGCACTTTACACGACCTCCTCCTTTAGGGTCTTAAAAATAGAACTCTTTTCTACCTGGCATGACTTAGTTATGGTCACATATGGTGGTCAGGACATCTTTCAAGGGCTCAATGATTATATGATTTAATAAGGGACCCTCCCCACTCATGTTTCAATAAAAAGAGAAACTGAAGTTTTAAGAAAAGTGGGAAGAAACATTTGTAAGATAATATCTGTAACTTATACCTAAGCTATTCACTATCCAGACTGAGTGGTTAATTGCTCTTACCTAAATAGCCTGCTTTAATTTCTTTCATAAAAAAGTTTTGTTAAAAAGAAAAAAAGGAGATACCTTGGGAAAGGTCAGGCAAAAATCTACTTGGCCACAACTTCCAATTGAAGACTAAAGAATAGCCATTTTTTAAAACTGTAGTGCCTACCCTTTGAGCTGTTCTTGTTTTGGGGAACAGGTGTCAGAAAAGAGAGAAATCTTTCCACCATTATAAGATTTCACATTTCTTTTCCCTAACATATTCTCTTGACCCTCAAGATAATCAGTAGCCACCAGTTAGGAACACTAAATTTGAAAGATGATCTTGCTTACTTAAATCCATCCCAGATTTATTAACCTGAAGTCAGGACCCTATTTGCTTAGCATATTAAAATGGCAAATTATTTTAAGATATATTTGTCATATTGAATACTTTCTAAAATAAATGTATTACTGAATTACCTTTGGCTACAGATCTCTAAAATACAGATTTTGGCTCTTGACAAAATCTGAACTGCAATATTTGAAATTGTAAACTTGTGGCACCAATAGCCTGACAATGGGTTATATTAATTCTAGTCAACACATGTCATCATTTTGTAGCTCTGTGTATTCCCCCTTCCACATCAGCGTAAACTAGTATACGTATTATAGATCAGGAAGTGTAGGCAAATGATAACAGGAGAATAAGGAGGATAAATGAAGTAATAAAAAAAAAAAAAAAGAAGAAGCCAGGACAAACTGGAAAACTGCTACTTTAAGGGAAACACTAAACAAATATATATTTTAAAACTGCCTAACAGAAAGAACAGATGCTAACTAGGAACACTATTGGGACAAATATAGGATATATTATTAAATAGACTTATACTTAAACATCATACTGATTTTATGTTACTCTAAGGCTTTATACAAGCCAGACTTTGGAGAAGGTTTAGCATAAATTCACAATAAGTGAAACTTCAATTTCAATTTTTATATGGCCTTCAGAAAATCTCAGTGCAGGCCACATTGTTTCAGTAGAAGAAAAAGGCAAATTATTTCATACAATTCCTCATAGAGATAGGCAAAAAATCATTTTCAGTAGATTATTTGTTCTATTTTTCCATATGAGATGTCTTCATCACTAGAGCTATTCCTATTACCTATCAACAGTTTTCACCAGTGCATGGCAAAAAAAAAAAAAAAAAAAACCTACAAAAACAAAACAAAAGAAAAAAATTCTTAGGAATTTCTTGCTGAATTAAAAAATATTAAGAACAACAAAATGTGTATACAACAATCAAATTGACCTAAAGGAGAAAGCTGATGGAACTTATCTACTCAGATTAAACTTAAAATAGTCTGTTAGTCAATAAACATTTATGAAGCATCAACAATGTTCCAATTAATGTACTAAGTGCTAGGGATTGAAGAAAGGCATAAGTAGTCACAAGAAGCTTATACTGTAATGGAGAAGACAACATACCAATAAACTATGTAAAAAAATCTACACAAAATAGTTAAAAAGGAAAGCACTTAGCATGAAAGGGACTGGGAAAGACTTTTTGTAGCAGGTGGGATTTTAAGCTATATATAGGAACACAATTGTCTAGTAGAGTTTTTAGGAAGACTATAGGAAGAGGTACAAAAAAACAGTTAAGCTCACTGTTGAAGTTATGTAATATGGATGAGCATTAAAGGAAAAAAGACCCTTCATCAAATGTAGAATTAGGCACATAATTTGCCTGACAATATTATTCACATGGATAAAAAAATGAAACATGCTTCTCAAGTAGAGGATATTCCTTAGCTCACTCAAACTGGCAGCAGGTCAGATTACATGCAAACTAGGTAACACAGAGCTTAAAAAAAGTTTAGGGTGGAACAACAATAAAGTAGGGATTTTAATAAAATGACATGTATAACACCAGAGATCGTGAACCTAAGTAAAACTGCAACATATTAGTAAAAATGTGAGTGAAAGGCAGAAAAAAATGAGCAGAGGGTAACAGACTTCCTTGAATCTCCTATGGCTGATTTGAAAAGTGAATGACCCTGAATAACCTTTTTTATGCCTCAGTTTCTTCATTTATAAAAAAGGGGATTAAGCTATATGACCTTCAACGTACACTTAAGATCTAGTAATCCATCAAGCTCTCCAGACAGTGAGTGATTCAACCCTTGATTCTCAAAAAAGAAGACTGAAGTAAAGAAGGATTAAGTGAATTATTCAAGGTCACATGACAAATTAAAAGTTCAGTGATAGAAAAAAAAAGTGGTTTTAAATAACTTACTAAATGTGTACCTTAAAATGGAATACACATGGAGTTCTCATTCTAAAAAAGTGGTCTTTGTCAAGTGAGGACAGAAGTTATAATTGGTAAAAGGAGAAGTGTGATTTATTTTGAACTTAAAACCATGTTGAAAAGATATTGTTAGCTTTTATCAATCATCTGAAACTACATCAAAAATACAATGGAAAAATTTTAAAAGATATAGAATTAACTTCTTGAGTAAAATAAATGAATGAATAAAATGAATAATTCTTTTTAAGAACCATAGTTTAAACATTCATCAAATGTTATGACAATTTACAATAATAAATACTGAAGAAACAGTGGAGACAAAATATAGGATGTACAAACTGATAAAGTATGGGAGATTTTAATGTTTTAATACTGCTTCAAACCTTTGGAGTTTTATTAACCTCTTACCAAACTCAGTATTATGCATTAAAAGAAAATGGTTGTAGTAACAACAAATATTCAAGTATCACCACTGCCAGATAGATGAAGTTTGAACATGTCTGAGTTGTTGTGGTTATTTTTCCTAATAGATACAAAGTAATAAACACAAACCTCAAGTGAAAATTAGAATTCAGAAGAATTCAATAAAGCAGACACGTTTACCTCTTTTGAAGCCACCAAAGGAAATATCACAAACATTACTGTAAAGAATGATAATATGGTTCAAGTTGCATTTCACCAATGTGCAGATATTTAACTTTACCTCATGCCAGTCTTCAAGTTTATTGTCAGAAAGATCTAATTCAGACACATGGGCACAGAAGGCAGCAATTTCATTTTCGTCTCCTGCACAGGTTATTCCACAACTGTTCAACACCAGTACGCTTGGGAGGTTGAGTCGATCTGAATCATAGGGAAAGAAAAATACCTTTGAGGTGAACCTAACTTCTGTCTACATATGCCCATTCCTGAGCTCTCAAGAAATAAAAATCAAACTGCATAAAATTAACACAGTATTGGAAAGTTCAAGAAGTAAAAGGATAAAAAAAGTGTTGTGTTTCCAAGAAAATGATCCAGGAACAAAAGGAAATTACCAGTATAAGATCAGAAGCAATCTAAAAAGCTATTTGATCTTTATGCTCTGGAAAAACCCTAAGTATTCAAATGTACTACAATAAAGAAAAAACTCATGATTAGTTCATATTAAGAGTCAAATATATGCCAATTAATATCTAGATTACCATACTCTCCTTATTGGGGGAGGGAAATCTAAAGAAGGAATAAGTATTTATTAATCTCTCATTATGTGCCAGATATGTGCTAAGTGCTTTACAAATACTATCCTCTTTAATCAAGATAGGTATTTATTATCTCCATTTTATAACTAAAGAAATAAAGGCAAACAGTGGTTAAGTATCTTGCTCAGGGTCAAACAATTATAAAGAGTCATATATTTTCCCCAACTTTTCTCTTTTCCCCCCATCTCATCTTTCTTTATTGTCTCCAATTCCTGCCTTTGGAGAGTCTTCCATGTCGTTTTTTATGTCTACATCTTTAATACATCCGTTAAATCATCTTTCTTCTCTTAATCAAAAATGGAAGTCAATCTGAGTTAAATGGACCCATTTATACTCTTGCATATCTTTTTGCATATTTGCAAAGTTCATCAGTCATTCATTACCCATTTTAAATCAACTCCTCCTCTCATTTTTGGAAGATGGGTATGATGAAGCATTGTACTCCATAGATGTGGGGTACAGAGATTTGAAGTTATACATGGTTGCCAATTTAGTACTCTTATTTTTTTTCTTCCCTGGAAATCATATTTTTTTCCCTAGTTACATGTAAAAACAATTTTTAACATTTGTTTTTTAAATTTTTAAATTCCAAATTCTCTCCCTTCCTCCTTCCTCATGTCCCCTTCATTGAGAAAGCAAGTAATTTGGGACAGATTTTACAAAAGAGTCATACAAAACATTTCCATAATAGTCATGGTATAAAAGAAAACATATACCATAAAAAAAGAAAACAGCAACCTTAAGAAAAGGAAAGTTGTTTTTTCTTGTTTTTTTTAAAAGTATGTTTCAATCTATTTATCAGATGTCACCAGTTCTTCGTCTGGTGATGGATGTTTTTTGTAAGTCCTTCAGAGTTGTCTTGGATCACTATATGCTAAGAATAGCTAATTTTATAGTTGTTTATCTTACAATATTGCTATTATTTTGCACATAATTTTACTTTGTATCAGCTTCTGTAAGTCTTAAGTTTTTCTGAAAGCATCCTGCTTATCATTTCTTTCCATCGTATTCACATTTGAACATAACACATAGCACAATTTGCTCAACCAATTAATGGGTAAATCCTCAATTTTCAATTCTTTGCCACCAGAAAAGAACTGCTCTAAATATTTTGGTACACATCTTCCCTTCCCCCCCTTAATCTCTTTTAGGAATACAGGCCTAGTGTTGCTAGGTCATAAGAGCATGCCTGGTTTTATAGGCATTTGGGAATAGTTCCAAATTTCTCTACAGAATGCTTGAATCAGTTTACAATTCTACCAAAAGCGCATTAATGTTTTTTTTCCACACTTCCCCTCCAACATGACATTTTCCTTGTTAGTTTTTTTTTAAGTAACCTAATAGTTATGAGGTAGTAACTCAGAATTGTTTTAATTTGCATTTCTCCAATCAATAGAGCATTTTTTTTCATATAGCTATATATAGTTTTGATACTTCATCTGAAAACTATTGATATTTTTGACTATCATTTATTAGGGAATCACTCAAGTTTTTATAAACTTGACTCAATTCTCTGTTGGAGAAATGAGGCCTTTATCAGAGAAACTTGCTTTAAATTTTTTCCACAGGTATAATTGATAACTTCATCCTATTCCCATCCCCATGTTTATTCTATTCTCCCTCCTTTTACCATCCCTCCTCAAAATTATTTTGCTTTTTATTTTTTTATTCCCATTCCATCTGACTTTTCTGCAGAATGCTAGATTTCTATACCCAATTAAATGTGTATGTCATTCTCTCTTTGAGCCAATTCTGACGAGAGTAAGATTCACTTACTCCCCCGCTTCCACCTTTTTTTCACTCCAATGTAAAAGCTTTCTCTTGTCTCTTTAATATGAGATAATTTATGCCATTCTGCTTTTTCCCTTTCCCTTTTTCCTCTCTCACTTCTTTTCTTTAGATAGTTACCCTTCATATTCAACTAACAATTGGGTACACTGTCTATACGTATTCCTTCTAACTTCCATAATAATTAAAATGTTCTTATGAGTTACAAATATCATCCTTCCACATAGGAATGTAAACAGATAAAACTAAGTCTCTTATGATTTTCCTTTTTTGTTTATCTTTTTTTTTCATGTTTCTCTTAAATCTTGTATTTGAAAGTCAAATTTTCTATTCAGCTTTTCAATCAAATCTTTAAAATGCTTGAAAGTCCTGTGTTTCATTGAATATCCACCTTTCCTCGTTAGGGATTATATCAAGTTTTGCAGGGTAGCTGATCCTTGATTGCAGCCCTAGCTCCTTTAATATAGGACTAATAAATCTTAGTTTATTCTGACTATGGTGCCACAATACTTGAATTGTTTGTTTCTAGCTATTTACAATATTTTCTTCTTGACCCGGGAGCTCTGGAATTTGGTTATAATATTCCAGGAAGTTTTCATTTGGGGATCTCTTTTAGATGATTGATGGATTCTTCCCATGTCTATTTCATCCTCTGATTCTAAGATACCAGAACAGTTTTCCTTGATAATTTCTTGAAAGATGATGGGTTCTTTTTCTGATCATGGCTTTCAGGTAGTCCAATAATTTTTACGTGCTCTTCCTGGAACTATTTTCTAGGTCAGTTATTTTTCCAATGAGATATTTCACACTGTCTTCTTTTTTTTTTTTTTTTTGTTCTTTTGGTTTTATTTCTTGATTTCTCATAAACTTACTAGCTTTTATTTGCTTAATTCTAATTTTTAAGGAATTATTTTCTTCAGTGGAGTTTTTATACCTTTTATACCAATTCTACTTTTTATGAAGTTATGTTTCTTCAGTGAATTTTGTGCCTCTCTATTTAGCCAATTCTGCTTCTTTAAAGCATTCTTCTCATTAGCTTTTTGTACTGCCTTTACCATTTGGCCCAGTCTTCTTTTAAGGTGTTAATTTCTTCAGTAATTTTTTTGTCTCCTTTACTAAACTGTTGACTCTTTTTTCATTATTTTCTTGCATTGCTCTCATTTCTCTCCCTATTCCCTTCCTCCCCCCCCCCCTTCCCCCCCCCACCTTACCTGATTTTCAAAATCCTTTTTGAGCTCTTACATGGCCTGAGAGCAATTCATTTTTTTTTTTTTTTGGAGGCTTTGGATATAGGAGCTTTGACTTTGTTATTATTGTCTTTTGAGTGTGTTTTAATCTTCCTTGTCACCACAGTAATTTTCTGTGATCAAAATTTTTTCTGTTGTTTGCTCATTTTTTCAAATTACTTGACTTTTAAGTCTGTTAAAGTAGGGCTCTGTTTCACTGTCCCAAGCTTCAGAAGGTACTTTGTGCAGCTGTTTTCAGAGACATTTCTAGGAACCTATGGATTTTCAGTTCTTCCAGGGTAGCATGATCTAAGGACAAGTATTTACTACTTTCCTGACCTATGCTCTGGTCTGTGAGTGCCAGCTCCATTATGGTCACCAGTTTTGGTGACAGTGATCTTTCTTGCCCAGGAGTTCCACCCAGGACTGTGACCAGGATTTGAATATGAGTAACGCAATAGAGTCCTGCCTCAGTGCTAGAAAAGTAATCTATTTTTGATCAGTTGCTTGATCCTGTCACTACCTGTGGGCTTAAGAGTTCTGGAAGCAACCACTGCTGTCGATTCAGTAGCTTCCAAAGCCTATTCCTGGTTGGCCGGAGCTATGGTGCTGTGGCCTGCATTGAGCTATGCTTCACTCTCACCTAGGTACAAGACACCTTTCCTGCTGACCTTCTAAGTTATCTTTGGAATAAGAGGTCGAAAAACTGCTGCTACTGCCACTGATTCAGTTACCCCAAGGCCTGCCCCTGGTTTGGTAGGGCTGGATCTGTGCTTGAGCTAGAATGCACTCCACTCACACCCTAGACTTTTCCTGACAACCTTCTAAGTTGCTTGGGCGAGAAAATCATTTGACTCCATATTTTTGTGAGTTCTATTAATCTAGAATTTGTTTAGAGTCATTATTTAAAGGTATTTGGAGTTATTTGAGGGAGAGCTCAAGTGAGTACCAGTCTGTCATTGTGGTTCTGCTTCTCTTCAATATTAATAATGATAAGAGAGAAAATATCAAAACTGGAATGTATTCACTTGATTCACTTACTGAAGATTCTACCTTTCTCTGTCATATGAGAGGGAACCTTCAGAAGATAACATGCAATTTATATAAGTTCCTTTTTTGGAGTTAAGCTAATGTTTTTTTCCTACTTAATGCTAGGTTGGTTGAAATGCAGATTAACCATATTTCCAAATATGTATATCCAAACACCCACTAAACATTTGGAAGTGGTAACTTAAAATATTAGTAATACTGTTCTTCATTAACAGGGAGGTAGAAATATTTTCTATATTGGACAATAAATTGTCCATTTATTGATACTTAC
The DNA here is from genome assembly GCA_016696395.1 of Antechinus stuartii. Classification (NCBI taxonomy): domain Eukaryota; kingdom Metazoa; phylum Chordata; class Mammalia; order Dasyuromorphia; family Dasyuridae; genus Antechinus; species Antechinus stuartii. Next base: position 40,475,952 of record MU174354.1, read on the forward strand.
TGAAAGGGATAAATGTTTTGTGTGTTCTCACTTGACATCATTCTTTGCTCATGACATTCTTCACACATCATACTTTTTCTTTTCTTTCTCTACTCTTTTGAATTCTCTCCCACCTTCAGTCAGTGTGAAGCCTTTTCTGAGCAGCTCAATCATCCATCCTTCTTCTGAATTCCTATAGCATTCAGGGTCAACACAACTCACTGGGCAATCAACATATACTTATGTTGTCAATTATTAATCAATCAAAAAGTAATTATTACATGCTTATTACATGTCAAATACTATACTAGGAATTGGGGAGCCAAGTATAAAGAATGAAGCAAAAACCTTACATTTTATTGGAGATCTTACATAATATATAGGTATGGTTTTTTCTCCCTGTCTAGAAAGGGACTCTTGTGGACACAGACTGTGTTTTATACTTCTTATCTCCACTACTGTTCTGCCTAGTAAACAAGTTAGTAAATATTTATGGGTTGATTTAAAGGAGGAAGGCAGGGTGAAGAGAAAAATTTGGCTCAAAGAGTAATTTTTGTATAACAATAATCTCTCAAACACTTGCAGTCACTTTCATAGTCAATTTGAAAATATTATTGTCAGATCCAAAGGGGAGTGAAAATACATTAAAGAGAAAACTTACTAGCAATTCCAAAAGATTATTCTTTTCAGGGACTGAGCACAGAGGAAAATATTTGTAAAATAAAGCAACTATTTGGTTCTATTTTCTAATTACCTTTCATTGGAGAACCCTGAGGTGTGGCTGGAACATGAACTCCCATCCCAGGACCCCGGCGATAGGGGAAATTCTCAGGACTATACTTTTCACATAATACTTGCATGAAACTTCTTCCACTTGGTTGGTCCATCTTCCCTTCCTAGAATTCTATAGGTAATAGAAAAAAATCAATTAATTTAGCAACTATTTATTGAATACCTATAGTATATTAGGAACTGTGGTGGACACAAATATATGACAGTCTCTAACACTTCTAGAATTTATTAATTAGTGGGAAAAACAACTCTTTTAGGATCTGTGATTTTGTTAGTACTTCTTGCTATTTATAATCATTAATAGTTGCTGTGGCTGAAAAAAAAATTCATCACCTTGGAGCCAAGATGGTGGTGAACCACTCTGGATTTAGCTAGGCTGGTCCTCAGGAAAACAGATTAGCATAGTCGTTGATAATCCAGGATCATCTATATGCCATAATGAAACATTAGAATTGGATTTTAGGGAATGAAGGAAGCTTTATACCCAAATAAATATCAATATCAAATCAAAGCAATTGATTATATTATTAGATCAGGCAATCAATGTGTTTCATTCGTATAGACAGTAAGTGCCATAAAATCAAAAGAATAAAGAGATCATTTCCAGCTGGGGAGAACAGTTTCATGCAACAAATAATATCTAAACTAAACCTTGAAGAATGAGTAGATTTCAACAAGCAAAGAAGGCATTTTAGGTAGTGGGAACAATGTAAGCAAAAGTATGAGTTGGCAGAATAGTGCAAAATATGGTTGGGACTTGGTGAATGGACTATAGCTAAAACAGTGAGGGTATGGCAAATAGACAAAAGAATGCACAGATTATAGAGGGCCTTCACTGCCAGGACATTCTGTTTAACTTTTGTTGTATTAAGGCAATGAGAAACTACCTAAAGTTCTCGAGCAGTCAAGTAACATGAAAAAAAAAACAAAAACAAAAAAAAACAACAGCAGTTTTCTAGGAAGATTAATTTGAAGATAACGTATAGACATTATGAAGAAAAAATTAGAAAAGTCAGGTCACTGTATGTGAGAAGTGTGGAAGCAAAAATGAAAAATGTTCTATGAAGTTTCAATTTCAACAAGGATGAAAGGTAGAAATTAACAAATACCAAATTTGAAATTTGAATTTAGACAATTGCTATTCTCTAGAAAAGACAAGAACAATGTGTAAGAAGTTTCTTTTGCTATCCATTCCTCCATCCATTTATAAGATCACCTATTAGTTAACAAAAAAAGAAAAAGAAAATTAAAGAATCATGATACTTTAAAAACAAACGTATTCATTATACACACACACACACACACACACACACACACACACATACTTCAAAGGGAAATTAGACTTACTGTTGAACTGAATAGTGGTCTATTCCTTTCCATTTCAAGCTTAGGTAAGGCCTTCCCTAAATAATTGCAAAACAGTCTAGTCATCAAAAACTACAGCAAACCCTCCGCACTTATGTGTATGTTAAAGCAGATAATGTTGCACAGGCCATTTGACACTGGCTGATTAATAAACCTTGGCTAGAGCAGTTGGTAATATTCACTATTTAATCCAAAACATAAGCAACTAATAACTTCTCACTTATATACTCATCAGATGAGAAGCCAATTTTCTAGTACTTACACTACTATCAACAAGGCTTTGAACAAACCTTTCTCTTATTTGATCATTACAACAATCCCCACTGCAGGCCTCATCCTCCTTACTTTATAGGGAAAGGAAACGAAGACTTAGAAATGATAAGTGAATCCATCACTATCAGTTTTTGTCGATCTTAAAAACAAAATTGTTTTTACTAATGTCTTTTATTTACTTTTTATGCCAGTTACTTCCTAATATAACAACTCTATTCTTCCCTTCACCCCAACTCCCAGCTTATCTTTCCAGGCTTCTTCAACACTTCTCTCTTTTTTTTAACCGAATTGTACATTCAAATTAGCCTGATTTATATATTCTGAAGTCAACATTTATTAAGTGTCTATTATGTCTGAGGCACTGTATTAGCTGTTGAGGATACAAGAAAGTCTCTTCTTTCAAGGAGCTATAGTTCAATGTGGGAAAAAACATTGCAAATACTTAGGTCCAAAAACATATGTAAAAGATAAATTGAAAATTAAGAAGAGTGAAAGTGCGAAGATTAAGGAGGACTAGGAAAGGCTTCTTGTACAAGGTGAGATTGTATTTGAGACTTGACAGAACCCTGAAAAGCCAGGCATGGGGAACAGCCAGTGAAATTACCTAAAGTTCAAGAGATGCAGTATCCTGTGTAAGGAACAAGAAAGAGGCCAATGTCACTTGATTAAACATTACATGGAAGTAAAAAGACTAGAAAGATAGAAGGGGCCAGGTTATGATACCTTTTTCTTGTTTAAAAAAATTATTTTAATGCACATTGCTTTATGAATCATGTTGGGAGAGAAAAATCAGAGCAAAAGGGAAGAATCATAGAAGAGAAAGAAAAAAAAAAAGGAAATGAACATAGCATGTGTGGGGAAAAAACAACAACAAAAAAACAAAAAAGATGCAAACACAGCATGTGTGGTATGATGGCTTTCAAAACAAAACAGGAAAAATAATTCCTTTAGTATCTGTCATTTTGTCAGTATTTCTTCCATGGATACAAGTCACAACATCTTTTTTTCTTAATATATATAGACTTTAATAGTTGTTATGACTGAAAAAAAATTCATCATCTTGGGGCCAACCTGGTGGTGAACCACTCTCAATTTGGTTAGGCTTTTCCTCAAGAAGAGACTGGCATAGCCATCAATAATCCAGAATCATCTCTATGCTATAATGAAACATCAAAGCTGTTTTCTACTTCCTGCCATTTTTGTCCTTGCCGCTATGTCTCCTTTTTCCTTTTATCACTGCCATTATCCTGCTATAATCCCTTATCATCCCATTCTTAGATTACAGTAGCCTGCTGGTTGATTTCCCTACCTTACTCTCTTCCACTCAGCTATCAAATCAATCTACCCAAAGTACAGGCTTGACCATGACACCCCAACCCCAATTAGTAAACTCCAGACTCCCTTTTACCTCCTTTATGTGTTTACTTGTTGAATGCAAGCTTCTTGAAAAAGCTGTGTTTTTAAGTGAATGATTTTAGATGAACTGAATTGTTCAAAGCCACAGAGCTTTCAAACAGCAAGCCAGGATTCAAACCCATGTTCTCACTCCAAAACATTTCTACAATTAATCTAATAATTTTTCCCCATAGTCTACACAAATGTTTACACCAAGTCAATCCCAGCATAGATATAATTAGGAAGTAAAAGGTATGCTCACCTGGGGATATTTTGTTTATAACATATATTAGCAATTACAAATTTAAGCCCACAATACACAGTTGATTGATTTACTTCCTTATCGTAATATTCATCTACATTTTGTTTACTTTACATAAAACCTTTTTCTCATTTGATGGCTATTTCTTTCATTAAATCAAAATGGAAGCATGGAACAACACAGTCTTTTTTTTTTATATATCTGTTCATAACTTTGGTATAGTACACTATACATAAGCTAACTGATTTATTCTTTCGGGTAACTTAATGACTTAGAAATTTCCCAATTAATTGTGTCAAAAGGAAGAATCAAAAAACTAAGCATGAAACTTTAAACCAGCATTGGGGGGAAAACTAAAATGAAGTGTTGAACTAAATAATCTTTAAATCTCTTCTACCTCTATGATTCCCTGATTCTAAGATTCTTTAAATCTTAGTACCATGTTGACTGACAATCTATCTCATTTTCAATGAAAGCTTAATTATAGAGAATAACATTTAATGGATTTTTCTTAAGTGAATAGAAAAAGATAAGACCATCATCTGTTCACTATAATCTTTTTTTTTCATTAAACTTTTAAAAAAGCAAAAATTTGTTTTGCTTTAGCCTAAGGTAATTTATATTTTCTGCATAACTCCTGTCCCCTATCCCATACCTGATTTTATATAGGCTTTGAGGAGTAGTCAGGTCAAATGGCATCACATCTTATCTCTCTAGCTTTATTTTTGACTCTAGATAGTGCCCCCCCCCCCCCATTAAGTCATAATGAACAGTTCAGCAGAGCTGTTGTTTTTAAGGAGAAAGCTGGCATGACCCCTACATAAGTGGGCAACTGCACAAGAGTTAAAGATGAAAAGCTGCTGAAATAGCCTCTGACAATTCATATACTGTTTATATTTGCCTCTTTGGTCTGGGAAGTTTCAAAAATCTAGTAATATGCTAAAAATACTAGCGAAATTTTACAGGCAATGTTCTTACCTTCCTTGTGGAAACAGACAAAGCCAGAGACCCAGAGATTAAATTTAAAATTCACTTTGAAACTCCTGTCAGACCTAGGAACCAAGAAATCTAACAACTTTACCAAACTATCTTTTGTTCTCATGTCCCATTTCACCTCCCCGTGTTTGAAAAGCAATTCCAGACGCTGTTATTGGTCATTTTCCAGTGTTTTGGACTGGAATTGCTTTCCAGAAATGCAGATGGCATACACATTAATACAGGAGTTTTAAACTGAATTACAATTGTAGAATTGATTAGTAATATAGATCTATTCAAAATCAATTGTAGTAGCTTACGAAAAAATGGGGTGGGAAGAAAAGGCTTACACCTAAAACATACTGAAAAATGAGCAAATACAAGATAGTAAGAGACCCTATAGTGAGGCCTTTTAAATGGATTTTTTAAAAAACCTGATGACTTTCTGGAAACAAGAGGTGTCAAATTACGTTTGACAATATCTAATGTTGGCAGAGGGCTAATGCATCTGTTAAGAGACTGTTCTGAACTAGTGCTTGATGGAGCCAGGCATCCTGGGTACTGTTTTTTGGTTCCATTACTAAAGCACTGAGCGATCGCTGTGAAAATCACAATTTCTTTGTGCTTCAAGTTCCTCAGTACATAATACAAATAACATAATACTTGTCTGTATAGAATATGGAAACTGGCCAGTTAGAGGAATAATGTCAAAATGACACATCTTTTCCAAATAAATTATCCCCCAATGACAAATCACTTATAATTAATATCCTATAGCTAAAGGATGATTCCCCAACTAATATGAAGATCAACAATGATCACAAGAAATCATCTATTGACCAGTTGCAAGATTAATTTTGACTTCATAAAGAAACAGTGATATTTCACAGTATGATACATCAAATACAAATTCTTGTCACTACTTCCAATAGATAACGATTATCCTTACCATAAACAATATATAAATTGTCAAAAAATTGTCAAAAATCCAATATTATAACAAGGGCTATTAGCAATCTCTAGAAACTGAGAATTTGCCACAAAATATCCATGATATTTTCCTATTCAAACTTCAAATTCCTAATTTCTTCAATGGATGTTCATTGTATTCTGAATAAAATTCAAATTCCTTTGCCTATTATTCAAGTTTTCTAAGATGCCAACTTAAAGTCATCCCTGTAAATGGTCTGGTTTGAATGGCAAATCATCATTCATTTGGTCTAGAGTAGAGGTCTACTTTGTGTCATGGATGCCTTTGAAAGTCTGGTGGAGCCTAAGGACCCCTTCTCAGAATACATTTTACTAAACTGTTTTTAAATATATAAAATAAAACACATGATTACAAAAGGAATAGTTACATTAGTTACAGTTACTGACATATTAACAAAAAGAAGTTAATGACACCCAGATTAAGAATCCCTTGCATTTCCAAGATGAACTGAATTGCTCAAACCACAGAGCTTTCAAATAGCAAGCCAGGATTCAAACCCATTTTCTTACACCAAACATTTTCTATTATATGACAATTAAACTTATCTAGTAATTTTTGCCCATGGCCTGCATAAATATTTATACCAAGTCAATCCCAAAATACATAGATACAATTAGGAAGTAAAAGGTATGCTTTTAGCTAGCATTCTCATCTCTCCTCTCTCTCTAATCTTGGTCCCCTAGTGGGATTCTAACATCTATGGCATCTCTCAGCTATCTCCTAACTAGTATACCCTTACTGTTCTCCTGTTTTCCCCCATCATTAGAATGTAAGCTCTGTAAGGACAAAGACCATCATACTGGTTTATATTTGCATTTCTAGTACTTGGCAGATAGTTAAATGTTTTAGCTATCTATTTTTAATGAGAAATTAAAACATTTGAATAACAGTTCCACAATATTTCCTTAAAATACTTTCAAAGTAATTAGTCAGATGTCATTCTTTTCCAATAAACCAATTTTTCTTCATCTAATTATAGTGAACCCTGTGCCATCACCACTATTATATTTCTTACCTTTAAACTGTCACCTTCAAAAGAGAATCTGGGATTAGAAATGTTCATAAAGCAATTAATTTATTTCAACTCTCTGAGAGTTCATTTTCTATCATGACTTGCAAATAATTCCACTAGTTCTCTAGACATCTTTTATTTCCCTTTAAGAATTTAAAGAATCTTTTATTCTTAATGGCTTAAGAAGTATTTAGTTACAATGTCTCCAAATTTTTTCTTGTTTTGGTTTACCTAATTTCACCTCATGGACTTCCTAATTCTTCAGCCATCTTTTCCATTTTTTGAAAAGACAGAATCTTCCCTATGAAAATCTCTCAGACTTTGAAGTCAGCGATGTAAGATTTATTCATTTATTTTTGAAAGCTGTATTATCCAGATGCTCAATATAAATTTAGTCTGGGTTTATAAGGTATTTTAACTTCCTCAAGAAAAGTTAAAAACACAGGTAAGTTTATGAAAGAATTTACCTTAAATTTCTAAATGATGTATTAATATCTGAGTATTAATATACTGAAGCCACCAAATCATATTTACAAAGCTCTTTACAAAAAATTGCTTCTCTTACATCACCATCATCACCATCACCACTCTGTGAAGTGGATTTCATAGAAGATGGAACAGAGGCTAAGAGAAATAAATGATTTGGTGGATGGAACTAGGAATTGAACCCCAACTTTTTGTTCTAGTACTTTTTTCACTACAACACACACTCTGTGAATCCCCTTGTTTCCAGTCAATTAGAAAACTGGGCTGGAAAGAACAATAATTGACTAAAGTATAGCAAATATTATTCCATGTATTGAGAACTATTTGTTAATCTAATTCAGTTCTGAATCTCAGGAATATTGTTCAGATAGTATACATGGAAAGGCTGCCACCTTTGGAGAAAAATAAATAGAAGAAATAAAACAATTATAAAAAAACAGCTTATAGCCATCTTAAAGAACTTTAGCCAATATACTAATTTTTTATTAAAAGCATTTCAACTGATGAACCTGAGTAGTGCAGATAAAATATCATCACATTCCAGCCAGCAAGATATTACACTCTAATATATGCCACCCTATTTAAAGTACTTTCACTTTGCAAGACCCCTGTGCTACAAAATACACTACACACAAGTCTATATATGTAGCATATCAACTTTCCAAACGAGAATACAAAGAATAATGCTGTCAAATGAAATGGAAATATAGATGTTTTGTTCATTCCTCTTAGTAAGAAAAGATTATTCTAATTTCTTATACTTTTACAATTACCATTTTCTTAAATAAAAATAACAAAACTTATTCACAAAGTTTTCTATATTAAAACAGACTCTTTATTCTTACTGTAACCTAAAGGAAAATGTTAAATAATTTGCCATTTTTAAGATACACATTTATAATCAAAAACTAAATTTTAGTGAGAAAAAGGCAACTTCAAAATGATCTCATTTCAACAAGACAAAATATTCAAATCAAAAATCCTATCATCAGGCAATTTGGTTGACTCCACGCCTGTCATTTTGTTACAAAATATGACAACACTTTAATCTGCTAACTCAAATGTATCATACCAAGACTTCTGAACCTGTTAAAATAATTTCAAAGGAAGGCTAGATAATAATAATAAAAATGAAAATGTAGTTTTAGTTTGATTCAAAGCATAATTTGAAAAATATGTGGAAATCTATCACTTCAATTTGTTTTATAAACACTCCTTTCTCAAACCCCAAGTCTTGGCTCTCTACCCAAAATATCCATTCACTTGATCATTCTTTATTAATTAATGGACTAAACCAAATGAATGCTTCCACATATAAGTCATGTAACACAAAACAAAGCTATTTTCCATATAGCCTCAGAAACAAAGGGAGATAAAACATGTACTGCCCTTTTCTCTAAGTTTCCAATAGGGCTTCTTTCTGGACAGCTGGACAGAATGTCTTCTTCACAAATAAATATGTATCTATCCTATATTCCCTATAAATCCTTTTGAAGAAAGCTCCAAATATTTTAAATTATTCTGTTTTAAATTCAGAAAATAATTATTTATGTTGGAACCAATAGCTCAAGCAAAGTATCCCTATATGGATTAATTATCTTTCTTATTATTTCCCACAATAACCTCTGAGACAAACTAACACTTGTCCCCATTTTATAGGGCATAAACTGAGGTGACTGTGGTACAAACAGCAGGCTAAGACTAAATATAGCTTCTATATCACTAGCTTTAATGAGTTCTGCTACCTTTATTAAAAAAGAAATGTTTGAGGTCTCCAGATAGTTGTTTGTGAGCAGTATGTGAATTATAGTCATATTGTTGACACATTAGTTATTAATATGACAAGAAAAAACTGCAGACAAACCAATGTAATTAGCAATGACTTTTCCAAACAGAGGCACTGATCTCTGAAGTAGAGGGAAAAAGGCTTTTTAATGGCTGGTCCCAAAAATGGAAGTCCTTACTCCAGTCGCCACCTGATGTATTAGACCTCATCAAAATATTTTGCAGGCATGTTTTCTCTCTGCTGAGAATATACAAGTTTAAGTTCATTACACAGCTCTCTGGAGAACAGATTACCTCTATTATCTCTGTTCAGGAGTAGCTCTAGAATCTGCCATGTTAAAGTGAAGCCTCATTAAAGACAAACAACTAGCCATCATTCTATATACAGCAGCACTCTCCAGCAGTTTAAAAACCACTCTTGTTAATCAAGAAACATTTCCAGAATTTTAAAACTACAGCAGTCGTAAAGATTAATTTTTAAAAAGTATTTTGCTCCTAAAAACATAAACCACCCCTGTCCACCTTGAACAATGTCAGAACAATGACATCTTTGATTATCTATAAATATAAGTGATGTAAACAGACACTTCCAGTGGGTTACAATTACTTCAGTCCAATTTTTTCCCAGTCTTTAGGACTCTGCTAATTAATGTGGTAGTTAACATAATAATATTACTAACATTTGTTATCTATAGTATTATATTTTTTTCCTCTAGGAAGATTTTCACCCATATTCTCCTCAGCAATTCAAATTCCACAATTCCTTCCTTTCCTAATTCAAGATCCATTTCTGTACATCAAAGCTTCCCAACTATTCCAATCTTCAATGCTCTTATTCTCTCTCCTTCACTATCTTAGATTTGTTCAAAACGCTCATTTGGCAATTAATCATCTCTTCTCTTGTTTTACAGTATATTTCACTCCCCATGGTTTTTTTGTTTGTTTTTTTTTTGCATTTTACAACTAAATTGTAAGTTTTTATGAGTAACGAAAGCTTCTTATACTTCTTTATAGCCCTATACAATGCTTAATATTATGGAATATTTGAGCTAGAAAGGATGAGAACTCTAATCACCTCATTTTTACATGGGGGGAAAATGAGACTCAGAGAGACTGAATAACATATCAAAGGTCATTAATGTGGAGCCAGGAAGAAAAACAATCCAGGTTTCTTGACTTCTAGGCCCTTGCTCTTGCTATTCTTATCATGACAGTGAAGATAATCATTAAGGGAGAATATATAGCTGAGGTTTTCAAAAAGAATGTCAGGAACTTCCTTTTTTACCAGTAAGGGTTGAATTACCCTACTAAGCATTTTGGAGAAATCTTAGTGGCTTAGAGATAAGTTTCTGCTATTCTCCACAAGGCTGCTTCCCTGAACTCATTACTAGAAGAAATAAGAAATAGATTCGAAGAGGGGGAGGGGGGAGGAGGAGAGAGGGGAATAGTTAAAGAATAGGTGGGCAAGGTTAATGTCACCAAACCAGGCGTCAAGGAGCTACAACATCCTCACAGGAAGGCCCAGTTCTAAGTGACAAGTAACTAAGAAACCAGACAAAATGTAGATCTCTGATGAATGTATGACCTGCCAAAATAATGAAACATTCAGAGATAAGCTCGAAATTCCTGTAACTTTTCTTATACAGGGAGAAGCAAATGGAAAACCCAAAACCCAATCTGAGACTGTTATTGTAGTAGGCAATTCTCATGGAGGAAACTCCCATCACCCAAATCAATCAGCACCTGCTCTGAGATTTAAGAGTTGAAGAATTTCTTGGATACTGGGAGAAGACCAGATTTTCTGAACTCCAATTCTGCTCTCTGTCACTGGACCACATTGCTTCTCATTTCTCAACTTATTCAAGAGGAAATCTTGAATCTGTCAAATAATAAAGCTATAACGTCTAAGAGGGACAAATTTGTATAACAAATACATTTTGTAAGATAGAAGAAACTATGATTATACACACATTTATTAAGAACTTACTATGTGCAAGACAAATTAAAAGATAAAAATGGCAAAAAAGACTTTCCTGGAAGGAAATAAAATATATACCAATGAGAACATAATAGGGGTAAAGGAAAGATTCAATCAAAATTCTCTAGAAAAATTTGAGGAGGAAGAAAACTATTTCAGTAGTAGTTGTCAGGAAAGACTTCATGGAAGAGCTAAGCATTAGAGCTTTATAATCCTATCAATTTAAATTCTTTTTATTTGTTAAAGTTAAATCTTAGCCTTTCTCAGCTATTCACTTAGAAAAAGCAGACTATACTCCTTGCCTTCTTTTTCCTCTCATTAACTTCTTAACTGTTAAGATGTAAGCCATGTGCCTGCTAACCTTATCGCTCAGTTGAAACTGTTCTCTCCAAAGATACTGCTAATGTTTGTTTGTTTTTTTAATATAAATTTCTGTTAGCAGTTTGCCTTTACAGCCCCTATATTTTGGAACGTATGTCCTCTCCTGTCAAAGAGTGCCACAACTCTTAAAACAAAAAAACTCAATAAATCAAACATGGAAAAGTTTAACATTATTTATGTTTCATTCCCATTGTCTTCTACCTCTTCAAAGAAGAAAGACAGCCTCATTCTCATACTTTTTTTTTTTTTTAATGGTCCAGTTTGGTTATTATAATTTCTCAGAATTTTCAAAATTTGCTGTTCTTTCCAGTTATATTATTGTCTATACTATTTTCTACTCACTTTATTTTGCATCAGCTCACATGATTATTCCCAAATTTCTCTGTATTCACAGTTTTGTTTTTTTTTCTTAGAGTAAAGTACTATTTTCAACGCATACAGGTTTTATACTTTGGGCATTCTTCTTTTCTGTTTGGGCATTCTATAAATGTTTATATCAGATCTTTCTTCTTACCTTTCTTTTTATCAATGAACCAATAAGCAGCACAGCCCAAGGAAAAGAGTGCTGGATGGAAGTCAGAAAACCTGGCTTCAAATTCTAGTTTTAACACTTAACCTGGAAAAGTCACTTAACCTCTCCAGGCCTCAGTTATTTCAGCTGTAAAAATGAGAATCTGAGTAGATGACCTCAAAGCTTCCTTATGTCTTTTAAATTATAGATCCTATGACAATGATTGCAGCAGTGATTATTTACATTGTTTTATACATTGCTTTTGTTGTTTCAGGAGTTTGTTATAATTGTAATAAAAATTAAAATTTATTTGAATAAAATAAGATATAAGAAATCTGTATAGATAGCTAAATGAAAAGTGTGCATGTGGAAGACATATTTTTTGTAAGAGGAAGTGATTTCATAAAAGCTGTAAACTACTGTTTTAGTTGTCATTTGGTCCCCCAACCTTCATGAATGTAATATGTGAGCCCAAATATTCAATATAATATATTCAAGCCTAAAGGGTAAAAAGTCTTGCTTCTTCCCTCCATCCACATTGAGAAATGCCTAACAATAGAAAATCTGAACCAAATCTGTTCAACATCAAACATGTCAATGAAGTGGCCACAAAACTGGGACACGTAACTCAAGCGATATATATGCTTGTAGATCAATTGACCTCATTGTCAATTGTCAAACCTCATTATCAAATTTCATGAATGATCGTAATCTCTCTCTCCCTTGTCTTCTGGGTCCTGCATCACCCATTGTCTAATGAACATTTCAAACTAGATAACCCATATGCATCTCAAACTCAACATTGCCCTAAAGTACTGTTTCCTCTGAATTTTATTCCACCCAAAACTTATTCCTCCAAATATGGTCTCAGACACTTACTAGCTGCGTGACCCTGGACAAGTTGGAGATGGAAATGGCAAATCACTCCAGTATCCTTGCCAAGAAAATCCCAAATGGAGTCACAAAGAGTTGGACACAACTAAAGAATGACTGTGAACAACAACAACAATAAAAACCACTTAACTATTTCTGTCCAAGGTACTACTATCTTTCCTCATTCTTCCACTCCCCATGTCTCATCTTGCCAACCCTGATGAAGTCTGTTCTTGCAAAACTTCTTATATCTGTCCCTTCTCTCTTCTCATAAAGCCAATACTGTAGTTCTGGGCTTTTATCATTTTTTTGCTTGGACTATAACAGTCTCTTTTTTGTTATCTCTCCCCCTCAAGTCTCTGTATTTCCAAATCATCCTTCACTCAATTGCCAAAGTGATATGTCAAAAAAAACATCTAATATTACTTTTCAGCTCAATAAATTCCAATAACTCTGAATTTTCTAGAATAAAAAACATCATGATCTGGCATCATCTTCTTCCTTGTAGGGGACCAACCCTTCCTGCTTACAAAGAATAATGGGAGACTTTGTTCTGATGGATGCTCGTTTTTTAGGATGGCCTCTTTTTTGCTTGCAGGGAAGAGACATCATTTCACCAGCCTGTTCCTTTGCCTGGCATCTTTCTTACAGTAAAGGACAGGGAAATATGACATTCCATCCTGGTCCTTCCACCTATCTCCTTCCTGGATGGATAGAAATGAAATTTCATTAAACTTTTTCCAGCAATTGCCTGGCTCACTAGAAGGGAAAGGAGAGAAATATTATACCACTGGCTCCATCCACTAGTCCCCTTCCTGACAGGCCTAACAACCGTAGAAACTTAACTCAGTGGCCAAATTCCTAAGCTTACTGATAATCCACCACAACTCATTTGTCAAAAATTAACTCCCATTGGGTTATAGTCTCCTCATTCCTGGGATTTTGAATGTTCAGTCATTATTCATATGTCATTGTCCATCCCTCATTATTGTTTCTTTATTCCCAATCCCTTTCAATAAAATCCTTCTTACTCTCATTCCCCTCATGTCCTACTCCAATGCCACCCACACTACCCACTGCGTTCTCTGGAATGCCTGTACTGTAGATAACAAACTTATTTTCATCTTAAATTTTTTTCCTTTTCCACTCCTTCTATCTCCTGGCTCTCACTGAGACCTGGATCCTTCCTGATTACACAGCCTCCCTGATCATTCTGTCCAGCATTGCACTTTCAACTCATTCTCCAATCAGGTGGGGGAGTTGAAATAGTTTTGTTACCTAATAGTCACTTTCAAGATCATGCTCTAACATCATCATTCAGTCACTTCTCTTCTGAGGTTCTCTCAATCCATATCTCTGACTCAATCAAAATTCTGGGACCTATTGTTGATCAAGCTCCAGGCCATTTTTTTTCCTCTTTAATTAAGTTCACTGCCTGGCTTAGTGTTTCTTCCTCAATCCCCTGCCTTCATACTAGAAGACTTCAATATACATACTGATATTCCTTCAGACAACCTAACCTCCCAGTTTTTTCCAATGACTTATTCCACCCTACCTCAGTTGCACAGAGTTGTTCATACTTTTACCTGGCTATCACTCACAAAAGTACTTGTATGTTCATAAAACTTGGAAATTTCCTCATATGATCACTATCTGCTATCATTTCATCACTCTCTATCTGTCTTAAACCTGGAAAACTGCTTTTCTACCTTACTGTGATCTGTAGTCCCTCACCCCCTTAGTTCTTTCCAAGGCCATCATCCCAGGACTGGCCGCTCTTTCCTCCCTTGCCCGTCTCCAAACCAGTGCAATTCTAGATTGTCTTGTTTTCTCTAGTCCTTTACTTCCTAGAGTTATCCCAGATCTTGTACTACCAAGTGTCATCATTGGTTTACTCCTACTATCTGCTACCTTTGTTCCTACTCTCATTCCACTCAACGAAAAAGCTGAAATAATATCACCTTGACTGGATTCACTACAAATCTGTTAAATAATCTCAATTGGACTCTCACTACAGCAAGGTAATCCTTTATTATTCCATTTATCATACTTGCTTGTCTAAACCCTTTCATCCTTCCTTAAACCTTCCTTAATTTCCCTTTCATTTATCCTCTTAGCTGAGTCTTGCTTCCCATTTTTACTGAAATTAGAGGCTTTTCAAGTTTCTTCTTAATTCATCTCACATTGCCCAGATGCCTTCTGCCATGATTTCTTCCATCACTTGTCTCATTGGGAAGAGAGCCCTCCTTGCTAAGGTTAATCCTTCTATATGCCCAAGTGATCTCATTCCATTCAGTTGTCTTCAATTTTCATTCCTCCTCTTTTTATTTTTCATCTCTCATTGACTACTCATCTTCCTGTGTTCAAATCTGGCCTCAGACACTTACTAAGTGTATGTCTCTGGGAAAGTTACTTAAGTTTGCCTCAGTTTTTTCACCTTTAAAATGAAGTGAAGAAAATCCAGTATCTTTGCCAAGGAAAGCACAAATGGGATCACTAAGAACCATACACAACTGAAAAGATTGGATAAAAAAATTCTTTACTGCTAACAAACACACTTGTGTCTCCCTCATTTTCAAAAACCCCTCAATTGATCCATCCATTTCTACTAGCTATTTTTCCATATCATCCTCCAATCTTACAAGTGAACATTTTTCGGAACATCAATTTCCTTTCCTCTTACTCTCTTCTGTACTTTTTACAGCTAGGATTCTTATATCATCATTTAACTGATCTTTCTAGCTTCCAAGATCTCATAATCATCCTTCTTGACCTGTGTATATAGCCTTTTACACTCTTCTGAATATTCTTTTCTCTTTAGGTTTCCATGACACTATCCTATTAAGGTTCTTCTATCTATCTGACTCACTCCTCAGTCATCTTTGTGGGATTTTCATTCAAGTCTACTAGCTAATCATGAGTGTTCCTCAAGATTCTGCTCTGAGGCTTGGAGAGACTTACATGAACTGATGCTAAGTGAAATGAGCAGAACCAGGAGATTATTATACACTTCAACAACAATACTATATGAGGATCAATTCTGATGGAAGTTGGTATCTTCAGTAATGAGAGGATCCAATTCAGTTTCAATTGATCAGTGATGAACAGAACCAGCTACACCCAGTGAAAGAACACTGGGAAATGAGTGTGGACTGCTTGCATTTTTGTTTTTCTTCCCAGGCTATTTTTACCTTTCTAAATCCGATTTTTCTTGTGCAACAAGAGAACTGTATAAATATGTAGACATATATTGTATGTTAGATATATTTTAACATGTTTAACATGTATGAGACTGCCTGCCATCTAGGGGAGGGGGTAGAGGGAAGGAAAGGAAAAGTTGTAACAGAAGTGATTGCAAGGGTCAATGTTGAAAAATTACCCATGCATATGTTGCGTCAATAAAAAGCTATAAAAAAAAAAAAAAAAAAAAAGATTCTGCTCTGAGCTCTCTTCTCTTCTTGGTGATTTCATCAGCTCCCATGGATTCAATTACCTCTACACTGGTATTTCTTAAATCTATCTATCCAGTCCGAATATCTCTCCTAACCTCCTTTCTCCAAGTGCTTACTCGACATCTTGATCTAGAAGTGCCACGGAAATATTAAGCTGTGTTGAAAACTGAACTCATTATTTTCCCCAAAAAACATTCCCAGTTCTTAACTTACTGTCAAGGGTACCACCATCCTGAGATAATCAAGACTCCCAACCTTGACGTCATCCCATCTATTTCTCAGCCTCCAGATCTATCAGTTTCCAGGCCTATTATTTCTGTCTTTGTAACACCTCTCCTATGAGTCCCTTCTCTCCTATGATACTGCAACCATTCTGGTTCAGACCCTCATCATCTCATACCTAAGCTACTGTAATAGCTTTCTGTTTTGCCTCCCTGTCTCAACTCAAGTCTATATTTAGTTGCCACACAGAACTTCCTAAAACACAGGTATATCCTTTCTATTCCTTTCTTTATTAAACTCCTTGTCACCTCTAAGATCAAATATAAAATAATCCAATTGCCTTTTAAAGTCTTTCATAACCTGGCTCCTTCCTGTCTTTCCAGTCTTAGTATATTTACTCCCCTCTATGTAATGTGTAATCACGTGACATTGGTCTCCTTGCATTTCCATGTACAAGATACTCTATTTCTCAACTGTGGACTTTTCACTGGTTGTTTGTCCCTTCCCTCCCCACCCCAATCTTTGTCCTTCTCATCTCTTTCTCCTGGCTTCTCTGACTCCATTCAAGTTCCAGCTAAAATACTATATTTGACAAAAAGTTTTTCCTGATTCTCCTTCATGCTAATAACTTTCTCTCTATTGATTATCTCTAATTTATCATATAGATATCTTGTTTGCATATAGTTTTCTGCATGCTGTGTACTATGAGTTATGAAATACTTGAGAGCAAGAAACCCTCTTTTGCTATACTTTTTATCTTCAGCATAGCACATAGTACATGCTTAATAAATGCTGATTGGGTAATGAATAACTTAAGCATACTTTTCCAGTTTTATTAGACATTGGTCTCCTTCACATACTTTTCAATATAGTGCTTGTTCCTCTCACACATTCCATCTTCTATTCCAATTTCTTTATCCAGGTTGTCCTCTATGACTATCTTCCTCTTCTTTATGTGAGCATTCCTAATTTCCTTCAAAGCTCATGATCCTTCCTCTTACATGATCCACTGATTCCACTAGCTACTAGTACCTCCTCCAATATCACCTTGTACTTTTTTTTTTTTTGTATACACTTAGATGTGTATGTGCAGTATCCTCATGGAATTTAAGTTCTTTAGGGCAGTGCCTATTTCAGTTTGTCTGTTTCCCTAGAGTGCAGCCCAGAGTATGGAAGGCACATATTAGGCACTTAACAAATACTGGCATGATTGACATCTACAGAAAGCTAAGCAAACATGTGTATGAACACTATCACTTGAAAATTGGTATAATGGCAGAAAGCTAATATTTAAAAATACAACATGGCTTCCCTCAGGAATTATTCCACTGGAACAATGAACCTTTTTTGACCTACAATAGTTTTAGCAAACAAAATTTTCAATGTAACATCTCAAAGAAGTCAGGAAATCAGTCCATTTAAAACTTTTTCTTTTGCATGATTTGGCCAATTAGACTCTGAATAAGCATTAGGCTAATATCTTCTAGTCAGTTTCTAAGAACAAAGTCATCTGAAGGAAAGAGAATGAAAATCAGTCTCCCAATGGGGGGCATGCCAGGATAGAAAAGAGGCACTGTTTTTTTAAAAAGTCATGACAAAAATAGCACTATATAAGCAATTCCATTTAAAATAATGGTCCTTTCTCACCATTTGTGTATATTACGCTATTTGGCAATGTTTTCCTAAGCTTGTCAACAAATTGAAAATCATATTCAGCAAAAATTCATTATAAAGTAACTTTTTATATTATGTTAATGTATAATCTAAGTTGAATTTGACATTCACCAATAAAACTGACATGTCATGCATCTCATCCAATACAACTCTAACTAATATAGGTTCTGCTATATTTGAATTCTTAGTTAAGCAGACATGTTATTCATAATTCACTTACATGATAATGGTACTAAAAATATGTAAGATATGCCCTTTCCCCCTTTACATCCTTGTTTTATATTAGAACTGGCAGCAGGTGAAACCTTATGGATCAGCAATCTCATCTCAAAATTTCTTGGTATTAATAACTCAAGCCACACAGAAGAAAAAAGGTACACTTAAAATCGTTATTTTAGCAAGAGACCCTCAGTCATCAAGAAAAAGTTAAATTAATTCTATTTGCAAAGAAACCTGAGTAGAATAAATAGCTGTCCTCAACTTCAGGAAGTTTTAAGTTCAAGCTCTGCCTAATATTGTCTATATGACCCTGAACAAATTACTTAACCTCTCAGTTCTTTATATAATCTCAAAGATCAGAAATTGCAGAGTGATTGACAATCTAAATTGCTGAAGGGAACTGCTAGCTTAGATATTCTAGACTAGACCAAAACAGAATCATGGCACTTCATAGTTGGCAGGAACTTTAAAATCATGTAATTCAATTCATAGCTCAACAAGAAGTCCTTTTGTAGTTAATATACCTGACAAGTGGAAATTTAGGCAAATTTAAAGAATGTTAAAATGAAACAATTATCTATTATGTGTGAGATAATTTGAGGAAGGCTTTCCTCATTTAGATGACTTTAAAAAGTACATTTACTCAAAACTTTAAATTATTTGAATATTTTATTTTCTGAAGATTTTTGAAAAACCAGAGTTTTACCACAGTTCAGAAATTCTTAAAAAGTATGTGAAAAATGTTTTGTTTTTTTTTTTTTTTAACATTTTTAGGAGAAGAAAAAAACTTTTAAAAAAAGCTATTTTTAACCCTTTAAACTTAACATTAAAAATACACAATACTCTTTTTTTTTTTTTTTTTAAACATAGGTTTGCATTCCCTCTATGTGGAAAACATACTCTCTCTTCACCATAACTCAATTTCCTCAAAGAACAGAACAGGTGTCATTTCTTAAAGAAGACCTTTACTGATCCTTCTAGATGTCAGTATTCACTCCCCCTTGAAACTGCTTTGTTTTGGGAGTTCTGCATCCTATAAACTCCTTATTGGTAGACATTTCATTTTCATCTTTATATCCTTTGATAAAATATTTATTAAGCCCTTACTACATGTCAGGTACTATGTTAAGCACAAGAGATACAAAAACAAGAAAACAAAACAGCTAACATTTCAACAGAAAGAGAAAACTTAAAAAAAACAGGAAGATGGTACTGGAGGAATAGGCGGGTACCAAACAGTCAGTCTGAAGGTGGAGCAAACTGGAGAGTGAACCTGAAGTGTAGAGTGAGAGCAGCATGGCTGGGCCCTCTCATGCTCTGCTATAAGAACAGTTAGGTGGTACAGTTGATAGAGCAGTGGGTCTAGAGGCAGGAAGTCTCGAGTTCAAATCCAGCCTCAGATACTCACTAGTATCTGGACAAGTCTCTTAATCTGCTTGCCTCAGTTTCCCCATCTGTAAAATGGGGATAACAACAGAAGCTATCTTCCAGAGTTCCTTCAAGGATCAAATGAGATAACTGTAAAAATTTTAGCATTGTTCCTGGCACATAGTAAGCACTACATAAATGTTAGCTATCATTATAATATATATGGAAAATCCAGATAGGCACTCACCAATCACTGAGTCGGTCACAGATGGAATCATCCCTAAGGGGCTAGACAGCCTGTGTAGAGGTAGAGTAGGACAGAGGATGAGGACATTTTGGCTAGATGCCGTGTATGCCTTGTATATACTGAGTGCTTAATAAATGATAATGAATTGCTCATTAAGGAATTTTAACTTCACTAGATGGGAGGGAGGGGTTGGGAAAGTGTTACTTTAAAGTCTAAAATTTAAAATATTCACCTGCCTGAATAATAAAAATGTACCATACAAGAGCCAAGTAGCAAAACCAGATGGAACCAGTATTCAATTGGGATCAAAGACCTGAACTTAAATCTCAGTTTTGCCAATAACTGGGCCAATTTGAACAAGTTATTTCCCTCTATGATCCTCAGCTTCCTTATTTGTCAAAAAAGCTGTTAGAACTAAATGAACTTTAAATTTCTGTTTAAGTATATAATCTGTGAACTTAAATTTGATATAATTTTCAATTACCAATTGAATTAATTTTTGATTGAATGTTTATAAAGGCAGGCTATGGAGCTATGAATTGGTCAGTCATTCTGAAAAGTAAATGAAAACTACACCCAAACAGTCAATAATAAATGTGCATACTACTTGATCCAGTGATACCACTATTAAGCTTATAAAGAGATCAAAGAAAAAGAAAAAAGGATCTGTATATACAAAAATATTTATAATAGCACCTTTTTTTCCCCACAAAGAAGTGGAAATTAAGAGGGGAAGGCACTCATTAATTGGAGAAGAGATGGACAAATTATTGTATATGAATGTTAAATTGTGATATAAGAAATAATGAAAGAGACAAATTCAGAGAATCCTGTGACTATGATACTGATGCAGAGTGCAGTGAGCAAAACTGGGAGAATAATTTTATACAGGAATAATACTGTTTTTAAAAAAACCCCACAAATCTAATAACTTTAAAAGATTTTAAGAACTCTGAACATAGCACTGGCTAATCATAATTCTAAAGAACCTATAATGAAGCATGCTACAGAACCAAAAAAAAAAAAAAAAAAAAAAAAAAAAAAGCTGTAATTGCAAGCTAAGCTTTTGACATGATGAAAATATTTTGTTTTGTAAAATTCTTTCCAATTATTGTTAACTATTAAGTCAAATACCCGAACAGCTTGACACAAACAAGCACTATTATTATTAGCCATAAATACACTTCACTTTTGAAATCTAGCAATGTCATTTGACTCTACAATTTCCTGGGCCAATTAACCCATATATGCTATATTATTTCCTTTTAAAAGTTCTTTAAACACTGCAACATGAATGAAGTTGTTTTGCTCGTCAATGCTCATTAACTTTTTATTATGATTCTATTTTATAATAATACCTTAGAGAAAACTATCTTTCATCTAAGGACCAGCATTACCAAGATAATGCCATGTTCAGAAAGAAAATGTATGTTAAGTGACTTCAAAATGCTACTAATTCAGTAGCCAAGCAAATAATACATATCCTAATGTCAACTACCCTAATCCCCAGATTATAAATATGCTATGTGATAATTACTGGAATAAGAATGAATTTGGTGACTAGTTCTCTTGAGACATTCTAAAAAGTAGAAAAACAAATTAATCTATCATCCTAACACTGGGCCATTGCAAAAATCTTGTTTAAATTATGAAATAGTGATAAATGTATTATGGGGAACAAGGTCTCTCAAAATTTCAAAAATAGTAAATGCCAAAGATTTGATTCACAAATTTTTCATGAGTCTCAAGAATTTCAACAATAGACAAGATCCAAGTTAACAACTAAAATATTGCAAGCTCACATTACATTATAAGGCATATTCTTTAGAAACACCAAATATAACGTATGGGTACTACTGATTTAAAAACAACAACAACATTTATTAAATACCTACTCTGTGTTTACAGCACTGTGCCAGGTGTTGGGGGTTAAAATGTAGGTTCAGTGCCACGGTAGTTAGAATAGAATCCCTGCCCTTAAGGAGCTTACACTCTAATAAGGGGCCAACACAAATAGTAGAATTCGGTGGATCTATGATTTCATTCATAGTTCAGAGATAATACCCACACTATTGAGCAGATCACACACCAACCAGAATATAATACCACATGGTATCAAGAGATAACACATATATAGACCTTGAAGATTTGCAACATTCTTTACATATATTATTTCATTTGAGCCTCACAACAACCCTGTGAGGTAGGTAGTCAGGGTATTATCATCCTCATTTGACAGATGAGGAAGCTGAAGTCAAAAGTATTTGCTTGTCTACAATCACACAAATGGTAAACGTGGAATGGAATTCAAACCTAGGTCTCTCCTGGAACCAAGTCCAAGATTCTTTCTTTCATTTTCATACTATCTTTCTAACAAAATGCAATTTAACTCTTGAGGAAGAAGATTGTGGCCAACCAGCTAAGTCAGAAAAGTGGATATGAGTTTCAAAATCTGGCTAACAATACAACATACTTATCTCATTTTTAAGTTGTAATAGTGTTGTACAGAATTAACTAGACTTCTCCCTTTTGAGAGTTAATTACCAACAAAAGTCTAAAGGCTGGAGTTCGACCCTACCTTGATTTTTAGTTAAAAACGGCACAAAAGGCACTCGGTTTCCTTGGGGGACTAATTCCAGGGTATTTTTCTGTACTTGAATGCCTAAGGTTCTTATTTATTCTCATCATCCAACATAAATCTACCTATAGGAATTGATATAAAACAAAAAAAAACCCACATAACATGGTTACCGAAGGTATCTCCTTGGAGAACACAGGGTCGATCATCCGTTTAAAGTTAGAGAGCCATTAAGCGCCCACCCCTCCTTTCACAAATAAGGAAACTGAGGCCAAAGGGGGCGAGGTGCCTTGCTCAGGCTAACCAGGTATTTGGCAGTCGGGATTCGGTCTCCAAATCTCGAGCTTCAGCCCAAGCCATTCAAGTTGCCAACAACTTAGCCCAGTTTACTACGAGGCACTCCCTTCCATACTCCCAGCAGCACAACCCTACAGCCCAATTTGGTTTCCTAAAAGCTTCCAGGGGACCACGGTTTCCTAGAAGACAGCATCAAAGTCCTCATCTTCACTACAGCTCTCTCACAAATGACCCCAAACAGTTTATTCGATTCCCGATTGAAGCTTTTTTTTTTTTTTTCAACAGCAAAATAATAACCCCTAAGACCTTTTATTCCAACAGTCTTTGGAGAGAGACTCCAGCCCAATGTAAGAGTGCAAGTAGCCCCCGGCCCAATGCTCTCAGTTGTCCCGGGACTGGGGGCAGAAGCCCCTGGTACAGACGCCCCCCCCCCCTTCCCCCCCCAGTCCCTGTTCTAGCAGTCCCGACACAAGACCCTGACATTTCCTCTTCGGACAGGCCCCCCACCCCCATTCTCCCACAAGCCCCCGGGGCAGGCGCTTCCTCTCTCCCCTACGGTCCTCACCCCACCCACCCCCAGCCCCCAGGGGGGGTGCCCCGGGCCCAGGTCTGCCTGCAGGCCCGCCGGCCTCCACTCACCCCTTAGCCCGGGAGGCGGAGGAGCTCCTGCTGCCGCTCCTCCTCCTGCCGCTCCTCCTCCTCCTCCTCCTCCTCCTCCTCCCCCCCACCTCCGCCCTCCTCCCGGCCAAGGCTCGGCCTCCTGCCCGGTCCCTGCCGGGCCCCACGGCGGCTCTGCTTCACCTAGTCCCCAACTCGGGCCGCCGGAGCCCAGTGTCCTGCATTGACCCGGAAGCAGCTTCCGCCGCCCGACAACAACACGTGACCTGAACTCACGTGTCACGTCCGCTGCGTGAGCGAGGGGCGGAGGAAGAGAAAGAGTGAAGAGTAGGAGTTGTGGGAGAAAGGGGTCCGGGAGGGGGCGTGAGGAAAGGGGGTGTGAGGAAAGGGGTTGAAAGAAGAAGGTGGAGGAGAGAAAGGGAAAGAGGAGATAGGAACGGAGAGAAACGTAGAGGGGAAGGAAGAAATCGCCTTCCGGTTGCCATGGTGATAGGGAAGCTTTACAAGCATTTGTCTCAGAGCCAAACCTTGATCCTATCCTGGGTCAAGAACCCTGACCTATCTTTTGAGTTTTGTGTGGGGACGGACTCAAATGAGTTGAGCTTCGTGCAAAATTGGAAAGGACCAAAAGTCGTGATGTAGGGGTCAGAGCCCAGGATGGGTTTAAATACTGTCTTTTCCAGTTGTGTTGTGATCTTTGGACGGTCTGATCCTCGGCGCTGCTGACCTTCCTGGTTTTATCCTAACTAAAAACTCCACCTTCTGCGGGACGCCTTCCCCCATCCCGACTTAATTCAGTTGCCTTTCCTCTTTTAATTATCTTGCTGTTGCATTTTATTTACATGTTGTCTCCTCTTTACATGTTGTTTTTTTGTATCCTCAGGGCTTTAGCACAGTGCATGGCATTTAATAAATGTTTATTGAATTGAAGGCATTGCATTAGATGACCTCCAATGATTCTGACAAATTCAAAAAAAAATCCCCTGTTGAATCCTGTAATGGTTCATAAATAGTGCGACATTCCCCCAACATCTTAAGTTTTCTATTTTAAATTAGTTATATACTCACTGGTTTGTATTTTGGAATGTGTCGATATATGTCAGTGAATTTAGGTTATTTTTCTGTCTTATTTAGTCTCTCCTTGCCTCTCTCCCTCAATTAGGTGATAATTAGAATTATCTTTAAATATGGAAGGATTGTCACAAGATCATAGATTTGAAACTGGGAGACATCTTAATATCTAACAATTATATCGTGCTTTAATTTCAGATATTATTTTATTCTTACAACAATCCTGGGAAGATTATTATTATCTATATTTTAAAAGTGAAGAAACTCAAGTAGATGAAAGTTAAGTAAATTGTCCTGCATTTTATAGCTAAATGAGTGTCCAAAGTAGATTATAATCTCAGCTCTTCCTTATTCTAGATTTAGCATTCTAATCATTGTACTTCTTTAACTCAAGTTCAACCCTTTCATTTTACAAATGAGGAAACTGAGGCCCAGAAAGACTTGCCCAGGAATATACATATATGGAATTAGAAGTAGATTGACTTTGAATTGCTCAGATGGCAGAAATATGCACATTGTGCGGAAGTCACAGAAAAGCAGATTTCTATTCCTTCTGAGTAACTTCTAAATTCCTTACCAAAAAGAAGTCAGTAACCAAAAAGAAAGAGATGAATTAAGATGAATAACGATCAAGATCATGTCAAAGTTGTCAGCATTAATTGGGATCTCACTCAGGATAGATGGCTAATGGTGCAAATGTAGTCTTCCTGAGAAGCAAAAAAAAAAAAAAAAAGACAGTATGAGGTAGTGAGACAGTTTAATTTAAAAAAAAAAAAAAAAAGCTAGGGGTAGCTAGGTGGTACAGTGGGTAAAGCCCCAGCCTTGAAGTCAGGAGGATCTGAGTTCAAATCTGATCTCAGACACTTAAGGTGTGCTAGCAGTATGGCCCTGGGCCAGTCGCTTAAGCTCAATTGCCTCAGGGGTGAAAAAAGCTTTCTAACAATTAAAGCTGTCCAACAATGTAAGAGGCTTCTTCAAAAACTACTGAGGTCTAGTTTAGTAAACAATTCAAGTAGAGGCCAAATGATTTCTAGAAAACATTACGGAAGGAATTTTTGCAGTATATAAGAGTTTAGAGTAGAATATTTCTCAATTCCTTTCTAAATTCTAAGTTCTCTAATTCTCTATGTCCCCTTTCTACTTAATAAATGTAATGTTGACATGATTTAGTAGAGATTGAGGTTTAAGTCTCAGCTCTTGTTGTTTACTTTCTAGGTGATTGTGAATAAGTTACATAACTTTGAGACTGTGTCCTTTAGCAAATAATACCCATGAGATTATTAGGTTATTAGAAGAATAAAATTAGACCATTTATGTCAAGTACTTTATAAATATTTAAGTGCCAAAGAAATGTTAACTATTATTATATAGTGGTGTCATAATATCAAGACTGATTATAGCTGTATTTTGGCCAATGGCTGGCCATTCTTTATTATGAGGTTTTTGTACTAGCCAATATTGTTCTCAGTTAAACTGTTTCTTTTCCTCCAGTCATTAAGAAGTCATATACACATATACTTTGAAGATGAAGTAGGGGAAAGTTTAAGCCAGGAAGGGCATTTGTCAACAGATAGTAAAATATAAGTAAGAATGTAACATATTTGTATGGAATTTAAGCACATAACTGTGCATGTGTGTGCCTTGTTGTTGAACTCCAATACCATCCCCTTTAAGAAACTTTTCCCGAGCACTCAGTCAGAAGTAATGGGTTTCCAACCACTGATTGATTACTTTAAACCTTGTCTGTATCAATCATGGGGCACATCAAATACTATATCTTTTGAAGTTGTTTGTATACATGTTTTGTCTCTTTTGTAAACACCTGTAAGATTTATCTTTCATAACAGCTAGAATAATGCTCTGAAAACAAGAATAATAGCTCACACTTATATAGTACTTTATAAACATTATCTTATTTGAGTATCACCAAAGTACTGTGAAATATTATGCAAGTGTTATCTCCATTTTATAGATGAGTACACTGAGACTCAAAAATTGTTTTTTCTCAGTATTATTCAGTTAGCAAAGAATAGTTAAAACTCTAATCTAATATGCCTTCGCACAACAGCAGCTGTCTTCTAACAAAGTAGGCATTCAGTAAATATTTGTTTAATGAACAAGAAATGATTATATTGTGAATTATAGATCCATCATCTATAAACTTATGAACTTCTAAGTAACATTTTAGCATGTGATACAATATCCACTTTGCTTAATGTCAAGAAAGGTTTTGAATATTCTGCTATTTTGTTTGAAATATGTCACAAAATAACTTTTGATACCAGATGACAAAAAATGGGACTATGTATTCTATCTAGTCAGAACTTTATATGTACAATTATTCTTTCCACTTAGGAGGTAGGGCTTGGTGGCTTAGTGCCCCCCAAAATCTAGAAAATTCACCTAAAAATTTTTAGCCAAACCTTTGTATCAGAGAAGTCTGACATTTTTCTTTTTCGTTATGGAGTGATTACAGACCTTATTGTGAAATTTGGGTATATTTATGCTATTAAAAGATAAAATATATTTCTATCATACAGTACTACATATGCACATATATTATGCATTTCTGAATTTCTAAACTTTTTCTGTGTTGTCTGCAGTTTCCTCAAAACTCTCCCCAAAATTCCCATTTAATATCTTATTATATTTGTTATATCAAATTGATTGAAACCAAAGTGACGAAAGTTGCAATGTGGAAGGGATATCTGTACTTAATATTCTATCACTTTTTAGCATAGAAATGAAAAATTACATTTATATTTAATTTAAAATTTTGTGTAACAATTTCATAACTATGTACTGCAGTTATTACAAATAGAATTTTATTTTATTTTATGATTTTTAGTGTTTTCCAATGAAATGCTCATTCAGTTTGCATTTCTGTCTTTTGTTTTCTATTTAATACTTTAGCGTGTAGTAGACCATGTTTCTGGAATAGAAACATGGTAGATAGAATAGTCTCAAGTAATTAAGATAAAGATGAAACATTTTTAAAAGTTTCAAAATTATCTCTTGTATTTTCTCTCTCAAACCATTACTAAAAAGGATGCTGAACTTTTCAGAATTAAATCCAAAAATAAGTCTACTACCAATGTATTTTTCAACAATAAATAATTCAAATGACTCAACTCCTAAAATTTCAAGATCTCTTACTACATACTCTCATCTTATTTGCTAGACTTTAATTTGGTCTCTCTACTCTAGTAAAATAATTAGATTTGCTCTATAAAAGCAATACCCCAAACAGTCCTGAATTTTTTCTTTCTTGCTTGGTGTGCTTTTGTGCATGCATGCTGTGTACTCTACTTGACAAGGCCTCTTCTATATTCTGTTTAAAGCATTCAGAAAATTACAAAAAAAACCAAAAAACTGCCTTGTCTGACAAACTGCACTAATTGTCTAATTAGATTATTCTATTCACTTTATCCCCATCATAAGATTCAATTCAAGATATAGGCTTTCTATGGAGGGTAGATCACTAGCTTCATGTGATAGAATAAAAGGAATTGAATCAGTAATTAAGGCAATTTCAATGTCAGAAGGGACATCTTGTACTTAACCTTATTCTGTTTAATATTTTGTTGATAATTTGGATAAAGGCATAGATGGAATGGTTATATATTTAAATATGACACAAACCTAAGAGGGAGGTTAATATGTTGGAGGAGATGAATGGGCATCCAAAAGAGCTTAAGGAGATATAATGTAGGGGTGAATCTGGTAAAGGCTATCTTTTGATTTTTATATCTTTTTTTTTTTTTTTAAATATCACCTACGTTTCCTACTATATACCTTCTCCATGAGAGAGCCAACACTCATAACAAAAAATTTTAAAATGGGAAAAGCAATTGAATAAAATCCAACACATCAAGATAACTAACATAGCAATAAGTCCAACATTCAATTCACTGTTTCATATCTGTAACTACCTTTGGATAGAGTAGAGGGACTGTACTATGATTTCATTTGTATAAAAAACTCCTGAGTAAAGTAAACCACTTTGCTTATGCAGGTGCCATTTTCGCTCCAATTTAAAATCTAGAGAGTTGTTTAAGTGATTTACCTTCTAGTCATAAATGCCCATATATATCAGAGGTGAGATGTGAAAACAGATTTTCCAATTTGAAGCTTGCTTTTTATACACTAGTCCATGCTGCCTCTTGAAACTTGGGGATGTATGTATTGTTTTACATTGGGTTCAAAGAATTAGTATGGGGAAGCATGGATACATAGAAGTTTTTATGTAAAAGCATACCACAAACTCAGAATGTCACATGAAAACTAATAAAAGCCTTAATTCATTAAGAAATCCAGAAATACTTACTGACCATGATTAAAGGAGTGATGCTGATGCCGATGCTCTTGTACTCTGTCCTGATCAGGTCATATCTAGAATATTGTGTTTAACTGTGGGTGCCATAGTTTAGAAAGAACAGTGATAAATTGTAAAGTGTCTGCAAAGATTGATGATAGAGAATTACCTGTAAATCATAGCATATAATTGCTAGAAGCATATGGGATGTTCAGGGAAAGCTAACACCTCTATTATGAGGTCTGCTGAGAGTCCTTTTTAGGACTGCTTATCCACATTTAATGTCCATCTGGTGGTACCCAACTCTTACTTGTGACTCCAAGAAGTTGTAGCATGTGTAGTGGCTATAGCCTAGTAAAACTGTTTTGACAGATGAGCAAAACCAGGTTGAAAATAATCAATAGGCCTCAAACTCATTGATGAGTTAGTGGGATAGCTACTTGGAATAAGCAGGTGAGAACAATTTCTTCCAATAGCCACAGAGGGGATGGGAGCAAATGCTGTGGAACACTTAAAGCTTGGTCAAACATTGAAGATGCTACTGTATCCCAGGCCATTGCCAGTCACCTTAACTTTTGTCTTCCCACTGGGAAGAGGGAGAGACTGACAATTTTGTACAACTCTGCCTCACTTGAATTCAATTTACTATCAAGTTGTGGTATTATCCCATGATGTCATTGCATCGGTTGTTTTTGAAAATGAAGAAACAAAAGCAACATCTGGAAGTTGTTGGATATATTTATCTTAGAGGAGAAAAGACTTAAGGAGGATGCCATGACTATTTAAAAAACTGTTATGTGAAATAGGAATTCAGTTTGTTATTTTTGACCTCAAGGGGTATATAAGAGTAAAAGGTAGGAATTGTGGAGAAGTATATTAAGGCTTGATTTAAGGAGAAACTCCCTAATGTAATATCTGTGATCATTGTGGTACATAGTCCAAATCAGCTTGTATTCTCCTTTCCCTAAGCATAGAGAAAGCAGCAAGTCACTGTATTAGTTATCCATTGAGGGACTATAATATTTGTGTTGCCCACCAGGTGGCATTCTATTCAAGCCACCCAGACCAGAGATGTCTTCAGTCTTTCTAGTCAAGTGTGATGTAAGATTAAGAATCTCTCCTGGTCACAAGAGGATGCATAGCCCACAGATGCCAGAATTATCCCCCCAATTTCTTACCTGACTACCTGACTGATTCTATTTACTATTATCCCCTGATATTTAACATGCTTTGATTGATAGAGAAAAAGGAAAGAACATGGATCATACCCTTCTGAATGGGGCCTTTTGCCTTCTAGTATCTCATAAATCTTTCTTTTACTTGCCTTTCCAGATCTTCAGAGATGTCAAAAGGATATTCCCAAACCACATATACCCACAGACCATGGAAAGGAGTAAAACAAAGAGGTGTGTGTGTGTGTGTGTGTGTGTGTGTGTGTGTGTGTGTGTGTGTGAGAGAGAGAGAGAGAGAGAGAGAGAGACAGACAGAGAGACAGACAGACACAGAGAGAGAGAGTATGCACACACTTGCATGTGTGTGTATGTGTATGTGTGTGATCCCATCATAAAATGTGATGGAGGAATTGGAAAAACAACATTGAAATCAGTCTTCTCAGGTCACATATCTGGACTAGAGGTAGTGAAATTAGAATTTGGGAATCTTTTCATGTCAAGATTCCTGCCTCTTTCTGCTACAGGATCATAACCTTCTACTCATGTCTGGTCTCCAGAAGTCCCAGTCAGCAGTAAATAAGAGTTTCATGGAGTGGCAAAGTAATGATTACCACAGTGACAGTGTAATGATTACCACAGTGACAGTCCCAATTCCTCCAGTCCACCTTATAGAAGCTAGGCAGTCTGATTGCCACTTGCTCATAGATACCTACATGGTGATCAGAAAGGCTGAATCTGAAAGGGAGCAAAAAAGAAAGAATAAAAGCCAAATGTGTATGCTATAACATATAGCTCGTATCACTTTCTGCTCTAGGACATACTCAGAATAGTATGCCTTCCCTGTCCTTTCCATGTCTAGAAAAGATAGCAGTCTCACTTTCCATTATTATAATTCCATTATATATTGCCTACCTCTTTATCCTCCTGTAAAAACTTATAGAGCTATCAGCCATCTACACAAGTAAAATAGGGTCAGAAATACCAGCTACTTTAAAGAGAGCCTAAGTAGAATTGGCTGACTTTTGAGATAATGAATGGGTTGGCTAATCACTGGAGGGTCTTCAAGAAAAGTTGGATAATCACTTGTTAGATTTATTGCAATACAGTACCAATTAAACTTGCTGACTTCTTGCATTTCCTTTTATCTTTGATATGCTGTGATTATTTCCAGTAGTAAAAATTTGAAAACAGCCTACATGACCAAAAACTGAATAATGGCTAAAAGAATTGTTACATATGAATGCAATGAATTTTACTGTTCTGTAAGAACAGATAAATGTGAAAGATATAAAGTAATAAGGGAAGACACATGAAGTGATACAGTATTAAGGGACAGGTCAATTCTCCAAAAGCCTCCACAGCTGGGGATCATAACATCTGAAAGAGTTGCAGGGCAGTCTTTGCTGACACAGGTGTTTTGGACTGAGAATGAAATAAATTAGAGGCAGAGGAAAGAGGAGAGAGGTCAGACAACGCAATAGCCTCTCAGTCAGAGAGGTCAGAGAACAGCAACTGCCTCTCAGTCTCCTTGTATCATCCTCTCACACGAGGAGATCCATTCTGCAGGTCTGGGTTGGATCTCCAGCAGCCATTGTCAGGTGGCTCCCCTGTATGTCAACAGTACAGAATAAAAAAACTAAAAGAACAATATATAAGTGAGCTATTGTTGTATAGATAATAATAGCAATCACAATTTGAAAAATACATAGGAAAGCAGAGAAAAAGATGGTTAGAAATAGGACACAAATAGGACAATATTATTCCTTTGCTAATTTGTATCTTTATTTTTATTTGCCACAAATAAAATGTTATATTTTAAGTACAATGATTTTGTATTCTTAGTATAACTGAATTATTTGAGTTTGTTGATATTAAGTTTATACTTTTTAACAATCACAAATGTTAGAAATATTTATTTTCTCCCCAGATCAAAGAGAAATTTTTTCAAGAAACAAGAAAAAAAAACCAATTCACATATGTTGGAGCTACAATCAGGATTTAGCAGCACCCAGAATAAAAGACTGCAGGTCCTGAAATCATATCTATCAACAATCAGAAGAACTAAGCTTGTGGCCAAAAAATATTATATCCAGTAAAATATACTGAATGAGGAAAAAATAGACATTCAACGAACTTGAAGATTTTTAGAACTTTATATCAACTAAATTTGAACTTAGTAGAAAATTTAAATAAAAGCCAATATCAAAGATTAATTTCAAGGAATTCAACATGAATAAATTGTTTATGATTTTTTTACATGGAAAAATGTAAACTACATTTTTAAGATTGACATCAACAATAGAGGATCTCAAAAGAAAAAGTGAGACAGAGTTATGGTAAAAATAGTAATTATGTTATACAAATGAGGTGCAAGATGAAGAATAGACACAGAAGCATTAAATGGGGGAGAAAAGCTTGTAGTGCTGAAAACCTACTTACATCAGGAATGGGTTAAATAGGAAATACTACATATACACCTTGAAGGGTATAGCACTCTCTACAATCTACAAAGAAGGGAGAGATGGGTGGATGAAGAAGCAAAGGATGAGAGAAGACAAGGAAGAGATGTATGCGTGGAGGAAAATTAAGTAATAACAAAGCAAATTAGGAGCAGAATTAAAGCAGAGTCAGCAAAGATATGTGTGCGTTATGTGGGGGGGAGGGGTTGGCAGGATGTATGTGTGTGTGTATATATATCTACATATGTATATAACCTTATACTATACTTACTATGTCCTTAACTATAGTCTGCCAGGGGTTGGAGGGGAATAAAAGGAGAAAAAAATGTAAAAAAGGTACACAGCAGAGAACAAAAAAAAAAAACAAAGTAAAAAAAAAGATGGACACATGAATATAATTTATTCTAATATATGCTTTCTTGAATTGGTAATTTGTTATATATGATGTTCTGTTGGGCACATGGCAATGTTCTCTTTTGTATTCCTTTTCTGTTTTATTTTATTTTTTTTAGATAAAATAAAATTTTAAAAATAAAAAATATTTTAAAATATTTATTTTTATTAGTTTAGAACTGAATGCATATGGCACCTCTCCACCTCCCTTCATTGCTAGCATATAATACAGAAACAACTATTGTATACCAAGAAACTTATTAAAGAGTTGTAGTTTTACTTTTATAGTATATGTTTTGACAAGGGTAAACTGAGGAAAAATGCATTCTCAACAAGTTATTTTTTATCCCAAGGAGGTCATTTATTAAAAAAAAAAAGTCCCATATAGATGAAAATATTTATAGCAGCCTCACTTGAAGTAGAGGACTGGGTAAAAAAAGGAAATACCCCTTGATTGGAGAAAATGTTTTAAACCAATTTAGGATATTAATGCAAGGTAATATCCCTGTTCTATAAGACAGAGTAAATATGATCAATACAGAAAAGCAAGAATATAGAATTCTTATCAAGTAATTAGAAGCAGGAAAACTAAATAGACAGTGATTATAACAATATAAATGAAAAAAACACTGAGAAAATAACCAAAATGAATACTGTAAAATTATAATGATTAAATTTGTCTGTGAAGAAGAGAATATGCCTTCCTAATTTACAGAGATGGAAATTTCTGAGCATGAAACACTGAAAGTAATGTTGAACTTGATGTGTTAATTTTGATGAAATGATTTCCCTCCCTCTTAATTTTTGTTTTAATGGTCCTTTGGGGGAAGGGAAAGAATTTATTAGGGAATGTAGATAATGTAAAAATAAAAGATATTGATAACTTAACAAGTTTCAGCCATGCATTCTTTTCTTTTGATATTGTTATAAACTATTTCTCATGTCTGCCTATTACCACTATTTCTTGTTAAGTACTGGTGGCAGGTAGACAGCATGAAAATATTCCTCTAATGACTCCAACAATTTGACAGTTTGGGGTGGGAGGAATATTCTTGAGAATTTTTTCATATTTTGCCTCAATTAAAAAACATATTAAGTTTGGCATATGTATGTTTTCCATAAACTGTTTAAATACATAAAAAAGCAACAAATCTGATTCATCTTATGATTTAGATTTTAAGTTTATGAAGAAACATTTTTACATAAAGATAAATGGACACTGGAGTATAGTTAAGGAGAGCTCAATTCTAGCTCCAATTCTGACTCTATTACTAATTAGGGATATGACCTTGAGAACCTTCAGCTCAACACTTCCTAGAGCCTCAAGTTTCTTGATCTACAAGAAGATATCAAATATCTTTGGCACTAACATTTTGATCCTTTATAATATTCTTAACACTATTGACTGAGAATGGAGGAAAGGTCCACCTTTGTGATTTTTTCAATGTAGGAAGTTCTTGGTATGGAAACTCCCCATATCAAGCCATAATAGCAATTTATCTGTAATCTCTAATTTTAGAGCATTAGCTGAGGAACAAAGAATTTAAATGATTTACCCACAATTGCATATCTTGTCTATGTCACAGAGAAGACTTAAACCCCTAGGTCTTCTTGACTCCCAAAGCCCTCTATCTACTATGACACACTTCATAAACACATTCTTTGGTTAATAGGCTCTCATCTTAGGTTTGCAACCAAACAGCACAAGTTGCCTTTTTGAAAAAAACATGTGAAACTAGTTAATGGTAAATAGCAAAGGTTTCCAAGGAGTTGGAGAGTTATAACCAGGTTCTAGAATATAGCCTTTTTGTGGTTTTGATTCTTAGTTTAGAATATACCTTTACACAATCAAATGTAAACTGTTCTGTTTTCCCTTGCATATGACATAGCTAATGAATGGATTAAATATAAGAACCACTTGAGGAAAATGAAGTTTTAAAAAATGGTTTATATAAAGCTGTATAAAGCCTAAATGCTTGGCTTTATTATGTGGTATTAGTAATTCTTATCCCTTCTCCAGGAGAGTGCTGTGAACATGGGTTAGGTTTAGAGAATGTTAACCAAGCATGTTGAGAAAGTTCTAGAGAAAGGTGTTCTAAGGATAAATGATGTTATCAAGCAGACATTTAATGGTATGTCATCTCTTCGAGATAATTTACTGGGCTGAAGAGAAAAATAGCCATGGTGTGCGCCCTGCTCTCAAGAAGCTTATAACAACAAATAGTCACAGGACAATAAAATAGCAATTGATAACTGCTCTAAAGGAGGAAGAGCTAAAAGGAAAGAAGAGATAGCTCTTAAGAAAATCCTGTGAGATATTTCTCTTGAGCTGAGAGAGCAGAGTCAAGAAAGCCTTCACAGAAGAAGACCTATGAGGTGAGCATTGAAGGAAGGGAGAGTCCAACTGGTAGAGATTAGAGATGAGGTATGGAGGATAAGGGTATAGAGGAGGTAGTCTGTTCCAGATACATAGATTACATGAGGGGTAGCAATAAGGTAGACTGGAAAAGAAGTTTGGAGATAGTCTGTGAAGTACCTTGAAAGATAAAGTTAACAATTCATCTTTTATTTGCTAAGCTTTTGTTTGTAGCCAAAGTGGAGGGGAAGCAGATTAAAATGATCATTGTTATGGGCTAGGAAAATTAATTCCCAAAGGGCTCAAGGGTTATATACACATGAGCTTTAAAATGAAACAAATTTCTACAAAGCATAAATGAGGGAAGGGTTAGAAAAGGATTTGGTGAAGTAATGAATAAGGAAAGAATAGGAAAAGTAAGTTACCTTCATGAAAAAAGTAACATAATTGTGCATATCCTTTGATTCAATGATCCCTCTTGTGAAATTATACCTTAATGAGGTAAAAAATGAGGAAAGATAAAATATTATACCTAGATCTGTGTCTGTGTATATGTATAATACACGTTTGTATACAAATGCATATATAATGTGTGTGTATATATAAATAAATATATACATACATGTATGTGTATAAGTAAGAAATAAGCTAGCATATCTTTTGATCTTGCTCTCTTTGTTTACCATGGAAGCTACCATAATCCGTCCCATGTGGGTGAGGATAGCTTCCTTGTTTTACTGTTTTGTCTTTAAAAATGATGTGACAGAACTGGCTTTTCTCTTTCTACCATTTTTGTACTATTATTCTTTGCTAAATCCAGCCCAGCATGGATACCATGAACTAAACAAGTTATAAGGGAAAGACTCTCCTTCCCCTGCTCCCTCTCTTTTATCCCCAAATCCAAGAAATGGACCTGGGAATGTTTGTTTCCAGGTTGTGGTGTTTGTTCTCATTTTCAGGTACCAGAGGTAACCCCTCTCCCTACTTCCAGTTCTAGGGATTTGAGGCATGGTGACCTTGGAAACAAGATTGCAGGTACTGGGGGTGGGGGGTATAGACAGACTGGCATAGAAGCTCCAAGAAGACAGGTACACGGCATTTGAACCTAAAGTGAGGTTTTAGATTTGAAATTAGAATTGTGCCCTAAGAGAATTGAACTAAACTATGAATTTAATCTCTTTTCTCTACCTAGAGACTGAGGTAGTACAGGGAAAAGGATGATTGTGCTTCTTATCTGTTAAAAAGAATAAATTTGTATGTTTGAGTGTATACCTTCTAAAATAAATTTCCTTTCTTCCTTCCATCCCTTTTTCCCCTCCTTCCCTCTTTCTCTTTCTCCCCTTTTCTCCTTTTCCCCCTCCCCCTCTCACTCTTCCACCTTCTCACTCTCTATCCCACCCTCCCTCCCTTCCCCACCCTCTTTTCCTCCCTTCCTCCCTCCCTCCCTTCCTTCCTTCCTTCTTTCCTTCCTTCCCTCTTCCTTCTTTCCTTCCTTCTCTTTCTTTATATTCTTCTTTCTTTTCTTCCTTCCTTCCTTCTCTCCTTCTTTCCTTCCTTCCCTCCCTTCCTTCTCTCCTTTTCTTTCCTTTCTCTCTGTCCACATTCAGTATCATGTCCTTATTTATAAGTGCTCTTCCCCAAAGAATGTAAATTTTGATTGCTGAAATCTCACAAGATATCTTGGTATTTATGGATTAAGACCATACCTTATCACCTAGCTAATTCTAAGAAAAAAGGAGGGAAGGAGGAATAATGGCCCTTTCACTCCTGGAAACTGTCTGGTGACTTGGCATCATGGGTATTTATCTATATAGTGGCTATTGTACAAATGTCTGCTATGCAAAATTACTAAGCAGCCACTTCACAGGTCAGTCCCCCTGGGGCAGATTTTTTCCTTGATTTTGTCAATTATACTATTTAACAAAACAAATTCATTCAGTATATTTGGGAAGGTCTGGGTTCATAAGGACTTCCTCTAACAGTTCCTTTATTTAATTTTTTTCTATGTCCAAAGGGTTATAAAACTGTGCATGCCCTTTGATCCAGCAATACTATGAGTTCTGTAAACCAAAAAGACAACATGAACTGATTGATGCAAAGTGAAATGAACAGAACCAGAAAAACATTGTATACAATAACAGTAATATTCTAAGATGTTCAACTATGAATGACTTAGCTGTTCTCAGAAATACAATAATTTAAGACAATTTCAAAGGATTCATGATGAAAAATGCTATCTGCCTCCAAAGAATGAACTGATAAAGTCTGAATGCAGATCAAAGCATGCTATTTTTCTCTTTATATTTTTTATTTGTCTTTTTTGACAACATGACTAATATAGAAATATGTTTTGCATGATTGCCCATTTATAACTGACAACAAATTGCTTACCATCTCAAGGAAGGGGAAAGGAAAGGCAGGCAGGCAGGCAGGTAGGAAGGAAGAAAGGAAGGAAAGAAGGAAGAAGAGAATTTGGAACACAAAATTTAAAAAATTAATGTTAAAATTATTTTTATATATGATTGAGGAAAAAATAAAATGTTTTTTAAAAAAGAAACTCTCACAAAATTTTTTCTGAGGCAATTGGGGTTAAGTGACTTGCCCAGAATCACATAGCCAGGAAGTGTTAAGTGTCTGAGGCCAAATTTGAACTCAGGTGTTCCTGACTTCAGGGTTGGTGCTCTATTTACTACACCAACTAGCTGCTTTGAAACTCATTTTTAAAAAAAGTTTCCTACACTGTACTTATCTCCTGCTCTTTCTTACTTCCACATCCCTTCCATCCTCCTCCACCCCAGGACTTCACATCCATTTCTATAATACTTCACTGATTTCAACAAGAAAGGATGTTGATAGGTATAAATGAGGAAGCCCTTTGCAGAGATGACAGAATTTAATAATAACATTAATTTTTTTCTAAAAATTTTTATTTTAAACATAAATACAAAGGAGGAAAGGAAAAAAAAGTTGCCATGTGCACAGTAGACCAAAGAGAGAATTAAATATAAAACAAGAAATTTCCATTTCAAGAAAACCTATATAATAAATATTACACATTGTTTTCATAGATGAGCAACTTTTCTTTGCTTCCTTGTTGGTTTTCTTTTGTTCTTTTCTGTATTCTTTTTACTTTATTTTCCACTCTTTCTCCCCCATCATCCTAAAGAAGGCTACAATTAAGCACTGATATACATGTGCATATATGTGTATATATATAAATATATACATAGATAGTTATAAACATACATATATGTAAGCATATGCAGTCATAAACATATTTTAAGACTGTACTATGCTTATTTCCTATCATCTGTTTCTTTGAAAGTTGATAGCATCTTTCTTCATATTTCTGTCTTTCCATGTTTTTCTAAATCAACCAGCTTATCATTTGTATGAGATAATTACTCCTTTTAATTTCTCCCTACACAGTTTTAATTTTTTTGAATCATCCCATCATACTTAGCTCAGCCTACGCCTTTCTTTCAAACTACTCAAATAATGATGACATACGAGTAATGTTCATGTATATGAAGTAAACAATCTGACCTTATTGAGTCCCTTATAACTGGTCTTTAATATTTACCTTGAAACTTGAAAGTCTTTGAGTTTGTTAAATATCCTCTTTTTTCCATTCAGGATTATATTTAACTTTGCTAGGTAAATTATCCTTGTTCATAACTCTAGTTCTTTTGCTCTATGGAATGATATTTCAAAACCTATAGTCCTTCAGCCTAAGTAACTGTTAGATCTTGTGAAATCCTTATGATATTTAAATTGTTTGGTGGAGCATGCTCCATAATATTTAAGTTGTTTTTGTTTTTCTTATTGCTTCCAATATTTTCTCCTTATGAAACTTGGTTATGATATTTCTGTAAATTGTTTTCCTGGAATCTCTTTCAGATGGTAACTGGTATATTTTTCTATTTTTATCTTGCCTTCTTCTAGAACTTCACAGCAATTTTTCTTTCTTTCTTTTTTTATATTTTTTTATATTTTTTATTTTTTTTAATTTAAATTTTATTTTATTTAATAATAACTTTGTATTGACAGAATCCATGCCAGGATAATTTTTTTACAACATGATCCCTTGCACTCGCTTATGTTTC
>MU174354.1:40515656-40532396 GCA_016696395.1 Antechinus stuartii
CCCCCCCCCCCCAAAAGATGGCAAGCAGTCCTATATATGTTAAATATGTTGCAGTATATCCTAGATACAATACATATTTGCAGAACCGAACAGTTCTCCTGTTGCACAGGGAGAATTGGATTCAGAAGGTAAAAATAACTCGGAAAGAAAATCAAAAATGCAAATAGTTCACATTTATTTCCCAGTGTTCCTTCTTTGGGTGTAGCTGTTTCTGCCCATCATTTATCCATTGAAACTGTTAGGTCTCTTTGTCATAGAAATCCACTTCCATCAGAATACATCCTCATACAATATCGTTGTCGAAGTGTATAATGATTTCCTGGTTCTGCTCATCTCACTTAGCATCAGTCCATGTAAGTCTCTCCAAGCCTCTCTGTATTCATCCTGCTGGTCATTCCTTACAGAGCAATAATATTCCATAACATTCATATACCACAATTTACCCAGCCATTCTCCAATTGATGGGCATCCATTCATTTTCCAGTTTCTAGCCATACAAACAGGGCTGCCACAAACATTTTGGCACATACAGGTCCCTTTCCCTTTTTTAGTATCTCTTTGGGGTATAAGCCCAATAGAAACACTGCTGGATCAAAGGGTATGCACAGTTTGATAACTTTTGGGGCATAATTCCAGGTTACAGCAATTTTTCTTGATAATTTCTTGTAATATCATATCAATATTCTTTTTTAATCATAATTTTCAGGTAGTCTGACTATTCTTACATTATTTCTCCTTGCTACATTCTCCAGATTGGAGATGTTTCACTTTCTCTCTCTCTTTTTTTTTATTCTTTTGATTCTGTTTTATAATTTCTTGATATCTTAGAAAATCATAAGCTTCCCCTTGTCCAATTCTAGTTTTTAAGGAATTAAGGAATTGTTTTCTTTCTTAAGTTTTTGATTCTTTATTTCAGTTGATTTGGCTTTCAGTCTTCTCCTACTCAATCATCAGTGCCCCACACAGTCTGGGATGAAAATTGCTGAGGCTGAGGCTACCTCTCCCCATAGCGGCCCCTTATTTGTTGTTTCTGTAGAATCAGCCTGGAAGTGTTTGCTCTTCACTCAGGTCAAACCTACACCCCTGGAGGTATTGTCTTGTCTAGGGTCTTCTCAGACTGGGTTAGAAAGACAATTGCTTTAACTTGTGTTTATTTTTGCTACTTTGAGGCAACGTTCTATCTTTATTTTTGTGGAGGAAATTTGGAGAGCCTAAAGTGTCCTGATGTCCTGATCTACTCCGCCATCTTCCCAGAATCCTCAATTACCAGTATTCTTGAGAAAAATACCTTTAGGGAGTAGTTGTGATGCCTTCAGAGTGTTCCCGAAAAGGAAAGAGAGTTGATTGGGCTGATGGGGTAATGCAAGCAATTTGGCTGGAACTGCATATACCTTTGACCCTTCTTCAAGGCTTAACTTACTTTTCTTAGCAGAAACATCAGAAAGGCAAAGAAGACAAAAAGCCATGAGTGCATCAGTAATTTTTCATGCATAAAGATGATAGTGATTGCAAAAGGATAACTCCTCTGACTCTGGCCATATAAATGAATGGTTTGGTGAAATTGCTTAATGTCTCTTGCTGCTGCTGCTTTTGTCTTTTTTCTGGCTTCAGCACTAGATTTTTGCTTACACATAAATGAAGTCCTCCTCCCCCCATCCCTGATAACATCCCACTAGGAAAATAGAACATTAAATTGCTTTCCTGAACTGTTTTCCTTTTAGCAAGTTATTTTCCAGAGTTTCCTCAGCATGTCTCAAGCAGCACCTTAATGCTTTAGCTCCCGAGGCACAACAGTATATTATAAACGATGTGTTTTGAACAACATTATTTAGAGTCTAGATGGGAGTTAACAATTTAATTGCCTTCTTAAGAGCAGCATTTAAATGTGTATTCACGAAAGTGTTAGAGCAAAAGAAAAAAAGAGATTTCAGGCTTGGATAGTCCACAAAAATTCTATTCCCAAATAGCTTCCATTGGTAATATTGTTTA
Organism: Antechinus stuartii; assembly: GCA_016696395.1. Taxonomy (NCBI): domain Eukaryota; kingdom Metazoa; phylum Chordata; class Mammalia; order Dasyuromorphia; family Dasyuridae; genus Antechinus; species Antechinus stuartii. Next base: position 40,517,646 of record MU174354.1, read on the forward strand.
TGCAACAACAACAAAATACATCTTTAAAGGATTAAATTAAGTCAGTCTGCTGCAATAAAAAGAATACCAGAAATAGGAGTCAGAAGACTAGGATTATCATTGTCTAGCTGTGTCATCTTGGATTAGTCACATCACCTCTCAGGCTTTAATTTCCTCATCTGTATAATGGTAATAATACTATGTAGCAGGGGTTGATTGGAACCTGTGTAGTATGTGTAGGGATGGGCCTGCAGGAGCCAGGCTATAAAGCATTCATGGAATCAAGCTTTTCTTGCCACTTATGGTGACACTAAAGGAATTGTGCTTTGGAATGTTGAAGAAATCCTCGCACATATCTCCTCACTCCATGATGTGACAGAGCTTCAGAGAACAGCATACTCTTATAAGGAGAGTTATATTCACTGTCTGGCACTCCCTTCTTGTCAAGTGTTTGGGGAGAGGGGTTCATTTTACTACTAAGAGGCTTTAGCTCTGGGCCCAACTCACAGAGTGGGTTAAGAATAAGGGAATTCCTGCTTTTAATGAGGCAGCGAGGCATGCAATAAAAAGGTCATTGAATCTAGCATTAGGAGAAAACCAAATTCAAAAATCTGGCCTCAGACTACTAAGGTAACTGTGTGATCCTGGCAAGTCGCTTAATTTTTTCCACCTCAGTTTCTTCATCTGTAAAATAGGGATAATAACACCATCTACCTTCCAGGATTGTTGCGAAGATAAAATAATATTTGTAAGTGCTTTGTGAACATTAAAGTACCATATGAATACTAGTTATTATCATTAAAATATAATATAAATATAGAATTAATAAAGAAAATATAAATAAAAAGTTATTATAATTATCATTAAAAATCTTGTTGTCTCTAGCTCTTTACTCCTTCACTCTGAAGCTCCAAAAGAAATCATTTTAAATCTTAGTTCTGGCTCATGTAAAGTTTTTCCCTAAAGGAGGTCAAAAAGATACTCAATTCTCAGTACAATTTAAATCAGCTGTAGAACAGCTATTTATTTCTTTCACACAAAAGAAATACTTAAAATTGAGTAAAATGGGAAACTGAGGACTTCTCAGAGTAATCATTTGATACAGATTTAGCACTAAGGGTCTGTGAGGGATTATGTGGTTTCTCATAAAATCACTAAAATAGACTGAATTTGCTATTAACATTTTAATGTATGAAGTAAATTGACGGATTTGGGAAACGAATTCTTTGTATAAATATCATGATAAAGAACTTAAAATAGTTTAAGTACTGTGATCAGCTAAGCTTGAGCAAACATTTGTAATAAGTCAACTATATTGGTTTGAGTAAGCATTATCATTGTTTATAACACTTTAACTATAGGTGAAAGGGAAATTGAGGATTTCTCAAAATAGTAAGACTCAGAACCAAGAGTTTAATCAGTAGGCTCTGGGAAGAAGAACAAAGACTTTCATTTAAAAGATAACTGCTTAGAGAAGAATCTGACTAACTATTTAATGGCCTGGAGATATTTGACAGGTCAATAAACTGGCTAATCTCTATTTGTTGATTGAGAAAAGCCTAAGGTAAAACCAAGTCTCCCTAAACTATTTTAATTGATTATTAACCTTAGAAGTGGAGGAAGACTCTTTCTCTTGAAACAAGTCATGCATAACCAAGACCCTCATGCCACAAAAGCCCACCTATATTCCAGAGACAAATAAAGGAATAAAATTCAAATTTGCCAATGATTTTAGGAGGATTTACAGGAGTGGGCGAATAATTTCTGTAATTTTTTTCTCTCTCACTGACCACTTAAATTATTTCATAGCCTCTGTGAGACCGACTCGCCTCCCTCTGGATTCCATTGAGGGGACTGTCAGTGGGAGAGCCTAATAAAACTTCGATTCCTCACTTTGAGATATCTCAGTATTTTTTGAATTGGGGTTTGCCATGCCTCACAAAATACAAAAGACTCATAAGTACAGCTTGTGAAGACTTAAAAATTTAAAAAGTAGTATATAATTATTATCACACTTACCCAAGAGCTTTTACATTAAACTTATCCTAGGACTGCTGAACAGAAATTATACCTTCACCTTGACTCTGCATTGTCCAAACAAATTTCTAAAGGAAATTAAGGGAGAGAGATTCTCAAGTCTCCACATACTCAATAGACAAGAAGGGGAAAAAGCACCAGAAAATGGATTCATTACTTTTAAGGCCTACTGAAGGGATTGTTCCCTTAATTCAATGGTCAATTCTCTTTGGCACTCCTCCATGGGTTGGAGGATTGGTTCATCACCTCAATTGGAAGTCCATCAGTTCTGAGCTCTTTGTGTTACAGAAAATGCCCTGAGGAGCTCAGTTGAAGTCCACATATACTTCACAGGACAGCTTCAGGGCCTATTGTCATTCGTGCCACATAGTATGAGCTTCAATTTGATCTCTATTATATAACGTTTGTATTATCTACTTTACATTATTGTTATGACGATCAAATGGGATCATGTTCATTAAGTCCAGCCAAGTGCAAACTTCTTATTACTGTGCCTTAGGCACTGTGGTAAGTGCTGAAAATACAAAACCAAAAAGAAATACAGTTTCTTCCCTCAAGGAGCTTATATTTAAAGGGGGGAAGGGAAGAGAGGAGAGATACTTTCATATGGTATTTTGGTATAAAGTCCAAATAATAAAGGATGATTCATTTGCACCCTTTCTTAACTTGGAGGTACTGATAGCAACTTATTAATGGAAAAAGGGGGCCTCCAGGGCAGAGGGAGAAGAGACCAAAGCATGGTGGCAAAGTCCAGAGATAAGTACATTTATGTAATCCTTTAAAGTATGCAGAATGACTGGGCTTATACCCCAAAGAGATACTAAAGAAAGGAAAGGGACCTGTATGTGCCAAAATGTTTGTGGCAGCCCTGTTTGTAGTGGCTAGAAGCTGGAAAATGAAAGGATGCCCAACAATTGGAGAATGGCTGGGTAAATTGTGGTATATGAACGTTATGGAATATTATTGTTCTGTAAGGAATGACCAGCAGGATGAATACAGAGAGGACTGGCGAGACTTACATGAACTGATGCTGAGTGAAATGAGCAGAACCAGGAGATCATTATATACCTCAACAACGATACTGTTTGAGGATGTATTCTGATGGAAGTGGACCTCTTTGATAAAGAGAGCCTTAATTGATCAAAGATGGACAGAAGCAGCTACACCCAGAGAAAGAACACTGAAAATGAATATAAACTGCTTGCATTTATGTTTTTCCTCCCGGGTTATTTATACCTTCTGAATTCAATTCTCCCTGTGCAACAAGAAAACTTCAGTTCTGCACACATATATTGTATCTAGGATATACTGCAACCCATTCAACATGTAAAGGACTCTTGCCATCTGGGGGGAAGGGGTGGAGGGAGGGAGGGGAAAAATCGGAACAGAAATGAATGCAAGGGATAATGCTGTAAAAAATTACCTTGGCATGCGTTCTATCAATAAAAAATTATTTAAAAAAAAAAGTATGCAGAATGTTTTATATACATTATCTCATTTGATCTTTACATCAATCCTACAAGTTAGGTACTATAGATACACATACATACATATATGCATTTATATATGTATATGCACATATATATATCTATACATATTTTATAGATTGGCAAACTCAGACATTAAATAATTTCTACAATATTCAATAGCTAGTGAGGTAAAATTTGAACCTAACTTCTGATGAGTTGAAGTTCAGCTCTCTATTTATTATATTATACTGCCTCTCTATGTATTAAAAAGTGCTATATAAATGTGAATTAATATAGTTATAATAGATCAGCTGATTGTCATCTGAAATTAAAAAGTTATATCTTGCCCCTGGATCCTTCATCAATGAGAAATGTTTGAAAACAGGTAACATATTTTTAAAAAATTGCCAACTTCTTTCTCCATCAGCAGGACCAACATTATACAGATGATGCATTTGCTAGCAGTGAATAGCATTAGCCTGAAGAAAGATTATTTTAATATTTTGTTTAAATTCTTTCCTGGCCTCTTTCAGATTCTAAAATAATTTGCATGGCATCTACATAGATGAAAACAAATGGGTCACACTGGAATCCATATAAAAATAGCCCTCTATATTTTTTTTCAGGCAATTTAATATCCTGGTACAATTTAAAACAAAGAAGACAACAAAACCCACATTCCTTTTTCTTTTCCTTCTTTGGTAGCAACAGGACTATCTTTCAGTGCCTTAAAAGTCCAGGACAGATTTATGTTTACTCATATATTCTCATTAAAAACCACTTATCAGTATTCCTTTGAATAACTTATTACTGTGTTTATATATCCATGATAAGGACTTTGAAAATAATTTTTTTCATTTGGTTTCTCTGCTTGCATCTGTTTCAGTAAGATAAAAATGTCACACTGGTGTCTACCACGTCCATACATTTGAACAACTAACATTCCATATATTGTTATTCACCAACCTCCTTCAGCAACCCTTTGAGGAAATGCAAAAAGAACACAAACTGTGCCATCTTTTATCTGGTGCAATTAGCAATTGTTTACAAGGAAACCTAGTTTGAAAATAGTGATACATTCATTGAATAGGAAAAAAACAAAACAAAACAAAAACCCTTTTTCCCCCATTAAAAGCTATAGATATAATTAACCTTTCATTTTAAAGATAGCTTCAAAACCATAATTCAACTTTATAGTATATTAAAAATAATTTATCTTGAAGATTGTAATAGGATGATTTTTCTGGAATGTAATGAGCTTACTGTTCTACCGCATAAGGATAATAAGAAGTAGCACTGATATGATGCTTCAGGTATGCAAAGTATTTTATAAATATTACCTCATTTTAGCTATACAACAAATCTAAAGAGTAACAACTATTATTATTTCTATTTTTTAAAGCAGCATCTAGGTAGCTTAATGGCTAGAGCACTATGCTTGCAGTCAAGGAAGACCTGAGATTTCAAATAGAATCTCAGTTGTGTGACCTGGGAAAATATTTTCAATTATATTTTCTTCAATTTCTCTAACTATAAAATGAGAATAATAAGAGTACCTACTTCCCAAGGTTGTTGTGAAGATCACATGAAGTATTTGTAAAGCTTTTAGCATAGTACCTGGCACAAAGTAGGCACTTAGTAAATGCTTGTTTCTTTCCTTTTACAAATAAGAAAATTTAACTGAATCAATTAAGTGACTTGCCCAGCTGCCAAATGTCTAAAACAGGATTTAAATTCAGATCTTGCTGACTCCAGGTCCAGCGTTTCCTAATACAGAAAGAATCGTATTATTTTGGAAATCATCTAGTCTGGCTTCCTCATTTTATAGGTGAGGAAACTGAGTCCCATTGAAGTTATGAGACCTATGCAGAGTCACACATACAGTAAATGCAGATTTTACATCCTTTTAGGTCGCATTCCTGAATGTTAAAAGGGGGAGAATCAGAGGGGTATTCAATAGATTTGTGTGGTCATCAGGTGGAATATTTCCTCCAAGAATGCCAATTGAGTCTTTCCTGTGTGACTCTTGCCCCTGTCCTTAGTTTCCCATAGAAGTCCATTCAAATTTCTGGAGGCCATTCTTGCTTTCTCTAGATATTTCTAGGATACCAAATGGAACATGAGAGATGTTCAACTGTCATCTGTCACCTTTGCATATGGCCAATCCATTGTCTCTTTCAATCACGCATTTCCTGACGATATCTTTTATTTCAGTTCTTTTTCAAAGTTCTTCATGGATTATTACAATAATATAACATATACTTTGCAACTCTCCATTGTTCTTTGTATTATATTAATTTTCTGGTTTTCATAGACTGTTGTCTTTCATGTGTGATATAAAGTAACAATGGCAGAATATTGGTATTAAAAAGATGGGCCTTTGTTTCCAGGAGAAACTTGAGGGGGGAAAGAACAAGAATTTATTAAGGACCTACTATGTGCCAAGGCAGACTTGCTTAGGGTCACACTCCTAGGATGTATCTGAGCTGACTTTGAATACAGGATTTGGATTTTTGCATCATTGATCAAAACATAGAACTAATAAGAATTTAAATTTAAAATAAAAGGGGAAGAAAAATGAAACTTATGTATACTCCCCAAGGAAGATATCATAGAGATGAGCTATAACATAAGAAAGAATAGCAATAGAGACACACATAAGTTTCATAGAAAGGATCTAGTAATAAAATTCATGACCCCAGAAAAAAAAAATCATGACTATAAAGGCACAAAACGTGTGTGTAAGACAGACTAGAGATCTTAATGCAAAGACCTTAGGTCTTAGGTTAAATTTGACCTTAGGTATCACTGAGATGTGGTGGGATGAGATCTGTGACTGGAATATAGTTCTGGAAAGGTTTACATTATTCAAGAATATATAACATAGATAAAATAGGCTTATGTTATTTAAAAATATATAACATAGAAAAAATAAAAAATAGAGTAGCATTTTATATTGATACACTATATTCATGTGAGAATATGTACAGTTGGGGAAGGAATAAAAATATGGTGGGGAGTTATTTGAGTGAAGACCAATAGATGCAGAAATAGAGATAATATTGTCACTGACATGTATTATATATTACCTGGATAGAAAGATAAAATGGTTGAATAATTCTGATAATAAATAACAGGTCTAGTACAGAAACACATAAGTCATAATTTGAAGAACCCTCACCATCCTCCTTACCTTTTCTCTCAGTATTCTACAAATTTTCAGTGTTTTTTCTAAAACATGGCACCTTAAAATACAAGTCAAAGAATCATATGGAACAGTCCAAATAAGGCAAAGCTCAATGTGGTTATCATTTCTATGGATGCCATTTCTCTACAACTTCAGCCTAAGTTAGTATTTAAAAAGTTAATGTGATATTAAAATAAATGAGCAAGTCTAACTTATTTCGCAGATGAGAAAATTGCAAACTACATATAATGACCATGATTTTGAGTCCTGCAAAATGTCTAGAACAGCTTAATAGAAGGATGGCTACTGAAAATTTGAAAGGGCAATGATCACAAAAAGCCAGACCCAAAGTGACTTGCCTAACATAGCCAAATAAGTAGCAGTTGAACTATATTCACCCACAGCAGTTCAAGAAATTGTTTCTTATTCCTTTTTCTGGGTATGGAGGAAAAAAAGAGTCATACTTTATTCTTTCACCCCCTACTGGATCTCCCTACAAAGCCCAACTACCCTCAGATAGAGGAGAAAATTCAAGTGATGTAGCCTGCAGTTTTCCAACGTAGGTTGTGACTAAAGGGTGAATGGCCAAATATTAAACAAATTATTTCTTATCTTCCTTTTGGTGGTCTACTTTCTCCAAAGTGGCCAAATATTAAGTAAATTATTTCCCTCCTCCTTTTGGTGGTCTATTTTCTCCAAAGCTGCCAAAGTCAATCTACTTTTTGATGCTCTTGAACCTTTCATCATAGTAACTCATTTGGGCTTGTAACACAGAGTATTCCATATCTTATGATCAGCAAACTTCCAGGGAGGCAGCAAGAAGTAATGGAACTGAAATAAACTTAGAAAGCTTAGGGTTAAGCCGAGGGGAGTATACATAAGTTTCATTTTTCTTTCCCTTTTATTTTAAATTTAAATTCTTATTAGTTCTATGTTTTGATCAATGATCCAAAATTCCAAATCTTGTATTCAAAGTCAGCTCAGATATATCCTAGGAGTGTGACCCTAAGCAAGTCTGCCTTGGCACATAGTAGGTCCTTAATAAATTCTTGTTCCTTCCCCCTAACTTAGTTAGATATCTAACTAGTGATATCAGGCAAGTGAATTTACCCCTCTCAGACTCACTTTTCAGAATGGGAAATAATAATGCATACCCGACTATTGAAGAAGGATGTGATGAGGAATCAAAGAGGATGATGCATGGAAAGAACTCTGTGTCTGAAAAAAAAGCTATTTAAATGCTAGCTATTATTATCCACATTGGGGAAGCAGAGTAGATGAAAAGCAGTCCATGCTATGATATTCAGCTCGATGACCAGTAGATTGAATTATTCCATACCCGTACAGACAAAAACAAACACACAAAACATATATCTTGGATGGGCTCTGCAGATGTATAATAATTTGGGCCCAGAATTAAGTGGGAGGAGATCAGGATGAATCTCATTTGGGAAATTACACCATTCTTTAAATGATTCCAAATTGCTTGCTGCTGTACTGTTTCTTTTAAAACCAATATTCTCCCAGTGATACTAGTCTATGCCTGTCATTCATGGGACACTTTGAAGTGGAAAGAACTGGAAAGAACAGTAACCCAAGAGTCAATGAATGGATGTCGAATGGTTGAGAGGAAGTGGGCCACCTTACGTTACCAATGATAATTTTTACGTGATATATAGTATAAAAATCAATGAAGAAATGGCTAATGAAGGTAGACCAATCATGTATTGAAAATGAGAGGCTACAATGAGTCAGCCTATATTATATTAAAAGCAGGAGAGAAAGATCACTGAGGATGATTTGTGGAACGGCAAGGACAAAAATCTTGTATGACAGAGAAGGCTTAGGAAGCACGTTGGTCAGAAAGAGTACCACATGATGAGATTCTGTCCTTGTGCCTTTCCTAGAAGCCATTGTTCTCTGATAATGTATTAGCTGTCCTTGGTAATATTAATACAAGAAAGTGATGCTCATGATAGCATTTCTGGAATGTTATCAAGTAAGTGGGGCAGATATTTTGGGGAAATTAACCCTTCTTAAAAGCTACTCTAGTCACATCAATTGAGCTTAGGTCCAAACTCCAATAAAATCAAACCAGGCCAACATAAAATGAATGTATAAAACTGCTGGAGTTGGAGTCAGGAAGATAAACTCAGCTCCCAACTTGGATATTTACTAGCTAACTCTGTGACCCTAGGCAAATTATTGAACCTCTTCTCAGTCACAGTTTTTTTTTTTTTTATTAAAGCTTTTAACATTTAAAACATATGTATGGATAATTTTTCAATAATGACCTTTGCATAGCCTTTTGTTTCAGATTTCCTCTTCTTTACTCCCACCCCCTCCCCTAGGTGGCAAGCAATCTAACATATGTAATACATGTTAAAATATATGTTAAATCCAATATGTATAAATCTATTTACACATTTATCTTATTGCACAAGAAAAATCAGATCAAAAAGAAAAGAAAATGAGTAAGAAAACAAAATGCAAGTGAACCACATCAAAAAGAGTGAAAATTTTATGTTGTGGTCCACAGTCCTCTCTCTGGATGTAGATGGTTTTCTTTGTCACATTGGAACTCGTCTGAATCATCTCATGGTTGGAAAGAACACATCCATCAGAAATGATCGTCATATAATCTTGCTGTTGCCATGTACACTGATCCCCTGGTTCTACTCATTTCACTCAGGATCAGTTCATGTAAGTCTCTACAGGCCTTTCTGAAATCATTCTTCTGATCATTTCTTATAGAATAATAATATTCCATAACATTCATATACCATAATTTATTCAGTCATTCTCCAATTGATGGGCATCCACTGCACTTTCTAGCCACTGCCAAAAGGGCTGCCACAAACATTTTTGCACATGTGGGTCCCTTTCCCTTCTTTGAGATCTCTTTGGGATACAAGCCCAGTAGAAACTCAGTCACCGTTTTATGGTAGGTAAAATGAGGAAACATTTGAGATAGTACTTATCTCCCAAGGTTGCTATGAGGATAAGATGAGATAATATTTATAAAGCACTTTACAATCCTTAAAATGCCCATATAAATGCTAGTTATTGCTATTTTTTTGGGTCTAAAATTAAAATGTACTTAATAGTTTGTGGCTGAGGAGTCTGTATATGGAAATTTTCACCTCAGAGTTGCTAGGATATAATAGAGAGGAAGGTTTTGGTTGCATCTAAGAAAAAAATCTTTTAACAATTAAAGGTGTCATATCTGAACAGGCTGCATCATTGATCTAAGAGTTCAGGCAAAGGTTAGATTTCCATATGGCAATGATATCACAATGAAAGATTCCTATTATTGGAAGGAACCTAAAGATCACTTAGTCTAATCTCTACCTGAATCATGAAATCTTTCTATAATGACTCTTACAAGTTATTATTATTCCTTGGATTGAAAACCTCCAGTGATGAGAACTTACTGCTTCATTAGAAAATTGCTTCCAATATGGACTTCTTCTATTGTTCAATTTCTTTTTACATTGATTTACATTGATTTTATATTAATTCAGAAGTCCATTGGTCCTTGTTCTCTCCTTTGGGACCACCTGAGGTCCTCTCAAATATTTGAAGAAAATGATCACGTACCTCTAGATTCTTCTTTTGTTCAATCCTTTTGGAGTCCTTCATCTGATTCTTTATGGCATAGTTTTTATATTCTGGTCATCCTCATCCTTCCATTTAATCCCCTAGAAAGAGTACTGATTCTGGAGTCAGAGGACCTGGATACACCTCCAGCCCTTATTTTTGGGGTGACAAGGCCAAATTGGTCAATCTTCCTACGTATCAGATTTCACATCTGTAGAATAAAAGAATTGGATTACATGGCCTCTGATGGCCTTTCACATCGGCATTTATAATCCTTCCAAACTCTCAATATGGGAGTCTTCCTTTGGTTGGGCTGTTTGATTAGATTATTTCTTAAATCCCTTAAAATTCTAATATTCCATAATTCCAAGTTAATTTTGCTTGTATAATTGTACTATTTTACTAGATGGATGTAGTCTATGGATACAGGATTCAGGGCAGGGGGTAGGATGGGGAGTATCTCTTATGATTTGATGTTAGTAAGCACCTCCAGGGGTTTCTGGAGCCAGATCAATAGGCTCCTGAAAGCCCAATTGTTAAATACAATGTGAGCATTTGCACTTCAGCAAATGCTACAAATAGGGGTTTGATTTATTGTTTTGTTGATTGTTTAGACTTAAGAAAGTGGTGGAGAAAAATTTTAATATTGCAAATTAAATTAAAAAACACTTCATGTCATGTTTTAGTTAATTGTATTTTTTATTTGCTAAACATTTACCCAAAGCTCCTTGTACCTTGGACCTCACTCTCTTCCTCCTACCTCCTCCATGCCATTAGCTTTACCATCACTAGTCTTAGGTATTCAGGCATAAAAAGTCATAGTGAAAAAGGTGAAGATCAAAAACACGAATTCTCTATCTCTTGGCCAGCCATTTCTCAGGGGCCTGCATTCTGGGCATGGAAAATAGAAATGATTCATGTTTTCATGCTTCTTCTTCCTGGGAAAACTTGAAAGTCCTCCTGCTCAGAGCTGTCAATTTGACATTCTTCTCTTAGCTCCACATTGAGTATAAAATCCCATTTAAGTCTTATTTCAATGTTTCTTGAACCATTTGGATATCTTCAAACATGAATTCATCATCTAGAAATTCTGCTGAAAATTGCAGTTTCTTTGGGAAAAATATGAAGAGATAATGCAATAGGGATCCCAGGTGTCAAATCTTTAAGCATACTTGTTTCTGGCTTGGGGGAGTTGTGTCTTCAATTGGATAGTTATTTTGTCTTTCTTAATCTTTGAAGATTAAGCTTCAGTTTTGTGCTGGGATTCCAATTTGCTTATAAATCTCTTCATTTTACTCCATTTACATGTTTTGGCCAAATTCATGGTTTAATAATGAGAAATAAAACTGGAACCTTAATAACTGCTAAGAATGGAATTTTCATTTCATCTGGAATTAAGAGAGCTGTTACAGGGTAGGTACCTTGTGAAACAAACTGCTTAACCTTAGCTTTTTGTTGCCAAATGTCAGGTACTTACTATCAAGCATTGTTTTATATTTGGAGTGATTCTCCAATATGATTATGTTGAAATCCGTCAAATCCAGTCTTTTTTATATCTATATTATAGTTATACTAGCATTGATTAATTCTGAATCATAAATTGAATGTAGCTAGCTGAGAAGGCCCCAGGTCCCTAGTGTATTCTCACCAGCTGTCTGCCAGAGCCTGTTCTAAGTTACTTCTCTCTAAAATGCCTGCACACAAGTTCTGTGGGTAATGGCTATCACAGGGTTGCCTAATCCAGCAGGAGAGACCACCATTTCTTTACTTCCACAGTTCAATTCAATCAAATGCAACAAACATTTGTTAGTAAACTTCAACTGAAAAGAAATAAATGCCAATGCACTTAGTTTCAAAGCCCTTTTTGGGCAGGTTTATTATTGGAGAAAGACCTTCAAATCCTTTTCTTACTCCCAATTTAGAGAAGAAATAATAGCAAGTCCCATTTTTCAATGAGTAGTGATGCTGCTTGTGATGAAGAGACCTTAGATTTTTTTAGCTTGCTAAAAATATTGCTAGGCAACTGAGACAGCTTACAAAGAGGTCACTCTTGTGCCAATTAGGACAGTGGGAATGGCTTGAGATAGAAAACATATTGCTCTGGGGAAAGGGTTAGTTAAAAAATTAGTAGAAAAAAACTGAATTTCTTCTACATCTATCAGTCTCTGCCTATATTTCCTGGGCATGTGTCTCTATCATATATCATTTTACTCAACCAACCATCCCAGAACCACTTGCTGAGCAAATAATTACATACTGACTTATACACTTAACATATCTCAACATATGTTGAATAGTTTCAAATATATTAAATATTCTCAAATGGATCTGTGTTTACTTCAATCAAGTAAACAATGAGAATTTATTAAGTGCTTACAATGTGTTGGATACTGGTAATACAGAGACAAAAACAAATGAAATAATTCCTGCCTTCAAGAAACTTGTAGTTTAAAGGAGGAAACAATAGAATACATCTAAATAAATGCAAAAATATGTAAGGTTAGTACAGAGAAATTATGAGGATAAACTAGCAGCTAGTAAAGCAGGGGTCAGAGTAGAAGGAACCAAAAAAAGTCTTGTCTAGGAGGTAGCATTAGAGCTAAGCTTTGGAGGGAGTTTGGAATTTTAAGAGATGAGATGTGCAGTTCAAACAGGAAGGAGAATATCTGAGGCATGTGCAAAGGTACAAAGATGGAAAATAAAATCCAGTTTAACCTTTTCAGGCATATTATAAATCACTGTTTTTCAAGTCTTTTCCTTGAACCTCAGCTGACTTCAAAGCTCAATTCAAGTACTACTTCCTATGGGAAGCCTTTTCTAGGCCCCACTATTGTGAGGACTCTCCTTTCTGATTTGCATCCATGTTATATCTCCCAGTAAAATAAAAGGTTTTAAAGGCAGGGGCAGTTTTTTAGTTTTGTCTTTGTATCCTTGATGCCTTAAAGTGAATCTTGTATATAATTTTGTTATTGTTTAGTTGTTTTCCAGTTGTGTCCAACTCTTTTGTGATCCCATTTGGGGTTTGCTTGGCAAAGATACTGGAGTGGTTCTTCCATTCTCTTCTCCAGCTCATTTTGTAGAAGAGAAATTGAGGCAAATAGGATCCCATAACTATTAAGTGTCTGCGGCCAGGTTTGAACACATCAAAATGAGTTTTCCTGATTCCAGAGCCATGCTCTATTTACTGTGCCACCTGGTTTTCCCTTTACAAATAAGAGGATCTTAATAAATGCTTATTGTTCTTGAATTAAGTATGATGAAATCCACTGATTTCTCAAGGCAACTATGTAATTAACTAATTTTGCACCAGAGGCAAGAGTATAAAATTATGCATTTCTGTCCCAACAGCCCAGTAAATCTAGTAGTAGGAGCTAATTTTATATGATTTTGTGCCCCTCAACTTTGTGTGCCCAAGGCAAGTGTCCCCCTTGCCACAGCTTTGGCTATATTCCCATAAGAGCCCTGCCAACCATAAATTTCTGTGTTGTATTCATGTGGCTCTATGAAGAACTTATTTTGGCTTTCTTCTGATTTTTAGTATCTCTGATCACAGAACATGTCTTTTTTTTCTGGAACAAAAATCTCAGATCAGTCAAAGGCTTACAAATAAATAAAGAACTGCTCTGGGTCAATGAGATGCATCGTATTAGAATTGTAAACTCCCTTAGCTATTAAGAGGAATCTAATCATAGAACACTTGGATCTGCTGAAATTCCATCTCTAGGGATATAGGCTCAACATCCCTGATGATTGCTAAGCATTCAAGAGGGAGGTTGCTAAAAGAATCTTTGGCTTAATCTGAGTACTTGGACCAAAGTGACTTTTCTCTTATTGAGCTTTTAGGAGGAACAAAAGCAGGGCTCATGGTTGATGAAAATCAAATGGGCCTAGGCTCTTGAGAGCTCTCCAAAGAATCCCCTGGAGAGGGAACACTGACAACAGGATCAGTGGTCACCAAATCCAAACACCTTTCAAAAAACAAAACAAAACAAAAAACACTAGAGTTTAGGAAAAGACCAACATTCTCCTCTTTTCGGGACAGGACAGCCTTCTGTAACAATCACTTCGAATGCTATAGCTACAGAGCTATTTTGCTTCTGAAAAAGCAACAATTGTTTTCTATGAACTAATGTAGAGTGAAATGAGCAGAAGAGCAATTTACACAATAACAACAGCATTGTAAAGATAAGAAACTTTGAAAGACTTGAGAACTCTGATCAATGCAATGACTTATCATGACTCTGGGAGGACCAGGGATGAAGTAGCATGCTATCTTTCTGCTGATAAGAAGTGATGGAAGCAGTATACAGAATAAAATGTTTTGTTTTGTTTTGTTTTTTTGGATATGGCCAAGGGAATCATTTTTTTTTTTTTACTATGTTGACTTGTTACAAGGATTTTCTTCTCCTTCCTTCCTTCCTTCCTTCCTTCCTTCCTTCCTTCCTTCCTTCCTTCCTTCCTTCCTTCCTTCCTTCCTTC
>MU174354.1:40532406-40547373 GCA_016696395.1 Antechinus stuartii
TTCCTTCCTTCCTTCCTTCCTTCCTTCCTTCCTTCCTTCCTTCCTTCTTTTCCTTTCCTTTCCTTTTTTCCTTCTTTCTATGGATGGGGAGAAAAAATGGATTTTTGTTAATTGAAACCAAAAATCTTTAATCATTAAAAAGGTAGTATTAAATACACCAAAAGTGAATATTATTTGTCCCTGAAAGAAAATCACTAAGGAGAAATAATTTTTTTTCTTTCTCCTTTTCTTTCTTTGTCATTGTCTCTGTGTTTCTGTCTCTATGTTTCTGTCTGTGTTTCTCTCTCTCGTAAATACAGATATTGGAGATACAGATTAAGAAAGGTTACACTGAAAAAAAATTCTATCTGAATGTCAGTTAGGAGGCATATGTCAAGTACAAAGATTTTATAACTTTGTTTTGGAGCAGAGAAAGCCTTTTAAGAACAGTGTGGAAAGAAAGCTGGTCAATGTATCCATAGCTGGTATAGGGATTGAGAAGTCTGTTTCTTTTTGGTTAAGATTAAAGAACTTTACACTCCTGGGAAAGAAAACAACACTTTTAGTTTTATGAATAAGACTCAGTATTTCATCAGTTTAAATATATTTCCCCCCTATTCCTTTCTGGTTAGTAAAATAAACAATATTACAACTTTGACTGACATGGATCATTACTTGGCAAATCAGGTGACTAATGTAAAATCATCCTAAACCAGGGATCCCTTAATATGTTCCCATCATACCCAAAGAATTTTTATTTTGAGTACACTTGAAATCAATTGCATTTGCCCAAAGGGTAACTTGTAAGTTTTGCATGTGAGGCAAATGACACCAAGTATAACTAGTGAGGGAGCCATTTACCTGGAGTACAATCTGGAAAGAGAGTCTATGTAGTAATTTTTCTACTTTAATTCTTTCTGCTAAATAATTGCTAAGCTGAGAGAGTTTCATACTTTTGAAGGACTGAAATACTCTCTAAATTTCTGTGTTTTGGAGCAAAACTCTGTGGCGCCACCTTAGTTATAGCTCAGCATTTGCTTCATAGGAAACAATGGTCTGGTTTAATCAGCTCTTATTTGAAACAAAAATTGAAACAGTGACATAGATGCCGAAAGAATAAAGTCTCATTTGTATATTCTATATTTTATTTGTAAAAGAATCACGTAATTATTCTAATTTCAGGACTCATTGTCTGATCTTCCAAAAAATTATCTTCTGTCTAAATTTTAAATAGCTATTAGCAACACTGAATAAAATTGAAATTCTGCCCCATCTAACTCATCCTCATTGGCTTTGGCCTACAAAGCAATCATCTTTCTATTTGGTTTAGTGCTTGTTAACACTGGAAGAATATTTTTTGCAGGTTGTCAAAGAGGATAGATTTTAGGCAGTCAGCTTAATCACTTTAATATTCAATTGGGATTGGCATTTTTAAAAATGCCTACCTTTCCTTCCACATATATACATTTGGCTTAAAGATAAATTACATCAAAGTCTTTTTGTGAGAACTAAGCTTCTGAAATCTGGAAGACTAAATCTAGCCTCCTTATCCTGGAGCACAAAGAAAGGCTGAAGAGCAGAAAATGGTGACTCTGAACATCAATATATATACACAGATATGCACATAATGTGTCTATGTATAAAACACACATATACATATACATACATGTGTTTATAGTGTATTTGTGGATCTATGATATTCTTAGCATAGAATTCTCCTAGCATAGAAATTCCCTCTAATTCATATCACAAATCATTTATGACTTAATAGGTTCTAGATAAGTACATGAAGACTAAAATGATTTGTCCAGATTCATACTAGAAGTATCAGAGGAAAAATCTGGATCCAAGTTTTCCTTACACCAGGTCTATCACCTTATCCACTAGACTAAGCTAAGATGCTTCTTTTTACACACACATACACAGAAACATATATATATGTGTGTGTGTGTGTGTGTGTGTGTGTGTGTGTGTGTATACACACATATACTAATATAAACATCAAAAAAGTAAAAAATAAATTACAAAAGCTAAATGACAACCCTTAGTAGAAATGATTCCTATGCATATACACACATATATATGCCTAGAATGGTACCTGGCATGTGGTAGGCAGTTAATAGTTTTATTTATATTGTGTCACACATTTGAACTTTGAGGACATTCAAGATCTCTTGGGAAAGTTGCTGTTAAAGTAGACGTGACATTTTTTTCTTTGGCCCCAGATTTAACTAAGCATCTAATAATGTAAAATACTGGTGTATAAGAGTCTGTATGTGTATGCATGATTGGGACAATATAGAAATAGAACTTTTATGACCTTTTTCTGTTATGAAGTTGCCCAGAATGTAAAAGAAATCTTTGTGGCAGTTCTCTCATCAGGGACTCTTTGACTTCGCATGTATCTATACGAGTTTATTGTCCTCATACTGGAAAATATTTCCTGATCCATCCAGGTATAAGAAACAGGAAGGCTTTGTTCTGAATTCACTTTTCATGTTGGTATCATAAATTCAGTTCGGTGCCTCTTGCCCTTCTTCACATCCTGACATGTTCAAAATGCTGGTTCCTTTTGTCTGTTCCTAAACCATTCAGATCCATTTCAGACTCAGACTGATTGCCACTTCCAGGCTATGGTGCTCTCTTTGCTGTCTGTGACAACAAAGTCACCTAATTCTAGTTAAAGGAGATTATGAACGATGCCATGTATGGACAATCTCTGAGCACTATTGGCAATGGTCTGGAATATACACTTAACACAAATCAGAACTTCTTGAAAGGATGCTCCAAAAAGGCAGTGAAAAAAATTATTTTGTTTTAGAAGCTCTGAAAAGTTCACCAGCATGAATTAATCAGATTTTAAGTCAAAAGAAAGAAGAAGCAAGTCTTGTTTCCCACAAATATAAAACTAAAGTCCCAGAAACCTCCTATTCCCATCTTCCCCCCTTTGGCTTTTCCAGACTACTTCAGCTAACAATGATCTTCTCCTTTTCCTTTCCACAGGTCCCATACAGTTCAAACCCTTGGCCACACAATAGAACATTTTATTATGCATTCACTTACACTGTTCCTTAATTGTTTCTGGAGTGTAAGTATGGAGTAGCCAACTTAGTTTTCTACTTTTAAAAAAAGTCTCACCTAGCACTTAGGACAAACCTAAGTGTTTAATATATACTTCCACATGCAGTATATATTCCACATGCAGTGAATTGAGTTATTTTCTCATTTTTAGCAAAATCAAAAAGAAAGGGGAGAAAACAGGAAGAATGGGTACAAGGGAATTTGAAAAAGAAATAGATTTCTTTTGTTGATTATGTGATATAAGGATGACACCTCTCCATTTGGAATTCTGAGCTCTGTCCTCCATGGTTGGAATTCTTGTCAACATGGTATGATCTTTAGATACTGTTCTACTACAATAGTACAGGACTTTGAATTAAATAACCAGAAATGTACACAGTATAACTTTTTGTCCTAGGGAGATTTCAGTATTTTAAAAAATTCTTTCATCTTTCTTCCTTAATTTTTGATATAACTCATCTTAGAAATACTCAAGAATGAACATCTGAACCATTTTTGTGGATTACCTTTTAACTCTCTTCTCAGTCAACTTTCTTGACACTTGTGCTAGTTCAGCTATCTTAATGTTAATATTAAATATCTCTTTTTTATTAATTGTTCTGCCTCAAGAGTCAATAGAAGATCAATAAAATTTGATAAGGAAAAAAAAGATAAAAATAATGTTGTCAGTAATGAATGGATCACCTGTTTAGCCCTCAAAATTCAGTGGAATTATTGATGTCTTTGGTTCTTGAAACTGAAGGATATTTGTGTATTTCTGTCTTCCTTTGCTGGAAGCCACACTCATTTTCAACTGTTTGTTTCCATTGGAAGACTGTCCTGAATACTGATTTAAAATCATGCAGTCCACCACTGTGAGACATGTGAGTAGTCTACTATGGCTGGGCAGTGCTTGAATTTTGTTGTGGGCACTCTCCTTTGGGGAAAGGGGTGGGGAGGTAGATTCTTCAGCATGGTGAGAAAGTCTACCCTACATATAAAAGCATAGAAATCATTCATGGCACAAGGGAACCAAAGCAGTTCAGGTTTGGTTTCTCTATTTGAGGCCCCTTAGGAGGGTCTTGCTTTAAGCAATCACTGTGAAAGAGTTCCTTCTCTGAATTTTCCAAACAGACCCCTTTGTTATTATCCCAGGAGAATTAACCAGTCAGGGAATCAAATCTCTCTTATCATTTCCAGGTTATTTTACCTTGCTGCATACAGCCCCATTGGCCAGAAAGTCACAAGTGATTCTCTGGGGCTCACTCTAGCCACTAACCAGCCATTTTTGCAAGGTCCCAAGCCCTTTTTTTTCCCTCCCAGTATTTTACTTCTATACTGCAGGGAAATACCCCCTTGGATTCCAAATGAAAATTAAACTCCTTGGAACCCAAAACTAATAAACTTTCACATAGCAGCCCCAGGTGGCTTAGTTATCATGATATTTCAGTCTCACCTAACCAATAAGAGGGCTGGTTGGCAAGTTCCCAGGATGAATATTCTCTTATGAGCATTGGATTAGAGAAAGCCAAAAGATTTTCAGCAATCTATGCGCTCAACTTACACCCCACCTGGGTTCTGAAGCAGAGATCTTGTGACTGGCGGGGCCCTGCAAAGCAATTAAAAGAAATAAAGCAAAGTATTATATTTTAATTGATGTAATCTTCAAGCTCCCAGTGGAATCTGGGGTGATATCTGACTAGAGTTTCCCTGAGAATCAATAGATGACTATTCTGTGAAAAGTGCCTTTAGGAAGACAAAACCCTCCGAATCCTGCACTTCATTAACATGTGTATCCATTTGGGGGTATTGGCTCAGACTCCCGAGGCTACCAAATGAAAGGAGCCACCCAGACATTTCTGGGATTTGAACAAAGGGCCAGAAAGGGGTAGAAAGGCTGAGAAAGAAAAGGGGGGGAGGCAGGGCTGGTCCAAGGGGAAGACAGAGGACTTATTTATGTGTTTATTTGTTTCCAGGGGGCTTGGATTAGCCACATCACACCATGCCTTCCAAACCAAATCAGTTTTCATCTATCCATCCACTAACATTTCAGGGTTTATTTCTGTTTTATTGTAAATATTCCAATCAAAGAAAGAAACAGACAAGGAAAAACTTCTTAATATACAGAATCAGATAGAAAATACAATTATGGAAAAGGAAGCTTGAAAACGAACAGATAAAAAGCTAAGACAAACCAAGGGAGAAAACAGCTGGTTGCGATTTCACTGATCAACTGGGGTGAAGAACTGTGATGGTCTCAGCAGCTATAGGGAACCACACAGTATTACCAGTTTCATCTTTATTCCACACAGGGCAGAAACAGATTGTGTAAATGCTTCATGGGAACACCTATTTTGCTAATTCGTTTTTTAAAAAAAGTTTTCTTTTCATCAATATTTCCAGCTCATAAAAACAAGCTTGTTTATTTGTTTTTTAGAAAAACAACCCCCCCCACCCCAGATGTGATCTTACAGTCCTGACCACATTGTCACAAATGAGGGACAAGAGCCCTAGTTCACAAGTTAGCATGGCACTGAGGGGATCCGCAATTAGTTTGCCATAAGGTGCCCTTTCCTCAAAAGCCAAATTGTCTTTGCTAGATGTGAGGCAAGATTATTAATAATGATAATAACAATAAAATAATAAAGTGTCCTGCACAGTTTATTGTCATCAATGGTTGAAAGAACATTAAAAGAAAAAAAAGAAAAAGGAGGCTTTAGGTAGAGGAGAGGGGCCAGATTGGCTGAGGACAAAATGGGCATCCTTTATAGAAATGCAAAGGGGGTTCACTGGGCCCCTAGGATTGCCCTAGCACAAATAGGGCACCAACCTTCCAAAACAGCCAAAGCATGAAAATAAACTTGTCTTCTTCCAAGGATGTCTTTATTTTAGTACATTCAAGACAAACAATCTGAGGACAAGACATATCTTTGATTCAAGGTGGTAGTGGTGGTGGTGGTGGTGGTAGTGTTGTTGTTGGTGGTGGTAATCTATTTCTTTCCCCCTCTGAATTTTCTAAGTTTACAATCAGAAATTGCATAGAATTTGTTTTCCATCAGAAAATGAAAACTCTCCATAAGAAAATCTCACAAAAGCCAAGCAAAATTTAAACAGCTGATTGGAAGGATTGCTTTCTTCTATCAGCTTAGCATTTTAGCACCTCTCAAGTACAGCAATCATCAGTTAATCCACTTGACAAGGTGGAAGGAATCTTTATTTTCCTCACCCCCACATCTCCCATTTTGTGGCTGGTGAAGGTTATATATCTTGCCCAAAGCCACAAGAGGGCCTTCTTTCTATCAGAGATGAAATTAGGCCTCTGGATTTCTCACCTCCCAGATCTTTGTGAATGAGATTCCACTTCTCTCTAGAGCCTAAAAAATCCCCCTATTTACTGCTTCAGATCTGCCCATTTAACACACACACACACACACACACACACACACACACACACAAAGACACACATCTTCATGTCTAATAGCAAGAAATCTTCCAAACCAAGATGGGCCAGTGAACTTGGTTCCACAGGTAGCTATCAGTTGGTTAAAATGATGCAATTGTCAAAAAGTACACCCCATTCCACTGAGATGACTTCTACCTTGCTCCTCAGAGAACATCCCTTACCCACTTTTCAAAGTGAAAACTGTGGGATGGGGAAGGACTACCCCATTCCCCTCTGCTCACAGAAGAAGGTCAATTTCATAAGAGGAGTATCCTAGGAATACTTCCAAAGATTATTTTTCAGTGTACCTTTCTTCTCAGAGCATTACACTCACAAATGACTAAACCAAACCAAAAAATAATGAAATTAAAAAGGAAGAACAAAAAGAAAAGACACATAACCCCTGAAATTCCAGGCGTTTCAAGGCCTCTCTGAGTTGACTTTATGTGACGATTAGTTTTTGGCATCTGTGTTTTGTTTGTTTTCTTAAAAAAAAAAAAACAAAAAAAAAACTCCTTGAATGGGCTTTGATTTGAGAATCTCCACCTGTTTCTTTCCCTGGACCCATTTCCTATTCCCCCAATCACTGCATAGGAAGAAGAGCAGCAACTGAAGTCTGATTCATTGGGAGACTCCAGGCCCTAAAGTACAAGAAAAAAAAAGATTATTGACTCTTCCTTTCCCTAACCCCACCCTCTCCCACCAAAAACCAGAAAAATAAACAGAACTAAAATTTGAAAGAAAGACTCAACCAAACAAAATAACTCAAATTCCAGAAAAGAAAAACTTCCCTGGTGAGTTTTAATTCTCTCTGTGAGAACTGGACCCAGGGTGCAATTGCCCCTTTCTAGGCCAGGCAATTCACCCCAAAATTCTGTCCTATAAGCTGGACAGGTCTGGGTGGGCCTCTGCAGCCCTCGACATACAGTGTCTTTTTGTCTTAAAGGAGAAAAGGCCCCTTGGGAGAAAAAGTTAGGCCTTTGAGTCTGGGAGGGTGAGCATCCCCTTTGCTTGTTAGTTGCAAAGTCTTTTGAAGGACCCAGCTCTCTTCTGTGGGTCCCGTCTCAGGCCGGGGTATCAGGTTCTTTGATCTTTGTATTTTCTTCAAAAATTGTTGTTGTTGTTTTAATGGAGAGAAGACTCAACACTGTACAAGTCTGAGCTCCGCGCGCGGCACCTGATCGGATCCCTGCCCACCCTCCCCGTCCCAGCGGTGGCGAGTGCTCGGACGGCAGCTTTACTCTGGCTCACTGCTGTTGGTGGTCTTCTCCCACTCCAGGCTCTCCTCGCTCCGGGCTGGGGACGGCCGCGCCCTCAGGCCCTGGAACCTCCGGCACTCCGGGCAGACGCGGATGTGGGTGCATCCTCGGGCCACCAAGGCGGCTTCCTGCGCCAGTCTCTGGGCGATGGGGTCCGGCTCCCCCGCCCCGCACAGCTTGCCGTTGCTCAGCGTGGCGGTGCCCCGGGGCCGTCGCTCCTCGGGGACGGGGGGTCGCGGGCGGCTCACCCCGGCTCGCCTCCGGCGAGGGTGGAAACTGTCCTGGCACAGGATGATGCTGCGCAGCTCGGTCACCATCTCCTGGCAGACTGACACCTGCAGGGCACAGAGAGAAAAGCGTCCCGAGCCAAAGGCACAGTGATGAGAGCGGGACCTTCGGGCCAGAGAACACCTTGTCCCCTCTCTATTCCCCCCGCGAGTGTCCCCGGGGCCTCTGCCCGGCTTCCAGAGTCCCCGGGCGGCTCCGAAAGTGTCGCCCAGCGGGGTCGGACCAAGCGGGGCGAGCCACCGGCCAGTTCCTGGAAGAACTCTGCGCTCCCGAGCCAAGCCTCTCTGGGAAGTGCTTGTGAAACCGAGGAGCCAGGGCACATGGCACTTGGGGGCTGCAAACCTCCCTTCCATGAGTCGGGAGCCCAGGGCTCGCTTTAGTTCTGGCACTGTCATTTAGCTTCCTAAAGAGTCATCTGCCAAAGGGAGACACTACCGCGCGCCCTTCCTAATTGCGCTGTTCTATGGAGCAAGTTGGAGGGGGAAAAGTCTGCGTTCAGTTCTCGTTTTTTTGAGCCTAACTGCTAATTCACCCCCAAATTCTTCACTTTTTTGGTCTCTAGGCAACTTTTTAAAACTAGAAGTTGCGGAGAAGGTGCTCACGTGCGCCGGGGAAGGGAATTTCCTTCGGGGAGTTCCCTATGCCAAAGAAATATTAGAGCCTGCCCTCTCCCTTCTTAACTGACAGAATTATGAAAAGCAAGAGGTGATAGATGTGGAGCTCCAGTAAAAATCTAAATATGCTACACCAACATAAGGTATTAATAATTATTAATTCCAAGTGAAATAGAAACATTTTCATGCGGTACAAAGAGGCAAAATATTTATTCTTGTTTCTTATTCTCCACGGATAAATAAGAGAGTTAATCAATGAATGTTTAGTTTGGCACAATGTTTGGGGAAGATCATATGTTCCCAAACAAGTACAGGATATATCCCAAAAAGTCTTAATGAAGATTATAAGCTTTAAGCCTAGTGCAGGTTTAAACTACTACAGCTTCAATAGCTGAAGACTGCACTGAGACTTTGGGGCACCCAATATGTAGAATAATTACAAAGTAATCTGGGTGGTCACTAACAATGGGGGAAACCAGAAAAGGAGCTGAAGACTGCATTGAGACTTTGGGACACCCTATATGTAGAATAATTACAAAGTAGTCTGGGTAGCTACTAACAGTGGGGGAAATCAGAAAAGGACTCTTGAACAAGTGAGCCTTGAAGAGAGAGGTAAGGGTTTCAAGAAGTAGTATGGAAGAGTAAAATTCCAAATACGGGGTGGTGATGGTGGCAGCAGGGGACAGCAGAGCTCATCTAATTTCAGCTCACTCATTTTTCAAAGGAAAAAACTGAGGCTAAATGACTTGTCCAAAGTCACATGGGTGATATCGTAGCAGAACCAAAATTTGAACCTAGGTTTTTTGGCTCCAAATCCAGGAATCTTCATTGTGTCCTACCCCTCTCTTCAGTTTTGCATGAGAATGTTTTTTAGTTTTGCTCATTCAAAACTATAGGTGACAAACGATACCTAGTATTTATTCCTTTAAAATGTTATTTTTACTTCCAAATTCTCTCCTTCCCTCTCTCCCTGCTACTCATTGAAAAGACAAGAAACATAATACCCATTATACATATGGAGCCAAAACTAATTTCCTCTAGTGCTTATTCCTACATGAATTGGTATTTTTCCAAATCTCTTCAAGTTTAAGGCAAAGATATACTCAAAACTCAAAGGTTTTCCTGCTTTCAGATAGTACTTTTTATCAGCTTTCTGAATCATACACGAACATCTAGGACTTCCTGAGATACAGGATGGAACTTGTGTCAGCTCCCACAAGATAGTCCCTGATTACTGATTTGGATTTTACAGATGAGAAAACTGGGGCTCAGAGAAATTGAATGCATTGCCCAAGGTCACAAAACTATTAAATGTAAGGGCTGAGAATTGTGCTCTGAACTCCAAATCCATCCCACTTTCCATTATACCATGTTTCTTCTTAAATGATTCATGGACAGTTGAAATCAATTCCACCTATAAATACTATAATAATAATAATACTATAAATACATAGTAATTTCCAAGGAGTCTTACCTCAGTTGCTTCTGAGTGTCGGAGAGTCCATAAAAACTCCAACATAGCCATAAAAATGGCCACAATTAAGCCACAGATAAGAACCACAAAGATTCCACCAATATTCTCCATTCCCAGGCCTGTAAGAAAGGGCAAGAAGACATACTATCACAGAGACTTAAGACTCTTCCTTGCTATTTAACCTTCAGAATTTAAATCATAGAAATATATTTAGTCTTATCTCTTCTCCAAAAGATGCAATATCAACAACAATGATATTCTTATTCCAAAGTTAATACCTTAATATTTATAGAAGTAGTATAGTTAAAAACCAGAACCATCAGATTGGCCTGCTGAACAGTCAGCTAGAATCCATAGGGCTTATATTCAGAGATGAGAGGAACTTTAAACTTGGACTACATGTAGTCCAAGAGCTCTGTTTTACAAATGAAATAAGCTAAGTGACTTGGCCAAGTGTGAGATCAAAAATCCAGTCCTTCGACATCAAATCTTGGGTTAATATCACATCAAATGCTTGTTGAATTTACTTGACTACAATATGTCCCAACAGTGGTGAAAGACAAAGACAGAGCAACCTGGTGAAGAATTAGCAAGAAGTGGTGGTGAGTAGAAAAGGAGTGGCCAGAGTTTTCCTGTGACTATGGAGACTCAGGTGAAGTGTGAGTCTTTCTGTCTATGATGCTGAGTCACTGAGTATTTAGTCCATCTCATCAAAACTTCTTGTTCCCAACATTTGCATGCATTAAAGTACTTGGCTTAATTGAGCTATTCCTTTCATTATTTACATTTTGATCTGAGTCCTGTTTATATTTGAAGGCTTGTAGTAGACTGGAGGTATGAAGGTTTAATGCAAAGACTTAATCCAACAGTTACTGAAGGAGAAGGGCAAGGTATTATAATCACCATCCCTACATGGAGAATTCAAACCAGTGACATCATAGATTCACCAACACCCATGTGTTTACAAGGAAAATGTCTAAGATGGACAAGGAAAAAATCCACTTAGTCAGCTGTTTGTATGGTCATACAACTTTCCTGACTGATTTAGAGGGATGAACCATTTAGCTGTTTTGGAATCATGCAAAGAGGCCAATCTTGGGAAGAATTATAACGATCAATAGGTCTGCCACAAATTAGAATACAAGTTTTCAATGAGACAATTTACAGTCATGGTCATAATGATGACTAAGAACAAAAGATTATGAGCATGATTGTGGTCATAACAGTGTACAAAGGGTCATAGCCAAATCATGGTCATTTCAGACATACATGGTCACATGGTTAGTGGCTGGAATAATTAATGCTTTGTCAAATTGCTATTAAATAAGGTATTTGATTGAAATTAAGGAAAATGAAACCCACATAAGCTTTTACGACAAACCATTGTTCTGAGAGTTAAGGAAGTGCAAAGAAAAAACTTGATAACTACTTCTCTGAGCTATAAAGCCATGAAAGAGTTTGTACCCTTTCACAGGCATCTTGTATATGTCTCCCATAACTATTATTATAAATAGACCTACAGAGTCATTAATATCATGTCCAAACTACCAACTTGCTTGCCCAGGACTACTGCTGAAGTCTCCCTGCAAATCTAGCTTCACACTTCAGCAAAGCTTGGAGGACAAAGTGAGGGGAAAACTCACTTGAAAGTGTCTTCCCATGTAGAGGAACAGAGACTGGCCAACACAAAAGGGCTTTCTGGAGCTTGGGAAGATAAAGTACAGAGTAGGGCAGATTCATGTGTTCATATCATGGAAGCATCAATTGGGACTAAATATTGAGCTATGGAGAATAACGTCAATTTTTAGCTATTTATGCTAATAGGAAAAAACTTTGGTTTGAATATTCCAAACTAGTGGAGAAATATCAAACTACTATAGCTTATTTGCCAAGAAAACCCCAAATAGAGTCATGAAGAATCAGACATAACTGAAATGAACAATAACAACATGGTCATGAGACAAGTTAGTAGCAAGAAATAGCTATCTTGAGTGACAGACCAGCTTGGGATGGGGTATGGATTAACTTTACAAAGTCATGGTAGCAGGGAGGATGATATTGAGTAAGAGGGTATTAGTGGCTTATTTTAATAAGTTAAAATTAATTCATTAAATCCTGGAAAGCTTCCCAGAGGAGCTGATGTTTTAGATAGAAATGAACTAGAAACCATAAGTTACTGAAGAGTCCCATAGACTTTCCCCACTTCACACATCTGAGAGTAATCCTAAGTGTTGATTTCAGTATGTTTGAGGTTCAACAGCAATCCTATCTAAGAGTCCCTGGCTAGTCTGCAATTTCTCTCTGTGGGGATTCAGTAGAAAACTAAAACAAGAATAGACTGCTGGCAGAGCAAAAACTCTGAAACATATGGTGCAGGATGTGGGAAGTGAGTTCTAGAAGAGGGAGCATTTCTATTTAACACTATGAGTTGTTGTCATGTTCTGATGAATCAAATGCCCTCCACAGCACAGTCATTACTGGACCCTCCTGATACAGACAGGTGAGCTCCTGATGACACTTCACTGTATCAAAAAGCCTAAACCCAAAAGGATACGAAGGAGGATATTCTCAGCCAGAGGAGCCACCCTGGGTGGAGAGGGCTTTTAAATTGGAAGTCTCTTGGTACTCTGATCCTTTGAACATCAGCAATGATGCTCAGCAATAGCTCAATTAGAAAGAAATCCTCCCTCTCCTGATTGGGAAAGACCCATTATTCACAAGTACAAATTAATAGCTCCCAAATGCTGATGAATGATATTCTTTGTTCTTGTAAGTGGAGGCCAAGAAATAGATGTCAGTTCTCAAACAGAATTGCCTTTGATTACATCTGAATCTCCACCTAGCCATTGACCCACAAGCCCCTTGGAAACATTTTTCTTTTGTCTAGGCTCTGTTCTTTTCCTCCTTCATTCCTAACTTTCTAATAATTATTTCTTTGCATTTATTCTGCACTCACTTCATAGTATAATAAGGCACTCCCTCAGTTCCAGAGGCACAATGGGACCAGAGTCAGAAAGGTAAGCTCTGTCCTTAGCAAAAGTGAATTAGACCTTGGAAGGCAGAGAAGCCAGTGGGGATGGAATCAACAGCTGCTTTGTAAGGAGTCACTAGGGAATCAAGGACAGTATTCATATTCACATAAAAGGTGAGGGGGGGAAAACCCTACAAAACTTCTTTTTGATAAGTCTTTTCAAGCTCACTAGCATACATGAAAAGTAATGTCAGTATTCTTTAGTTATAAAGAACTCTCTAGTTCTGCCCTAGCTTCCTTTGGACGGCTCAGATGTTACCTTCTGTCCTAGATGGTTTTTAGTCACCTCCTACCTTCCCAGTCCCTCCCCCCAGATCCTAAAGCCTTCCCTGCTAAGGCTATCTTACATCTACTCAGTATTTCTTTTGTTATGAGTATGTACATGTTGTTTCTTCCCTCTGTTAGAATGTTTAAATTGTTTTTAAATGAAATCTTTCCTGATACCCAATTGCTAATGCTCTCCCTTCCAAACCACTTTGTATTTTAATACTTGCTTATATCTGTATTTATTCATTTTGTGTTTATGCTGCCTTAAGTCTTCTTGTTTCTCTCATTAGAATATTAACTCCTTTTGAGAGGAAATTATTTCATGTGTTTTTTCTTTTATAAAATATTTGTTTCTCTAGCATCTAAAACAGAATTTGACTCGTAGTAAGTACTTGATCCTCATATATAAGCTCTTAGCCTAGAATCCATGAACTTGGTTTGTAGGCAGAAAAGAGTGTTTTCAACAATCTCTTATGAAAGATTATAATTTTGGGAGGGATGAATGGTTGAATTAAGTCTGGGCAGCTCATTTGCCAGAGAGACTGAAGATGGCAGCCGTTCCAATCTGGCTACCTTTTCTTGGTTTGGAGAGGTCACATGGAGTTTGCCCAGCCAAGGAGTCTTTTAACCTCTCTGAGTAATATTGTTTTTGACTTTTGCAAAGTTTTCTAGGAATGATACTCCTGTGGAAGTTGAGGAATGACTATATAGCTATATATTATAAAATAAAAAAATGTTGATTTGTATAAAGTACAGAAGGAAGCAAAGGAAACCAATTATATTGATATATGGTTATAGTTTATATATACCATATTTCAACATAATTGGTTTCCTTTGCAACTGTCTGTATTTTATTTTATGTAATTAAAAACATTATTCTAAAAGTTATTAAGCAGCTACTATGTGCCAGGGACTGTGTTAAGTACTTTGCAAATATCATACTTAAGATAGTCTTTTTTATTTTTAATTTTCCCATTTACATGATTTTTGTCACCTTTTGAGGAAGGTACTATTATTACTCCTATTTTATAGTTGTGGTAGTTGAGGTAAACAGAGGTTAAATGACTTGCTCAGGCCACACAACTTGGAAATATCTGAGGCTATATTCAAAATTAGCATTTCTTGATTCTGGCCCCAATATTTTATACAAGGTGCCACTTAGCTGCACCAGGCTTTATTAGATGGGCAAAGGAATTCACAAAAGACACACACACACACACACACACACACACACACACACACACCTCACATTTAAAATTACCTGCCATAAATATGCTTGGCACATAGTAAGCACTTCATAAGTGCTTGTTTATAGATTGATTCATAAATATGACAGTGATTGTCAAAGAGTGGGTTTCAGAAAATACTGCCAGAGTTTCCTTAGGTGTATCCTATATTGTATTGAACTTAGGGTTGGATTACTTGCCCTTGCCCATGTGTTCAAACTCAACACTTCTTGTGATGTGCTGCAAATTCCTCATGGCAAGGAATGATACTGAGCCATAAAGAGAGAGAGAGAGAGAGAGAGAGAGAGAGAGAGAGAGAGAGAGAGA
>MU174354.1:40548639-40563394 GCA_016696395.1 Antechinus stuartii
AGAGAGAGAGAGAGAGAGAGAGAGAGAGAGAGAGAGAGAGAGAGAGAGACAGAGACAGAGAGAGAGAGACAGAGAGAAAGAGAGAGAGAGGGAGGAGGGGGAGGAGGGGAGGGAAGGGGAGAGGGATAGAGACAAAAAGAAAGAAAGAGACAGAGAAACAAACACAGAGAGACAGAGGAGATAAAGAGGGAGCAAAAAAAGGACAAAGAAGAGAGACAGAAAGATGATAGACATACACAGAGAGACAGAGAAAGACAGAGGCATAGAGACACACAGAGAAAAACAAGACAGACTCACACAAAAGAAGAGAGAGAAAGACAGAGAGAGAAAGAGACAGACAGACAGATAGATGAAGAGAGACAGAGAGAGAGAGAGAGAGAGAGAGACAGAGAGAGACAGAGAGAGACAAGAGATTTCTATTCTCTCTTTACACATTACACTCTCTTCCCAGACATCTCACAGGGATCATTGAAACTCCTCAGATAGTCAGTGTTTTGGTCTCTAAGGATTCTTGGTGAGTGAAAAGGTGCTACCTCCTTCCTCTCCTTGAAAAGAGACTGCATTTAACAGCTTGCTGGTATATTTATACTCCTTTGAAGCTTGATCCCGTGCTTGTGTTTATCAAGATAAAGGAATTTAATCCCCTAGGAATTCACCAACAACCTTTTTGTCTAGTGATTGGGCTCTGAAGTCTTCTGTAATGGAATCCTCTTGGATCAGGAGGATATTGGGATCTGCCACTGAATGACTGGTGACATTTCTTTTTATAGGAGTTGAGGAAAAGAAAATAAGACAAATGTTTTTGAAGGAAAAGGCAAGGGAAAAAAAAAGCAACAGCTTGGACTGAAGCCTGTTCTCTTTTGTAATCTCCTAGTCTTCTATGAGATTTGTCATTTCATTTCTTGACTGTTTTTGAAGGGAGAAGGTCACTGAGCTACCAGAAGAGAGAAAGAAGAGGAGGACTAAAAAAAAGCATTAAGACTACTACTTTTTATCTAAACAAAGCTTGGCCAAAAGTTTTTCAAGTCTCCCCCTCTTCCCCCCTCCCACCAAGCTAGAATCTCCATTTTAGGATTATTTTTAAGAATTCCAAACTTATGCAGTTCCAGAAATAATTATTGGGGGAGGAGGAGAATATAATGGCTGACCTGTCAATCAGCATTAGCCCAGTCAGTTAGTAACAATTGTAATTGGTTGTCATGTTGGCCTAAGTGTTCTAATGTTGACTGACAGCTCAGCCAGCCAGTGACATGGGACACTGGAGTGTTAGAGAATGTTGGATAAAGCTTTCTCTCGTTCCTCTCCAAAGACAGACACCCAGAAAGAAGGTGCCAGGCAGCCGTCTGAAGTGGCAAAGTGTTCTTTGCTTCTTTGAAAATGTCAGAGCAATAACAAACACCTAGGAGCCTCAGAATGCTGCTTTGCAAGTTCCTCGCCACTTCCTACACCATTTGGAAGGGGGCAGGCAGGCAGGCAAGCGCTTTTGTTTGGAGCCCGAGCATCTTCAAGCAGACCCATGCCCGCTGTGGCCGCCTGCCCTCCCCCCCCCCCATTCTATTTATATATCCCCTCCACCATTCCAGTTTAGTTTTAGATTAAGCTGTACAGAATTGAGGGTGTGAAATTGGATTAGATTAAAAATGGGACCGTATCATCGTCTTCACAATTTCTAACACTTCTAATTGGATAAAAACTAAGAAGGAAGATAGCATTAGGGATTATGTATTGACTGGTACATCCTGGATGATGGTAATGTGCTCGTGCTGGCTGTGGGTTTCAGAGACTGCAGGAAGGAGGTCTCCTTCCATCCCTTCCTTCCTATTCCAGTTTCCCCTCACGGCATCAGGAAATGTGAAAGTCAACAGATTTAAGTTGTAAAAATAAAGATCAAGCAAAAGCTAGCACTGGAAGGCAAACTGAGACAACTACTGTGAGAGTTAATGAGTTAATTCTGAGACATTAAGAGATTAAAAAACAAAATAAAACAGAAACAGCCCCAAAGCTAGCCCTCCCTCGCTCTCCAGGCAGAGACCTTCCAGGGTTGGCTTGCCTGGCTATTCTGCTGCGATGGGCAGGCTGGGAAAGGGAAGGATGGGAGGGATGAATGGTTGAATTAAGTCTGGGCAGCTCATTTGCCAGAGAGACTGAAGATGGCAGCCGTTCCAGTCTGGCTACCTTTTCTTAGTTTGGAGAGGTCACATGGAGTTTGCCCAGCCAAGGAGCCTTTTAACCTCTCTGAGTAATGTTTGCATGGGCTTAAGCTATTGTGAAGATGGAACCACTGCATGAAAACTGGCACTGGCTCCTCGGGCAATGGGATGACAGCCTAATGCCCTGGCTTTTATGATGTTTTACATAGCATTGCCCAGACAGCTTTGCACTCGCTTCTCAGGCTTTATGGCTTATTAATACAGCTCTCCTGTTCCAAAGGATGGCTTGATAGAAACAAGTTAATAATGGCTAGTTGGTAAAATCCAAATGTCTCTTGAAATGTTTGCGATGCAGACAGGAGAGCTTCTGCTATTTACTCTCCCTTATAACCTGCCCAGTCCCTTCCTATATGCCAGTGAATATGAGTTCCAAAAGCAAAAAGTAAAACAAAGCCTTTTCTTCTCTCCTCCATTACTGTTGCCCAGAGACTTTATATGCTGATTTCTTGCTTCTACCATTTCATCTTCTAATGTGCCCTACATACTGGTGCCAGATTAATTTTCTAAAAAAATGGCTTTTTAATATGCCTCTTTCTTGTTCAAAAACTTTCATTGACTCCCAATTTTCTGCTAAGTGCCTGTGTCTACATTTCAGGTCTCTCACAAATAATCCAGCTCCTTTCCTGTTGTGACAAAACATGGCCCCCAAACAAAAGGTTTCCCAGCTGTTTCTGCTGTTTTGAGAATACTTTGCTGCCAGGATACCAGAATATCTATTCCAAAAATTGTGTCCCGAGGATCATTGCTTTTCCTCTTCCTCCTTTTCTGTGATATTTCTGTCCTTATATTAGCTCCTGCAATATTGCAACAAACTTTTTAGAGTGCAAAAACAAATGTATTAAAAGTGTGAAGATTTCTAGGTGCAAGCTAAGGTGATTATGACAACAGGCAGGTTATTACTGGAAGTGTTACTCACTTTTGCTTAACAGAGACAAACATGGTGACTGTATTTGCAGTTGTAGATCTACATTTTCTCTGACATTTTACCCATCATTATGTATCTAGCTGTTTCCGTTTTATGGATGACTTACACAACCTTATATACTCCAACTTTGACTTCTTTATTTAGATCAAGATCAGTCCCAATTACCTACTGGACATGTCCACTTAAAAGTGCTGCTAGGTCTCAAAATCAATATACTTAAAATTGAACTCATCTTTCTTCCAAAAACTACCTTTCTTCTGATTTTGTTATTTCTTCCTCTATTCTTCCAATGACTGTGGTTCCAAACTGTCCCCTCATATGCATCCAATCAGTTGCCAAGTTATGTTGATTCTAAATCTGCAACCTCTTGTCTATCAGACACATTATTTCTATTTCCACCATTACCAAATCCATTGTAAGTGAGTGACTGGAGGAGAAATTACAGCCCTAAATCCTATTGTCCTTTACCTGTCCTTATTCAATAAACATTTATTAATCACCTACCATGTATTAGATACTGTGCTAATTTAGCGTTTGGGCTGCAAAGAAAAGTTCCTGGCCTTCAAGGAGCTCACAGTCTAATAGGGGAACAATATGCAAAAAAATCATCTATAAATAAGTTATAAACAAGATAAATTGAAAATAATCTATAGAGATAAGGTTCTAGAATTAAGGGAATCTCCTGTAAAAGATGGAGTGTTAGATAGGACTTAGAGGAAGCGAGAAGACTGAAGATCTTCTAGGGTTGTTGTGAGGATCAGAGGAGATTATATTTATAAAAAGATCTTAGAATTATCCCTAGAACATTGTAGATGCTACCTAAATGCTTATTGCCTTCTCTTTCTGTCCATTCCCTTCTCTATTTCCAAGTCTCATTGTTATCTCAGAATAGAATTAGCATAAATATCAGTGGATCTAAAATTCAAAGACAAATTTATTTTTTGTTATGCTAGTCTTGCTTAAGTTAGAACTTCTTTCAATTCACATTTTTGAAATTTTTATTTTTGGTGGGGTGAGTTCATGTAATACACCATTTAGTTTAACCATTCAGTCCTGTCCTCTCATGTGTTCCTTCTTCTTTACCTTCTTTTCTCATATTAATTTCTCTTGGTACTTTTCCCTAGACTGCTCACTCAAGATGGAATATTTGACTACTCCACTTATCCAAAGATTACACATTGTTAGTCCTACTCAAGCTCCTCTTCTTCACAAAGCTTTGTCCAATTCTAGTGACCCAAAGTCATAGCTCAGAATTTTGACAATTGAGGAAAGGAAGATGGGGTGGAGTGGTTCATTTGGAATTCAGCTTCTAGTCTGCGAAACTATTCCTCAGTACTGTGCTCTTGACATCTTATACATTTTGGCACCCTATGACAAAATTTCATCTCTGTTGATACTCACTGATGTGTGTATTCTCTGAATTTCCTCACGCAGATTCTTACCATCCAGCATTTAATTGCATATTGTTTTGAATTATTTGCTAAATTCTTCACATATGTTGGTCTTGTCCATAAAAACAGATGGCAAACTTGTGCTCCTCTTTTCTCCCCTGCAGTACCTAGCACTAGAATGGGCACAGAGCAGCTGCTCAGTAAATACTTATGGCTCTGCACCAAGAAGGTTAACCATGTTTAATCTTCCAAATCCTTGGGGCTGACAAGCTCCATTTTACTTTTTAGAAGTGAATGATAAAAATAACAACTTCATCATATGATCAAAGATAATTTCATTCATTGACTTTCAATTAAGAGAATTATGAATGAAATAATTTTCAAAAAGAAAAATTATCAACCAGAAAAGTGACCTTTTTTGGTTTGTTCATAGGACCAGAATCTAGAGCTAGAACTAGTCATCAAAGGTCACCCCATCCAAGCCTTCATTTTATCTATGAAGATGAAAAACAAGAAAGTTTTCACCTGCTCAGCATCACAAAGCTAGTTAGTGTCAGAGTCAGCCAATTTTTTGGCTCCTGGTTCCTAGCTCAGTGCTCTTTCCATTATGCTACATTGTCTTTGAAGAAGTCCTATTCAATACCTCACAGAGAACCTGGCATATATATTTAATAAAAGCTTGTTAAATTAAATGGCCAGCCTGGAATTCTCTAGTATCTCTTGAGAAAAGATTTCAAAAGATCTTGTCAAACTTTTTTCAGAAAATATTTTTTTTTAAGTGTTTGGAGATGGGGGAAAGTTTTCTAGTTTAGGATTTACCTTTTTCTTTCTTTTTTTAATTATAGCTTTTTATTGACAA
Source organism: Antechinus stuartii (assembly GCA_016696395.1). Classification (NCBI taxonomy): domain Eukaryota; kingdom Metazoa; phylum Chordata; class Mammalia; order Dasyuromorphia; family Dasyuridae; genus Antechinus; species Antechinus stuartii. Next base: position 40,554,025 of record MU174354.1, read on the forward strand.
AACATATGCATGACTAATTTTTCAACATGACCCTTGCAAAAACTTCTGTTCCAACTTTTTCCCTCCTTGCCTCCCCTAGATGGCAGGTAGTCCCATACATGTTAAATATGTTAAAGTATATGTTAAATACAATAAATATACACACATTTATACAGTTGTTTTGCTACACAAGAAAAATTGGATTTAGAAAGAAGATAAAAATAACCTGGGAAGAAAAACAAACATGCAAGCAAACAATAAGAGAGTGTAAATGTTATGCTGTGGAGGATTTGCCCCTTTCAAAAGGATATGTGCATTATATCACATAGATCCGGAATTCCATTAAAATGCATTGGATTTGTGTGATGTTGAGTTAATGTTAGCTAACAAGAGTATGAGAGATGCAGTACAGTTATGTAGAAAGGTTTGAGGGCCTGGAGTTAGAAATATATGAGTTCAAGTCCTGTCAGTAACTTGTATTGAGTAAACCTAGGAAAATCACATAAACTCTTAATACTTCAGGAAGCTCTATAAGCAGCTCTATTAAGTTTTAGAGAAATTGGGTGTGGGAACCCAGGCTGAGTTTGAGTAAAGATGATACAATTGACCAAATGTGTGTTGGCTGTCTTTCATTCTGTTATAAAATATTATGGTTTCTTGTTTATTTGTCTCATTATCAGTATAGCACTCTGGGGTATGGTGAAAAGCAATAAAATTCTTTTATTCTATCATAGGATATGACACCAATGACAAAACAATTTCAACACAAAACCAAAAAAAATACACAAAAGATTAGTAATAAAAAAATTCTTAACTTTGAGTATAAATTTCCTTTGGGAATTAATGGTCACCCAGAAAAAAATTTTAAAATCTTGTCATTTGTTTCCAAATAAGGGGAACACCCTAAATAAACAGTGAGGGGGAAGTAGTGCAAAATATGGGGAAAATCTATACTATCCTAACTAGTGAAAGAATGTTAAAGGCTTAAGACTTATTAAATGTGCACATACCAGCAATCCAAGCAGGATTAGAGTTTATGTTACTTTATTCTCTGTTTCTAAGGCAGAATAAATAACTGAAAATAATTCTCTCAGGGAAAGCTGACAAAATCACCACTGACTCTAAGACTTTTGGACCATTTCTGAGATTGACTCCCCAAAGTGTTAAAGTGATAATGTGAAGGATACTACTGACACTCTTGTGTTCTCTCAGGAAAAGAGTCAGCATATATTGTCTTCTGCTATAGTCAGGGGGTGGGCAGTGAGTGTGTGTACCCTCTCTTTTTTACATCCCCACTGAATTTTCCATAAATGTATCCAAGGCTGCTCTCCACAGTCTCCCCCCTACAGGTGAACAACTACCTACCTTTCTAAGTAAAACTTTTCTTATGCAATAATACTCTCCTTTGAATCAAGGTGGATCACTCATCACACCTTTGCTGTCATTTTGCTGCATTATTGTATCTGTATCTGTATCACTGTCTCTGTATCACTGCTCCTACTCTCTGTCATATGTAGAAAAGACTTTTCCCTTATTTCTGCTTGTCAAAATCCTTCCCTTCCATCTCCTACTACTACCTCTTCTACGAAGCATTCTCTGATCACACCCACTTAGATATTGATTGGTGACCTCTTTCAATTTCTTCTACCACTTTAGATTTCCCTTTCATACATATCATATTCAATTTGTCTTATACATGTCGTTCTCCCTAAGTACATGGTAGGTTCTTTGACAGAAGCTGTGTTCTAATTCAATTGAGTTATTGTTCAACTATATTCAAAAACTTAGAAATATGTGATCACTTATCAGGATGTACTGGGAAATATTTAACATTTACTGAAATGCATGATTAAGATTACTTTGGATCACTAACATTTACTTCATTACTTTCTTAAGTCTGGACAATTAACAAAATGAAAAATCAAACCCTGATTCATGGTACCTGCCAATTTCTGAGGTATAAATGTTCACTCTTAACATTTAACAACCAGTTGTCACAAGTTTATAGGAACTGACTGCAGCATACACCTGTGACTTGTCCTTTTTCTCAGTGTGACTTTGTGAGTAGCAAATTGTGTTGACCATGACTCAAAGAACAGTTATAGCAATTATGTTACTACTAATGTGTACTCCTAGGGTGAGGGAATGTCATGGTTTAAAAAAATCTGTTGTGGACTGGAACATTTTTGTACTGTCCATCACGACTACTACAGAGAATCTGTTAAAATTCATTCTGATATCTGCCATTTGGGGGGCAGCCTTTTCTTTTTTTGAGGAGTACTGGGGTATAGTGGAAAGAACTTTACCTCCAAGCTCTCACTAACTTCTGTGATCATTGTGAGTGTTGGCTTCCTCATCTATAAAACGGGAGCAATAATATTTATGGGAGGCAGCTAGTGGGTCAGTGAATAGAGTATTGGGCTTGAAGTCAGGAAGACCTAGTTCAAATACAGCCTTACACACTTCCTAACTATGTGATACCTGGTAAATCACTTAACCTTGTTTACCTCAGTTTCCTCTTTTGTAAAATAATCTAGAGAAAGGAATGGCATACCAATTTACTATATTTGTCAAGAAATCCCCAACTGGGGTCATAAAGGGTCAGATTGAACAACAACAAAATAATAACTGCATCTGTAAAATGGGGCTAACAGTATATTACTATTGTGAAGAAAGAGCTTTGCAAATTTTAAAGAGTTATAGAAATATAGATTGCTATTATTGTTCTTGCTCTCAGGTAGACTCTTTAGTTGGAACTTGATCAAAATGTGAGTCTCCCTCTTTAGTTTAAGGAAGGAAAATGTTTCATTTCCCAGTTTATTCCAAGTGTCATAATCTGGAATTGTAATGTGAAAAAACAGGTAGCATCAGAAATTCCTTTAATTCAAAGAGGACCAATGACATCATAGGGTGATGCCTTCTCTAGGTGTGAATTGGCTGTAAGTGAGGTAGAGTTGCAGAGTCATCAGTCTTATTCTCTCTTCCAGAGTTGTCACAGTCCAGTGACAGGACAAAAGTTAAGAAGGCTGGTGGTGGCCCAAGAATGAGTGGATGATCTTATTGTCTTTGGATTTAACCAACTTCTAAGCACCCCACAGAAGCCTTCTTCACAAGCTTGGGATAGACATCCCCTAACTCACTACTAGTTTTGAGGCCCTCAATTAACCTCAATTTAGTTTAGCTCATCTGCCAGGACAATTTTACCAAGGTATGGCTGCCCAGGTGAGAGTTGGGTAACAGATGAAAACCAAAGATGGATGAGCAACCTTGAACGGGGCTTGGCAAATCCTCATAATAGAGATACTGATCTCTGGGCACCCCCATTAGGGCTACAACAAAAAAGAAGAAAATCAGCTAACCAAACAATTTGCTATGGTTCTACTATGTGCCAAGGCAACATGCTAAGAATATAAAGACAAAAATCAAACAGTTCCTTAAGAGGAGTCCTAAACATCCTTACCTTTTGCTCTGTGATCTTCCTCTTTGGGACATTTCCCCCCTTCCCACCATTTTCTCTTCAAAATTTCCAGGCGGTTGTTTTCTTGAAGTTGAAGAATGGCCAGGTCAAACTCGTCACGGAATACAGACCCTACAAAATATAGGAACAGGAGGACACAAAGTGTGAGTTAACTCTTTTCTCTTTCCCTTTCAGAACTCTTCTTTGAGATTGAGGATGGGTGATGAGAAAAAATATCAGGAATAACAATGTCTCAAAATCCAAGTTCCCTCCTTTGTCCCAGAGGCAGCTCATTGCACACTCCACAGAGGCAGGAAGCATCTGGACAAGTTGTTTAATCTTTTCTCAGCCTTACTTTCCTTATCTATAAAATAGGGACAGGGTTGATGGCCTCTAAGGTAACTTCCAGCTCAAAATCTGTAATTCTTTTATCCTTTCACTCCAAGAAATCTGTCTTAATCTTCTTGGAATGACAGGAATTGTGTTCTTATAGTTCATTTACTTTTTATTTTACCATAAATCCACAGAATACTTTGTATTTGCAAAGTATTTTATAATTCTATTGTAAAGCCAGAGTAATTCATTTTGTTTATCTTAATTCTGTTTATTATTCCATAGATTTTAGATCAGATTATTTCCCTGTGTTTCAAAATAGGGGTCCAGACCTCTTGAGGGTAGATGTGTAACCTATCCATCAGAGAGTAAGAAGATAGATTATATTCCTTTCTCCCCACAATAACCAAGAGATTTGTTTCCAATACAATACCACCTACCCTCATCCACCAAAACTCTTCCATCATGACTTCTCACTGAATTATTTTCCCTTCAAGCTCACCACTCTTTTCAAGCTTTCCTTTGATTGTAGAAGGCACCCCTATTCTTCCAGTCACTCAGGTTTCCAATTTTGGAGTCATTTTTGGTTCTTCACATCCCTTTCCTCCACATGCCTAATCAGTAGTTAAAAATCTTATTTCTACCTCTGTATCTCTATTTGTTCTCTATTCTTTACTCACACTGCCACTAAGTTAGTACAGATTCTCATTACCTCTTCCCTGGACCACTGTAATAACCTCACATTTCTAGTCTGTTGTTTTGCTTTCCAAATTCTCTTTTCAAATAAAATTATTGAATCTTAAAGCTGAAAGAGGCTTTAGAAACTATTTAGGCTGCAGAATGTAGGATCTCTTTTAAAATACCTTTAATGGGTATTCATCTAACCTCTCAGTTCTACTGGTAGCAGCTAAGCAATTGTTTCACAAAGTAGCTTATCTATTTCTGCATGGCTCCTCCAGCTTCTTTCTTAAATCAAGCTAAAATCTATCGCCCTGTGTTTTTCAGTTATCATTCATAATTCTGCTAAATGACACTATATGGAATAAGTCTTTTATCTTACAGTCTATGAAATATTTGAAGCAGTTTGGAGTGTCTTAGCTGAAGTAGTCAAGAATAAGTCTGAGAGATGGAAGAATCTGAGTCATAGTGACCGTAGTTGTTTTTGTTCTTCTTCCTTTTGTTCTTCTTTCTTTTGTTCTTCTTCCTTTTGTCCTCCTTCTTTCTCTTTCTCTTCCTACTCTTCCTTCCCTCCTTCCTTCTTCCTCTTCTTCTTCTCTTCTTCCTTTTCTCTTCTTTCTTTCTTTTCTTCTTCCTCCATCTCTTATCCTTTCTCCTCTTTCTCCTTCTCTTCTTCTCCCTTCTCCTCTTTCTCCTTCTCTTCTCCCTCCTTTTCTTCCTCCTCCTCTTCTTCTTCTTGTATCAATCTGTCATCTCTTTTTCCAGTGGTATAGATTACAATTCAACTAAGACTTCATATTTCCATCCTTTGAAATCCTTTAAAGAGAAACTACCCTATGAGTCGGAGGTCTTATTCAGATCTTTTAACATCTACATACCAGTGAAGGCTTTTAGGCTGTTCACCTTTTCTCTTTCCTTGATACTTACTACTTGATCATCTTACCACCATTTAAACTCATACTTTTTGTGAGTACTTTCCAAGGGTTAGAGCTTCTTTACATAGGACCATTCACCAGGTCTTGCTCTATTCTCATTTGATTCTTTGGACACCACTGTGTGACTCATAGCCATCCCTCACTGGTGAGGCAACATGCCCTGATGGATAAAGGGCTGGCCTTGGGAATTAGGAAGGTATGGATTTGAATTCAAGTACTGAGGCTGACACATTCTAAGCATGTGACTTAACACTTCCGTGTTTCTAGGCAACTCTTTAACCATATATTACAGATCATAATAATATAGCCTTAGAGCCATCTAGTTAGCCCTCCTTAATATACAGATGAGGAAAAATGGGCACAGGGAGATTAAGTGAATAGGTGGTAGAGTTATTTGATGAAGGAAATTTCCATACCAGAAGTTCTCTATGCAGATGAAAAATACAGGCCTCCCTCCTGTTCCCCCTGCCCAATTTCTGAAATAGTGTTGGTGGGGGTTTTTTAAGCAATGATTTATGACCTGACAATTTTCCAAATGCAATCCAGTCTTTCTTTTCTTCCTATTCAATTATGAAACCATCAGTAATGCCTGTTCAAGGTATACATACCTATGGACAAACTAAATGGAAATTAAAAAAAAAAAGAAATGAGTCAGGCGATGCAATGAATAAAATATTGGTCTGAGCCAAGAACATTCATCTTTCTGAATTCAAGTCTGCTCTCAGACTGGCTGTGTGATCCTGGACAAGTCATTTGACCTTATTTTCCTCAGTTCCTCATTTTTAAAATGAGCTATAGAAAGAAATGGAAAACCACTCCAGTATTTTTTGTTAAAGAAACCCCAAATGGGGTCACAAAGAATTGGAAAACTGAAAAACAGCTCAATATGGGGGCTAGATGGTGAGGGTGGGGAGAAAGAGCACTGAGGGATGTACTAAAATAACTTAGAAAGCAGTCTTAACATTTGGCTTATCCTCCCATAAAAAACTACAGAAATACTCTCCCTATTGGAAATTTAAAAAATATATTACTTCATATCATAATCTGGATGAAAGGCACTTAGCTCACCAATTCCCCTCTTATCCCACCCCTGTTGTATGAACCATTAAGTTTATCTCTTTTAAAGTCATAGATCTTATTGAAGAGACCTTGTAATATTTTGAGGTTTTTCAAAATCAGCAAAATATCACCCCCATGTTAGAGTAAGAATAGGATTTTGCTATTTATAGGGTCCTCTTTCTATTTGGTCTCTGCAGGACTTCTTCCAGAGGAGGAACACTACTGGCAAGTTCATGGCTCTTGGTTTTCTCCATTGCTTTCTATTGGAATTCAGAGAACCACAGAACAAAGTTATTTGTGTGGGTGTCTATTAAGGAACCTTATGCAAATTTAACATTTGCAAGAGAGACACTTTGTTGGAAGGAAAACTTTAAGGCTATGTTTTGCTCTAATCAACAAATAATAAGTACAGCAGTTAATTGTGTCTGTGAATATGTGGTCTGCTATAGAAATAATTTGTGAAAGCCTGTCTTATATTTTCACCAAGGATGTCCTTGATACATATGTAACTCCTTCTCATAAAATTTTTTTATAGAGATGAGAAAGTAAGTGTGGAGATTGGTTATTATTGATGTCTTCTGGATCTCTTTTTGGGTTGTAAAACAGTGCTTGCTTTTCCTCGTTGTCCAGCATCTTCTCTGCTTTCAGATAAATCTCAAATGTCATACTGATGCTCATAAAACAGTGCTCTGATCTTATATATAGCAGGGTAGTAACTCTGCTAAAGAAGCTTCAGTGGCTCCCTATTACTTCTAAGATAAAATACAGACTCCTCTGTTTGGCATTTAAAGACATTCACAGTATGTATCTAATGTAATTTTTATACTGATTTTATGTTATTCTTCACAAAATCTTATTGTTCAGTAATTTCAGCTGTGTACAACTCTTTGTGACTCCATTTGAGATTCTCTTGGCAAAGATACTAGAATGCTTTGCCATTTTCTTCACCAGCTCATTTTATAGATAAAGAAACTGAGGCAAACAGAATTAAAGGACTTGTCCAGGCTAACATAGCTAGTAAAAGTCTGAGGCTGGATTTAAATTCAGATCTTCTTGATTCCAGGTCTGACTCCACCTAGCTGCCTCAAATTATAAAATCTATATCCCAACCAAAATGAAGTACTCATTTCCCACTGAACAGATAAGGTGAGATCTTTCAAGACAGTTGTGAAAATCGAGTAAGATTTCATCTATTTCAAAGTTTGAGTAGGCCTGAAGGACTTTAAGCATTAAGTCAAGGGCATACTTAAAGTGTCTCCCCCCTGCTATCTTCTTAAAGACATACTTAAAGTCTCCTCCCTGCTATCCCCTCCCTGTTATCCCCCTAAGGGCATACTTAAGCCCCCTTCCTGTTATCCTCCCTATTTCAGCCAAATATGGGCAACTATGTACTTGTTGGTCAAATTCAATTTCTTGGATAGTTCCCGCATTTAGAATATAAGATCCTCAACCAATAAGGATGAGGATCAGTGGTGGGAGGGGGAATTTGCATTAGGGATAAAAGCACCGACCCTATGGTGCCTCCTCCCTTCTATTGTCTGCTTAATGGGTAGGACCACCCGTTCTCCAGGACGTATAATAAACTTTGCTTTGCTTCTAGAGTTCTATCCAGTTGTTTTATTAATGGTTTCTGACCCACACACCACTATATATGATCTCTTACCTCTGTATCTTTTTATACACCATACTTGAAATACTCTCCTTCCTCACTTTTGAGTAATTGAGTAATTCCTACTCAAAGCATTTTCCAATTTCTCCAGTTCTTACTGTCTACTCAACAATTCCAAATACTCTTTATTTATCTGTGTACCTATTTCTTTCTCTCAGTAGATTGTAAATTCCTCCCTCCCTTTCTTCCTCCCTGCCTTCCTTCCTTCCTTCCTTCTTTCCCTTCTTCCTTTCCTCCTTTCCTTTCCCTTCCTTTAGTGCCTGACCCTTAGTAAAGGAGGCACTTAGTAAAAACAAACAAGCAGGAAACTTGATTGAATTGAATCTTAAGTATCAATCTCTTAGTGCTTTAAAAAGTGTGTCCTTGCCAGACTTTCTTCTATGTATAATGGTTCTGGCTCTATTGCTCTTCCTGTCTTCATTTTTGTTAGGGCCATTTCTTCATATAGTGCATTAGACATCTCTGCTTTCACTGATTATGAGCATAGTATTATATAAAAATGCTGGCAGATGTGGTTCATTTTTCATCTCTCTCTTATTCTCTTTACAGGTAATCTACAAATGCTCTTGGAATGATCTTAGCCGGCTTTCATGCCAAACTTTCAACAGATTACTTTTCTCCTTTACTGCTCTTGACTCTTTTGTGAAATGACACTATTAGTAATCTTCTATCATTTTCCTCGATAATATTTTATAATCAGTTTACATTCCAAACAGTTGTTGTTTAGGCTGTCATGCCATTCTTCCTGAAAAAGAGATTGCTGACTAAAGTAGTTTGGGATTCTCTGGGCTTCTGTGTTGTATTATGGTGATTGCTTATCTCTGTTAAACTTTGGTAGGAAATGACAATAATCAGAATCTGTCTCTCTGTCTCTATCTCTGTCTCTGTCTGTCTCTGTCTGTCTGTCTGTCTGTCTCTCTCTCTCTCTCTCCCCCCTTCCTCCCTCCCTCCCCACCCTCTCTCTCCCCCTTCCTCCCTCCCTCCCTCCCTCCCTCTCTCCCTTTCTCTCTCTCCTTCCCTCTCTCTCCCTCTCTCCCTCTCTTCCCTCCTACTCCCACTCCACATTTGCTGTTAATTGCTTACTTGAACAGATTATAGTGATTACAATTTTTCTTCTCATCTTTATCTTTTCTTCTAATTTGGTGTTAATTTTGACTTTTGTTCTAACTAGCTGATGGCCAGACTTCATGCAGTTCGTTCAGAAATAAGAAAATTCTTTCACAGTGCTTAGCAATTGTTTGCTTGCTCTATCTCTTCTTT
>MU174354.1:40563404-40578820 GCA_016696395.1 Antechinus stuartii
TTAGTATTGGAATTAATGGCCAGTGTTTCATTATTGGTTCTTTGATCCCACTCTTGGAGATCAATATGAGAGCTGGAGTCTTGAGTTCTTTGGGAAGGTCATGTTAACTCTGTCCCTGTTAGAATCTTCCCTTCATTGTGATGATGTTGCCTTATCATTCCAGGCCAATTTGGAGGAAATTCTAGGATCAGGAAGAAATTTTTTCTGATGGATGCCATTGTCTGGGCAGAGAGGGAAGCTGAGAATAACCATAACATCCTCTTTGTTTCTACAACTCCATCCCAGTTCATTTACCACACTTATGTCTCTTCTTCCTATCACTTCTCCTCTACCTGTTCAACTTTCCAGCTTCAACAAGCAGTCTTGGCTTCCATGTAATTTCTTCTCTGGCTTATATAGACTTTCCTTGGCTCAAGTTCCCCCAACATAGATCTTACCCCATACCCCCATTCTCTTTCTAAGCTCCAAACTTAGTATTTGGCAGCAGCACAGAACCTGGGCGTCCACCTCTTGATGACACTTCCACACAGGTATTCCTACCACCTACCAGCTCAGTTCTGTCCCTGATCCCCATGGATAAATGGGCCCAAGTGGGCGAACCCACGCCATCCCAGTCGATTGGAATCATACAGCCCATTCTCAATTATATGAGTTGCAAGGGAGAACAAGGATTAATGAAATCCACAGATAATTTGAAAACTATCTTACTTATAAGTGTCCTTCTCCCTGTCTACTAAATCTTTCATCAGGGATATTAACAAATGGCAAAATTAATTCTTTTGAGCTTTTACCTCTTTGTTCTTCTCTTACCCACAGTTAGTGGAGGTGGTAATAAGCAGAGAATTGGCCAAAAGGCAAACAGCAGGAGGAGAATATAAAGAGAGAATCTATCAAGTCCATAATTAGCTTCTTAATAACAGGGAGTGGAATATTCATCTATGACTTTATCACACCCCATACATCCTAGGGAAAGAATAGTGGTCTCAGTTGGTAGAGTCATATTGAAAGCTCCAGGCTGAATCCAATATATAGGTTACTATTAATAACTTCTCCAAAGGTGTGATCTGGATTCAGACTCTAGCGCAGCATATTACAGTTTCAGAGGCACACTCACATTCTATTCTCCCCCTTGCTGCCTCTCCTATGGGATAAGGAAACTAGCAGAGCACACGCGTCCAGGGGATAAGAGGGAAATGGTCAGGGGTTCAGATCACTGCAGCTACCCAGCCCCTGTGAGTCATCCACAGTCAAACCCAGGCCCCTGCCCAATCCCGACCCTTTGATGCCCTGCGAAGTTCTAACCCAGAACTGTGTTGAAACTATCTTTTTCTCTTTCAGCATTTTCTTTGTGATCTCATCAACCCCTGTGTATTTTAGCTATTATCTCTATGCAGATGACTCCCAAATCCACAAATCTAGCCCTATATCTCTTCTGGGTTCCAATCTTGCTTCCCCAATTGCTAAATATTTCCATTTAGGCACCCTGTGGACATCTCAAACCTGACATATTCATAACAAAACTCATTATCTTTCTCCCTAAATTCACTTCTCAATTTTTCTACTTGCGGGCAAATGGCACCTTGTGAGTATATCCCAAGGTTCTGTACCATCTCTTCATAATCGCATCAGCTCCCATAAGTTCTGTTATTATCTCTATGCAGATGACTCCCAGATCAATCCATCTAGCCCCAGTCTCTTTTCTGAGCTTTCATCTTCAATCACCAAGCCAATTTCTCTACTTATAAGTTCCGTAGGCCTCTTAAATTTAACGGGTCCAAAACAAAACTCATTACCTTCCCCCAAAATTCTTTTCTCTTCCCAAATTTCCTACTCCTGTTATTTTGTACATCACTATGCTTATATATTTTTACACCTGCCATACCCTTCTCCAACACTCCCCCCCCCCCTCCTAGTGGGACTTAAAGTAATTGAGGGAAGAGACTGGCTCACTTTTATATTTATAGCCTCAGGGCCCAGCATAGGGCTTGGCCTACAGAGGTACTTAATAAATGTTTCTTTATTGATTGATGGTCTTTGAAGTCTCAATGGCAGCCATAGCAAGATATTGGCCTGCCTGGATACAGCAACGCTATTTCCAGTACTTATTCTGCTTACATGGGCTGTTAGCTATGACTCTGCAATGGGCAGGAGTACCAGAATGCTCTCTGGAACCTGGTCCCTGCCCTCGGACATCCAGAGCCTTATCCCACTTTGTTCTGTTCCCACAGACTAATGCCGTGTTTTCTGTAATTCTGCCAGAACCCACTGAGAGGGGCCAACTTCAAGGCTCTGTTTCTAGGGCCTCTGACTCTGGATGACCCACATAACCAGGATTTTCCCTCTCTGCATACCGACTGGCATCCCTATCCCGTAGCCCTTGGTGTCTAGCAGGCCCCCGATCTGGGTGAGGTTGCAGTTTCGCTGGCGGTAGTATTCATTCATGGTGGACTCCAGCAGGAAGGCATAGTTGGAGTTCAGCACCCGGGCAATCCCTTCTTCCGTGCTCTTCACAAACACACTAGGCTGCTTAGAGTACATGTAATTCCACATCCTCTGATATGTCTGGTAGCGGGAATTCTGGGGAAAGAGCACATGGAAGTGGGGTAAGAATAAAGAAATGGATTTCGGGGAGAAGGAAGCAAGCTGGTACCAATAACCTGAGCAGTCAGAATGCCCTCCCCCAGGATTTTAACACAAATCACATGTAAAAATGCCTTCTTTTCCTCATTCTTAAGAGATCGATAAACTTGGAGGAAGCAAGCTAAGATCAAAAACTGCTGTGAGATTTGGCTGAGCATGGTCTAACCTGAAGACCACTCATGTATTTGTCCAGTGGTCTGGGAGGATAAAAATCACATTTTATCCATGGGGCAGACATGATAGTCTGACCCCTGTAAGGCTCTGCCAGGTGTCCTATTTGCTGGCTGCTCTCATCCTGCTCTCTCCCTGCTCACTTGTGCAGGTAATTTTCTGTTGCTAAAAGAACATCCCTCTTCCTCTTTGGGGGGATTGCAATTGTAATCCACTTGTTTTAATACTCTTAGTTGCCTCTATGAAGCTTTCTGTACCCCACCACCTCAAAGGATCTGTCCCTACACAAGTTTCCACTTTGTCAGAATCTCTCCTTTATCCATTATATCGGGACAAGAACTGTGTTTTTTCATCTTCCTATGCCTCAAATCTGGCACAATGTCTTCCATATTGTAGATGATTAAAAATTATGGAATTGCAATTCAAATCTAGCCTTGGATTCTTACTAGCTGTGTGATGCTGGGAAAGTCACTTGACCTCTGTTTCAGTTTCCTCAATTGTAAAATGGGGATAATAATAGCACCTGCCTCTCATGGTTGTTGGAAGGACCAAATGAGATAATTTTTGTAAAGTGCTTTGCAATCCTTAAAGTGCTATGAAAGTGCCAGGTATTATTTGCTGTTATCATTGCTGTTACTATTAATCTGTTGATGTTGTGACCTAGAAATTTAGGTTTTCTTGCCCATCATTGTTTAGTCCCCTCAATAGAGATAGGTGGGAACTGATATTTGGTCTTAGCACCTCGATTACCAAATGGCATGAACTAAGGTACAAAAGGACTAAGGTGCATTAAGCAGTGACTTCCAAACAGACATCACCTGGAGAGGAGGCTCAAGTAAACTACCATTGGCTCTAAACTGATCCTTTAATTCCATATCAGACACCAGACTCTGCTCTCCAAATAATAGGCAAGCAGAGAGTGTTGGGAACCTGGCCAAGTTCTATGCTTGATTAATGTGCTGTTCTCTAAAGTTATATCCAATGTGACTTGTGAGGAAACTAGGAAGATGGGGTCATTTTAGACCTTGGTTAGAGATGAAAATGAACTTGGCTGATGAATTGACTACACACCGACTGGGCTGTGTGGAAAATCTTCCCAGGAGAATCTGAAACTAGGAAATTCACTTGTCTAGTCAGACTAAGATAGGTATAGCCCTGGAGATCAGACAGTGCTTTGTGTTTACTTTCTTCCACCTTCTCCTCCCTCTGCTAAACCCCAATGAGTCTGAGTAAAAGAGCAAGTTTTACTTGGAAGAAGGTCATGCTGGATCCTCCATGAATTGTGCCATACTCAATGGCTGTCTGGTCAGCCAGGTCATCCACAGACTCGATGGGCACATCCATGCGCTGTACAGTCAGGAAAGCTGCCAGGTTGGCCGTGTAAGATGAGATGATGATCAGAGTGAATGCCCACCTATGGGGAAAGGACTTGAGTAAATCAGCTGTTGACTGAGTGCCCCCAGGATGCATGTATATGTGTTGGTGGTATGAAATGCTCTCTCCTCTCAAAAAGCTCATAGCCTTGAGCGGGGTAGGGGAGATAAAATGGGTTCCCAAATGTGGAATCAACAGGAAAAATATAAGCACAAAATAGCACTGAAATGAAAGAGTATATCCAATATTGGATAGATATACTGGCAATGAATTATGAATCATGGAGTAAAGTTTCCTGAATGAGAGGGACTCTGAAGCATGACTAGGAAGTAGAAAGAGGAGGTTAATCATATAATCTGGAGCCTCAAGAGATCTTAAAGACCATCTAGTCCAAATTTCTCTCACCTTACAGATGAGAAAATGAGGCTCAGAATCAGTCAATGAATTTATTAAGCATCTACTATTGCCAGGTATAGAGTACCATAGTACAATGAAGGGAATACACATAAGGACAACTTTTTAAAATCCCCAAATCAACAGTCCTTGCTCTCAAGATGCCTCACAGAGGTGAAATGATACCCCCAAATCTTATAATTGTGTTTATAGTAGAACCCAACTCCTACTCCAGTGGAAAAACCCTTTCTACTACATCCCAACAAGAGTTCCCTTTAAGATAAGCACTTTGTGGTTTACAAATCGTAAGTTTTGTATTATTTTCATATAAGAAATAAGAGATTGAAGAACAGAGTAAGGAAGAGATTCATCCAAAGTCACAATCCTAGTAAAGTATTTTGGGTAGAATTTGAACCCAGATTTATTGATTTTAATAGTAGAGTTCTTGCTAGTGTACCATATTGGGGAACAAGTTGATTCTAAGGCTAGAGAAGGGATAAGAGTGTGAATCTGCCATTTTGTTTAATTCTTGAGTCATCATTTGCCCCAAAGAATGTAAATTCCTTGAGGATAGGGACTGTTGAATCTTTGAATTTATCTCTTGTATCTAGCATAATGCATGGTACATAGTTAAATGTTTACTAAATGCTTATTGAATGATTGATTGCTAACTCAAATTAGGAATAAGGGGCAGCTGTGGAGCCATGATACTTCAGTCTCTGGCAGAAACAAGAGTCTATTCTCTACAAAGTATTGATACCTTAGGAGTAGACTCTGATTTCAACTGGAGACCCTTTAAAAAGTAAATTACATAGGTGCCTAGAGTAACTATAAGAAATTTCCCATCTAGGGTTGCTTACTAATGATAGTTTGGGTTCATATGTAGCATATTTTTTAATGTACATATTGCTTCCCCTAGTAGAATATGTAAGCTTCTTGAGGACAGGGATCATTTCATTTTTGTTTTTGTATCCCCAAACCCCAGCACTCAGTAGAACTTAATAAATGCTTGTGGAATGATTGAATGATTGGTTTCTGGATTTAATTTCGGGGTTGGCCAAGTAACTTTGTTCAGCCTGAATACCACAGACTGCATCACCAACCAGAGTAATCCATATTCCAAATGTAAACCACTGGTTTGGGAAATTTGTAAGGGAGAATGGAGAGCTTGTTAAGAGAATATAAAGAGCTTGTTTTAAGTAATGGAACAGCCTTTTTTGGCTATAAAATTTGAAATATATACAATTGTTTTGTGCTGAAAAATATCTTTTTTTACTAGTCTAATTTTTTTGCAGCCCAACATGCTATTTGTTCCCTAGACATGTCTTTTCCTTCTCCCTAGAAAATTTATTTCTTCTCTGTGCTTTTTATGGACTTTTTTCTCCCCAAATCCCCCTTGATTCCTTGAATCTGCATCTTCCATGTATGGAAGCTTCTGCTTCTGTGGTTTACTGGTACCTCTCTACCTGTGATCTTGGGAGGGGAAACTAATCAGATTTGTCTGAGCAAGACTTTTCTTTATTGAGTCATTTTAGTCATGTCCAACTCTTCATGATCCCATTTGGGGTTTTCATGGCAGAGATACTGGGGCGGGGTTTGCTATTTCCTTTTCTAGGTCATTTTACAGAAGAGTAAACGGAGACAAACAGGGTTAGTGGCTTATGCAGGGTCACACAGCGAGTAAGTGTCTGAGGTCAGATTTAAACTCAGGAAGGAGAGTTTTCCTGCCAGGTCCAGAGCTCTTATTCACACTGTGCCCACTAGCTTCCTTCTTTCCTCCATAGAACACCTGAGCCACTTTGAAGCAACACACGACAATAATCCATGAACTGAGTATGCTGCTCTGACACATGGATACAAGGTCTTAGACCATCATGATCTTCTTCACCCTGCCATAATCGCCAGACAATAATGCACCCCTAGGTGTACCCTTTCCAGCTACTTCCCAGTCCATCTTTGGAAGTATTAGTCCCTAACCTAATGTGAGGGGCTTGGGATAGTTAGCATAGAAATATTAGTCTTAACACTAGAGTCGAGGGTCTCCTTTACCTTGGAGGTATCTCAGATTGACTTCAATATGAACAGTTCACAGGGCTTCTCTAGCCCAGTCTTTCTATATTGTTCCTGCTTCTTGCCTCCTTGGGTATCTATAGTTAAGCCATATAGTCTTCTCTTTTGTACTTTCCCTTAAATATGCTAAATAAAAATACTGACAGTATTGACTGATTCATTTAATCCCCCTCCCCCCAAAATGGGCCCAGTAATGGGCCCTGATAATCTCAAACATGATAAAATCATTAAAGATGACTTGCTCTATTAAGTAGATTAAACATGCCCCTACCATATGGTTTACATTTTAAAATTTGTGAACCTAACCCCACTACTAGAAAAACAACTTTGAGTTCATTCTTAATGGATGGTTGTGGGTCAGTAGTGCCATTTTTGCATAAAGGCAGTATTTCATTTATGAAGTTGGCATTCTTTTGGACTTGCATACCCCCTTCATCTGTCACTTTACTCTGGATGAGAGACCAAGCCTGACTTGGATGGTCTTGTGTTCAGTCCCTCCCCACTTCTATGGGCAAAGGACTGAGCCATGATCCTGATTTAACAACAGAAAAGCCAAAGGAATTCAAGGAGGGCACAATAATGTGAGAACAACAGTACAGGGTCCAAAAATGGGCCTTTTTTAAGTGTCAGAGCTACCCTTGCACATATCCTCTGGACAGAATTACCAAGTAACCTGGATGTGACTGTTAAAATTCTCACTGAGGTATCTGTGAACCACGCAGCAAAACAACCCATGGCATCCTTTTTACCTTGGGCCAGAGGTTGTTATAAAATAAGAATTGAGGTAGGGAGGCAGAATGGGACCTAAATATGAACAAAAATGGCAAAAAGAAGAGAGAAAGGCTCAAATGCAAATGGACAATTATTTTCCATAAGAAAAAAAAGAGGGGTCTTGGGATCAGAATTCCCAAGGGGCCTGGTCTCCCCCAATTCTGATTTTTACAAAGTTTTCTGTTAGCCCCAGTTTTTACTCTTCATATCTACATGGCTCCCTCTTGAGTCTGAGGCAGATGATTCTTCCTACACTACCAAACCTGGTTTCTAGAGGAATTACAATCCTCATCTCTTTCTTGATTAAAGTGTAGGAAAGTTCTTTTTCTCCCTTATCCAACAGATATGGAGTTGAGGGCAGAAAGAAAGGACATAGGGCTCTAGCATGTGGCAAATTTGAATTTAGGAATAAGTTAACCTATAATAAGAAACCTATATACTACAGACTTGTTCATTTTTTTTTTTTTTTTCTGATGCAATCAGGGTTAAGTGACTTGCCCAGGGTTAAACAAGTAGGAAGTGTTAAGTGTCTGAGGCCAGATTTGAGCTCAGATCCTCCTGACTTTAGGGCTGGTCCTCTATCCACTGCACTCCTAGCTGCTCTTTTTTTTTTTTTTTTTTTTTTTAATCCTTGTGTTTGTGTGTATGTCTGTGTGTGTTTACCTTGCTAAGTTTTTTTTTTAGTCTTGTCCGTTTTTTTTTTTTTTTTGGGGGGGGCAGAAATACTGCAGTGGTTTGCCATTTCCTTCTCCAGTTCATTTTTACAGATAAGGAAACTGAGGCAAACAGTGTTAAGTGGCTTTCCCAGAGTCATACAATGAATAAATGTTTGCGGCCAGATTTAAGTTTAGGAAGATGACTTCAGGTCCAGTGCTCTAGCCACTGAGACACCTAGGCTGCAATAATGAGAAAATAGCCAGAATGAGGAAGGTAATAGTTATTTTTGCAGTGGTTGAGACACATCTGAAATGTGGTTTCCAAGTCTGGTGCCATGTTTTGGGAGGGACAATAATAGACTGGCTGGATCCAGAAGAAGATGAAAGTGGTGGGATGGATATAAAACCACATTGTGTGAGATATAGTTACAAGAACTGGGAGTAGAAAGGCAGGAGAAGACAGGAGAAAGGTCTTCAAACACTTGGAAAATTGCTAATGTGAAGAGGGATTATACTTAATTTGATTGGCTTCAAAGAGGGAGAACTCATACCAATAAGTAGAAGTTCTAGGGAAGTGTATGTTGCTTCAGTATAAGGAGGAACTTCTTAATAATTGCAGGGATGTACTGGAGCCAATTCCTAAGGGGAAATGATTCATTCACTCATTTCAGAAGATAAGATTAAATGATCCCTAAGGTCTCTTCTACCTCTGTGAGTCCAAATATTGTCCCATATACAATATAAAGAGCTGGGGCAAGGAAGGGAAAGCTAACAAGAGCCCTCCCCCCAAACCTCATCTGAATAATATGGATCCCAGGACTCACTTAATAAATGTCACTTGGAAGTTTTTTTGTTTTTTTTTTCCCCAAAGTTACTTTGAATTTCCCAGAGAGCAAGAAGTTTGCAATAGAAGCAAAAGCAGATCAGGTTGCCATACATTTCCAGAATGAGGACATAACTACAGTGGGCTTTCTTTCATAGTCTGATTCCATAGGATCTGGATTGCTTTTCCTGGTCCCTGACCCCACTTCTTCTTTTGGATCTTACCAGACTCCGCTGACACATCGGGTGGATAAGGCGCGTGGGGCAATGGTAGAACCTTGCTGCATGAAGCCCCCAACAGGGAACCACAAGCTGTTTCCCAGAGAATACTGATTCACCAGAAGGTTACACCGGCCCTGGGCACAAGGATGTGGGCTATACCACTCATAGGGTGTCAACCTGTGGAGACAGAAAGGCCTACTGTGAGTGTGCTTCAGTATGAGAGAAGAGGAAGCTGGGGGTAGGGTATGGTGGAGGAGAGAAGGAAGAAAAATCTCTGGATTGGGAGTCAGGATACCCAGGTTCTAGTCAAGGGTGACCTTCAGCCAATCATTTCACCTTTATCAACCTCCGTTTTTTTTTTTTTCCTTTGTGAGATGGGGGATTTGAGTCTGTATCCAGGATCCCTTTTATCAACTCTATATCTATAAATCTAATTATGGCAGAGCGAGAGTTTCCTTCATCTGCTTTCCCCACTGAGTCTTAACTAAGTAGCTCCGTTGAATGCCTTTTTTTCCTCAACCTGTTCTTTGATCATTTCAACAGATTCAGAAATAAACTTTCTTCAGTTGGTCCTTTTTTCTTGTATTCTTTTCTTCACCCTAATCTTGCCTTGGCAGTCCTTCAGTCGTTTCTTCCTACCTTATCCATGCTCCCTGTCCTTGGCAAGCACTTACCTATGGCTTGTATATAATGTAAATGGCTTATAGTCTGTCCATAATTCAATGGAATGTTTCTGATACTGCTAGGCTCCCTATCGTAGTGGAAAGAACAATGGGTTACAGTGAGCAGCAAGGACACAAGAGCTTGAGCTCATTAGTAATGTAATCATGGGCTTTTTGCTTAGCAAACTGAACCTCAGTTTCCTCATTTATGAAATGGGATATTATTTATACTAATTATTTCATAGAGTTGTGAGGGAAGGGGCTATAGAAAAGTGAGTATTACCTCAGTACCCCCAATCTCATATCTCTATCAGTAACATATCATGGTGCCCTGTCCAAATAGGCCTTCATATATGTTTTATTAAATAGTAAAACCCCAAAGACCAGACTAGAAATTTTTGTTATGCTTGAAGAAACAGTAAAAGTCATTGAATACTTAATCAATCTTTTTGGGATAAGTACAATGGTGAATGTAGAGGTGTATTTTGTGAGGAAGGGAAATTTGTGACTTGAATTCAGTCAAATCTGGTTAAATTGTGAAAATTTTAGCCTGCATTCAGGATAATGAAGCAGCTTGTTTTGTAAGTGTTGCCGATGGCCAGGGTCCAAGACCACCATACAAATCTCAAATCATGGGGCTAAGGGTGATGGCCACCTGCTTGCTGCATCATGTCACTTACAAGGATTCATCAGAAGTGAGGAAAGTGAATGATAAAGGAAACCGTAGAAAGGGATTCAGGCTGAAAGGTTCCAAAAAAAAAAAAACCTCCAAACACCTCACACAATCCTTTGCAGCAGACAATACAGTGAAATGGAGATGGGAGGTATCAGACAGCATGTTAGTTCCTGAACATCTTGCCAGTTGTCAGTGACAACAGTTACTTGTCAGTGGCAATACCTGTGAGGGCCAGCACAGACGGCTATGGATGAGCCCACCTGTAGGGGGAGTGGAAAGAGACCAGTTTTCACCTCATCCCCATCAAACCCAGCACCAGCTGCTGACTCCAGGGGAGTGGAAGCTGCTCGGCTTGTACACAGACTAGCCTTTTTCAACTTGGCTGGATTTAATTTGCCAAGAGCTCTTTACTGACCTTGATTCTGACCTGGATTGACCAAAGCAGGTTGGACCAGCCCCCACGGTGCCGGGTCTCTAGGCAGGGGCTCAGTTCACTTTTGTTCAATGACCTGAGGGGGAGCCTACCTTTCCAGCAGTTTTTCTAATTAGAAAACTGCTGGAAAGGTAGGTTCCCTTTCGGGCCAGTGAACAAATCCCCCCCAGGGAAGGCTTTTCCTCCACCCATCTATAACATGCCCAATACAAAACTGGCAGTTTCGGGTCAGTAAGTGAAAGGTCAGAACCAAAGGCTGCTGTGGGAAAGGCCAGAAACTTGGAAGAATCAACAATGAGTGGGTATAGGCTGTCCTAAGGAGTTCTCGGCACAAATAGGAAAGCCCTTCGCCACTGGCATGATCCCTAGGCCCTGTAACATTAGGGAGAAAAGGGCAGAGGAAGGATGTTTATTCCTATTGTCTGAAGGGGAAGAGAGAGAATCATGGAGTGCCTCTGTGCTGAGATACGATAGTCAGGCACCGCCTTCCCTTTACCGGGGCAAACATCTCCTCCTGACAGCTAGACCCCACAAGCAGCGGAGTCCGGTTTCCCCTGGAAAAGGTGAAGGTGTCCCTGTAGGCCACAGGTCTCTCTTGAGGAATTCTCCCCTGTTCTGCTCCTCGAGGAAGCAGACTTTGTAGCCCAGCGCTGGCCCTGGGTCCTGCCTTTCTGCCTGTGCTCCCGCCTCGGGCCCCCCGCCCCCCTCCCGTCCCGCGGTAACAGGGGCCGCGACGCTTTCCGCGGCTGGGGCCGGCCCTCCTCCCCCCTCTGCGCCGCAGCCGCCTCCAGGCCCCCGCGCCCGTCTCCGAGGCTCCATTTCTTGTCGCTCAGCACTTTGAGGCAGACGCCGGCACAGGCCGAGGCTGGGGCAGCCAAATGCACAGCTCTGAATGTGAGTGATCTTGTACCACCCATCTCTCATTACCGGATTCCAAAGCATTCCCCGCCTGCCAGGGGGCGAGCACGGGGAGGCGGGCGCGCGCACGGACCGCAGCCCGGGCTGCGCCAGCCCCTGCGGGTCACCCCCTTTCCGTCCCGAGGTCAGCTCTCCCCCGCTCCGGCGGCCTCCCGCCTCTCCGCCCGGTGAAGTTCCCCCCTTGGACGCAAGGTGGTGGTGTGGGGACGGGAGAGCGCCTAGAGCTTGTACCGAGCCACCAGGAAGAGCACGCAGCTGACAGCCAGATAGGCAAGAAGCATGAAGAGCCAGACTCCAGGAGAGAAGGGGTCCAGGAAGGAGAAATAGCCAGGTTTTCGGCCCTAGAAATGAACACAGGGAGAAGTTTTACTGTACACGGCCAGGCAAAACGGACGGGGCGGCCCGGCGGAGGAGGGCCCCCTGTCCCAGCCCCCCCCCGGATCCCGGACTTGTAGGGCGGGAAGGGGGCTTTGGAAGCGTCTGGGGCACCGGGGAAGAGAGGCCCGACCCATCCCAGCTGGGGCCCCGGCCTCCTGGCTCGGCCGAGACGCCGCCACTGGTGCCAGAGAGCATTTGTTTCTTCTATCGCCTCTGAGTTTCCGGAGGGCGTAGTGGGCGGCCAAGGCTGCCCTATGGTGACAGCCCCTAGAGGTCCCAAGTCAGAGAAACGCTGCTCTCTTCCCCACCAGAAGTGAGTGTCGGCCGACGCCAAGGGAGCTGTGGCGGGGGGCTTGCAACAGAGCCCGCGAAGGAAGTGGGTTTCTAGGTAGGGAAATGAGGGGCCCAAAGAGAAATCCAAGTTATGAAGGCAACGGAGAGGATGGGGGAGAGCGGTGGGAAAGTACAGACAGGCTTTTATGTGTGGCCAAGAGCACGTTGTTCAGTGACATCATCACTACAGCCCGGGGTGTTGCATCATGATCCTCTCCATGATGCGCTCCATCTCCAAGCCCTAGAAACAGTCTGTTACCCTGTTGGTAGGGAACCGTCTGCCTCAGCTGGTGATGGATGCGTGTCAGTCAGTCCCGGGTACGTGAGTGAAGGGACCCATTCTCAGTCAGACTCAATCTGTCCCTTCTGAGCTTGTCTAAGCAGCCTTGTTGTCAGGACATGTTTGCGGACTCTTTGTATCAAAGCGGAATTCTGGCATTTAGTTGGTGCGGGAGCCTCCATTGATAAAACTCAACTCAATTCAAGGCAATTCAATTCATTAAACATTTATTCAGTGTTTACTATGTGCAAAGCCCTGAAAACACAGTTAATAGATGCTGCCTCAGTAGGCAGGGAGTAACTCTCTGCAGCCTGCTATGATCTGACAGGTTCAATCCCAGACTACCTTCAATCACCTTTTGCTTTGGTTCCTTTATCTCTTTATAATATTTTCTTCCTTTGAGTCCAGGAGACCCAATTCCTCTCTAGGAATTGTATATTCCTAACTCACGGGGAAGGGGTGACGCAGTCAGTCACACAAGGACTGGGATTCGAACTCCCAAACTTTTCCTGGGCTTCTCTGGGCATAGTGCCCTCCTCCTTTCTGCGTAGAAATGGCGCAGACAATATACAAAACCTTTCCCTTCACAGCACACACAAGACCAGGGATCGGGTATGTTTTTGTATTTATCATGTCTCTGGAAACTTTTTGAAGTTCTCTGAGTCAGGGAGCATACATATGCACACTTGACTTTCAGAGAATACTCTGCCGTGATCTAATCAAGGAACTGAAATGACTTGTACGATAAGGAACAAGGGAGAAGACAGTTTAGGGAGGTCCCAGTCGCATCACTATGCAGATTATCTAACAGCAGGCAAATGACTCAACAGTAATAGAATCAGACTTCCTTCCTAGAGCAAGTCATCTATATTCCTATCATTGGCTAACAGAATCTGTTTCCCTTTCCTGAAGGCCAGGAATCCTTAGGCAAACCATTGGAGGCAGAGTCTGGAATCCAAACGAAGAGAAGACCTGGTCATTTCATTTGCTGAAATAGCAGAGTTAGTGTTCAAGAGGAGGTCACTTCTTCCAAACACTTTTTTTCTTCTGATCTATGTCTCTTGCTTCCAGTTTATGGATTCACGTGTTTTTTTTTAGGGCAAATGTACCTGCTGCAAGATCTTAAACACTTTAGTTCCATATACATCTCTCTCAGTGCCATCTCAGTAAGAGAAATATGAAAACAAACCAATTCATTGTTGATTGTGAAAGTGAAACCCTATTAGATGTTCAATGTCAGAAATCTATAGCTGATTATATTAGAATAAGTGAAATTGAGGAAAATGACAGAGCGATTTAAAACTGCCACACTTGGTTAGGGGTGATAAAGAAAGAAGGGTTTCTTCTTGGCTGTGGGGAAAATTCTTAGAAACTCAAATTTTATATACACACATACATATAAGAGGAAAGATATCATACAAGGCTGGAACAAGATATAAATGTAATTCGAATGGAATAATTTCAGTCATGTTAGCAAGGGGTAGTGTGATTCAACTTGCAATGGGTTGATGCCATCCAGGATATGCCCAGAACAAACCTGCTGAGCCTTGGCCTAGTCTGTGCTCGAAGATATTTCTATATTGTCAATATGTTATTTGCAAACCTTGAGCTTTTCCACATGAGCATATTAGAAATATTGCCCCAAAGCTGACTGAACGTATATAATGGTAGGTTTAGAAGTCACCTGCCATGTTTGTGTAGAAATCACCATATGCCATCAATGTTTCTTCCAAATGGTGCATTTCCCTTCCAAACATAATACTCTACTCAAAGATGGATGGCACTAATGCCATTTTTCTAAAGAACTCAAAGCACATTCACATTTATTAGTTCATTTGTTTTCACAAATCCCTCTGTGAGATAGCAAAGGGCAGAGATTTTTCTGTCTGAAAGATTAAGGATGTGAAGACAGAGAAGTGAAATGATGTCTAACAAAGTGATAGGTTATTCCTCTCTTGCCTCTGAACTCACAGGTGCGCTCCTTTTCCTTTGCCCTCTCATTCTCCCTTTCCTTCCTCTTCCTTCTCCTGTCTCCCTCCCTTCTCTTCTCCTCCCCTTCCCTCCTATGTCCTCTCCTCTCCTTTCCTTCTCTCCTCTACCTTCCCCTCTCCTTCCCTCTCCTTTCCTCTTCTTTCCTTCTTTGCTTCCATGTTGCTTCTCTTTCTGCCTTTATATGAGACTTTTCCTAGTGTGCTCTGTAGAGTCAAGCTGGGAAGAAAGTCAATATGCTGCTTTCTTCCTGGGTAAATTCCACCAAGTTACTTTACCTCTCTGAGCTTCAGTTTCTTCATCTTTAACCTGGAGAAGTTGAACCCTATGTACTACCAGGTCCTTTACAGCTCTAAGCCTGTGCTCCCATGATCCCTCTTCTAAAGGGCTGCCTGATTAATGTGAGTGACTCCTCTTCCTATAGCACAATCCCAACCTGCCCTACACTCTTAAACTTTTTATCATTAGTATATTTCTATTTGTGTTTAATAATCGACATATGTTAGCGTTGACTATATGTTGGTCAAGTCATTTCTATTAAACTGGAGATTATTTGAAAGCAGAAATTCTTAAGGGTAATACAATTCAATTATTTGAAGGCAGAAACTCTTAAGTGTAATCCAATTCA
>MU174354.1:40578830-40639877 GCA_016696395.1 Antechinus stuartii
CAATTCAATTATTTGAAGGCAGAAACTCTTAAGTGTAATCCAATTCAATTATTTGAAGGCAGAAATTCTTAAATGTAATTCAATTCAATTCAACAAACTGACATAATTCTAGATGAAGTCACTAAGTCATTGGACAAGTCACTTTCCAGTGCTCTAGGCTTCTCTCTTTATTCACTGTTGAGAAGGTTTCCACCTACATTAGTACAGGAAGTTTCTTTATCCAAGAACTTCTTGTATTAATGAAATTACAAGTCCAGACCCTGTCCCTGTTTTTGTTTAGTATATTTTAAATGCCCAATTTAATACATTCTAAAGACAGAGCTATTTATCGACATAAGAGAAAAGATGCTGAAACTAGAACTGAATTCTCTTGGTTCCTAATCCTGGGCTGGCTCAAACTTGTCATCTGGGGTCCTAGAGATAACCCCCTAAATCCCTTTTCCTTCAAATGAAAGGAGGCTGCAGCCAACCCAGCAACCCAGGTGGGCTGAAATGTGGCAGCAAGGACAACCGGAGGATAAGAAGTGAGTATGTCTGTGTATTCTCCTCCTTCAAGCTGGGAATTCTCTGATCCTTTTTGATCTGTTAATTCATTGATCCTTTATTCTGCACATATTTGAGGAAATGGAAATATAATGAGAATTTAATTACTTCACCCACCTCTGGTGCCACAAGCCTGAGCATGCCAGGCCCATGTCACAGGCAGCTGTGGGTCCTAGGAGATAGCAAGGATCAGGGAAGGAGGGAGGAAGCTTCATTTTTAATTGCTGTCACCCCCAATGGATAGGAAATTAGGTTTTGTTCTTCCAGCCTGCAGAGACATACAGTGTTTACATTAAAGATGCTTGGCTGGAGGAAACCATCTGGTTATACTCTCTAGGCCTCCTGTATTTACTAGGGGTTAAAACATATGAATTCTGGGGGCTCTCCCTAGAGCTATCCTGATAAATAATTAGAGCATTTCTGTTCTGGAATCTCTGTTAGGAATGAGAAATGCCAACTTCTGGGATTTGTTCCCACCTTAGCCTTCCCATTATGTCTCTGAAGTAGCTTTGTATCATGATTTTCTCAACTAAACATCAGGACTGTGTTATTTAATCCCTGCTATCACTCACCACTCTTTACTTTAAATTCTCTTGGAAACTGGTCTGTGGGAAAGTCCACACATCCCCACCTTCTCAGTATAGCCTTGCCAAACTCTAGAATCAGATAAAGATCTTAAAAATTGGTTCACTTTATTTTAGAGGTTGCTACATATTCAGTTTAGTTCTCTACTTCTGGCTGTAAAAGTCAACCAGATTGGCTCCAAAGCTGAAGGACTTTCTCTCTAGTAAAGGGTTCTTAATCTAGGTCTGTGAACTTGTTTTAAAAAATTGATAACTATATTTCAATATTATTGGTTTCCTTTGCAATCCCATGTATTTTATTATCTTATCCATTTAGATGAACAAGAGCCAGCATTTATTTTTCAACTGGACCATATTATCTCTCCATTTTGGTTTGTCAAAAAAAATCCAGGTAGAAGGAAATCTTATCACAGGAGTCCCGAAATCTAAATTTGGTTCTGCCCTGACTTGTTCTGTGACTCTAGATAAGCTGATCCATCTCTTTATCCATCATTTCCTCCATTTATAAGATTGGGCCCCTCAACTAATGTGGGTGGGTGTTGAATATAAGGGTTACTGAAGTAATGTTGGCAAAATACTTTGAGCTCCTTGAAAGAAAGGCTTTCAATAAATATATCATGTCACAATTATTATATATTCAGAGCTCCATATTTCCATTATATGGGCTATCATGTTACTTAGCTATAAGGAATGGAAATCTATTCATTTTCCATTTTTTTGTAACAGAGTATTAGACAGTATTAGAAATGATTCAGTGGTTTACTTAGTATTGTTCTTCATTTTCATAGACAGTCTTTCTGGAATGAATCAGACCTTCTTGAAGAAAAGCTGGTAACACATTCAGCATATTCTATGGATTAATTTAATAATGGCATTTATTTTCTCCTTTTTAAAACAAATCTCTCTGTCTCTCTCATGAATAGACTCTCTCCATTTTTTTCTCTTTCTCTCTTTCTTATTCTTTTTATGAGAATGAAAACGCCAGCTGTGAGCTAAGGGGACAGAAGAGAAAACTGTGAATTACTTTCTTTTTTTTTGTTGAAAGATGAGGTAGGGAATAAAGGGCCAACTATCAGGGGTCAGCAAAGAACCTGGCAATCTTTTTGTGTTTGTGATCTTTGGAGAGAGGGTTGCTTACACCAACATGATTTGGAATGACATCGAAGGTCAGAGGCAACGTGATGCAGTGGACGATGGAAGTCAGAGGCTTTGGAGGTAGAGGAGTAGAATTGAAATCTGTGTGACCATGGGGAAATTACTTAATTACCCCATCTCAATTCCCTTATCTGGAAAATGAAAAGATTGGACTTAAGGGCCTCTGAAGAGCCTTTCTAGCTCTTGATCAATGGTTCTATGATAGGACTGAAAGTTGGTTATTTCTCTAGGTCTTTGAGTTCCTTTCTAATTCTAAATATATGATACTATGATAACATGAATTTTATATAGCAAGGATTTTAAAAGGTTGCATGGGAGGATTTATGGAATAATCCTAAATATCCCTAAAATTCTCAACTCCCAATTTATTATATGTGATTTATCCACTTGGTAGATTATTTGTACCAATACTTAATTTTCATGCCATTTGGCAGGCTTCTCTGCTGTCTCTTCCCATCCTCAGTCAGGGTGAACTTGGGGAATATAAGCACAATATTGTTAGGAAGGTGAATCTGCTGAAAAAGAGATTGTACCTTGCATCCCAATGCCAAATATAACTGTCTTTTGGATTAATGACCATTTTGGTTTATCCATACCATGGTTCCCTTTCACTCATTTACATGCCTATTATAGAATTGCCTGCATCCATCAAAATCATAAAAAGCCTCCATGTTTTAGAAAGTATTTGGAATAGGTTCCTTTGAACACTATATTTCCTTTGAACACTATATTTGTATGACCTTGGCAAGTCACTTAATCTCTGAGCTAGATGACATGTGAGATCTCTTTCAGAGCTAAATTCTATGTCCTCGAGAAAAAAGGGCAGTGTGTAGTGATAGTTATATCAGGAACTCTTGCATTTCTAGTGTTCTTTTCACATGACTTATATGGCTGCTCCTGGGCACATGAGAAAGTGTGTATGGGGAGTCCATAGATCTCTTTTGCTTTTGGGACTACTGATGTAACCTGGTTGGAAGCTCAGTTCATGCTGGTCCAGAGATGTCCTAATATCTCAAGTTCTGGAAAGCCTCAGGTGGACATCCTATTCTCTCTATGGGTCCTGCCAACAACCAGAAGCAAGAGCGTCTGTTTGCCCTGGTGACCAGTACAGCCCAAGCCAGAGCCAAGCATGTGTTTGAACAGTCTAAACCATCTGTCATTGTATTCTCCTTGTTCCCAAGATAAATAGGGCAGGAGACTGAAGAAAGACATCTCTTCCATGTGGCTCTCTCAAGCTGTTGGCTTGATTCTTTGGCCCTCAAACTGTTAGGGTCCCCCTCGGGGAACCTCGGCATCTCTGTGCTACTGTGTAAGCAGGGGCAGGACAGAGCAGCTGGTTTCTAAAAGAAACCATGTGAGACTCCTGGCTGACAATACAATGCCAACCCTCAGGATGTGGACAGCTCCCTCTGTGACCTGTTTCTCGAACTTGGAAAGGATCTCAGAGATCTTGTAATCCAATCTATACCCAAACAATTCTGGCAAAAACAATTCCAGTTGTGAGGCATCTAATACCTTTTGAGTTGGCCATTCTATAGCACAGGCACTGTAAATTCTAAAATTTTCTGTACATTCCCCTGAAATCTGAGATTCACTAACCATTAGGAGACATTCTGGCAGTGTGAAAGGATTTAGAGTACTGAGAACAAGTCTGGCTATACTAACCACTATCTCTGTGATGGGGGAGGGGGCCAACTTATGTCTTCAGTTTCTTAGTTTCCTTTATTTGTAAACTGAGAAGATTGAATAAATCTTCTTTCGGGTCCTTTCTAGCTCTACATTTTGAATCACCGAGAATTGCCAATTAGAACAATTTACAAAAAATAATATTAAGTACCTATCTAATAAACTTTAACTTCATTAACTTAACCCTGTGAGAGTAGAGAGATGATGTTTCCATATAATTTTAACTGAGTCACTCACTCACTGACTCAGAATCTAAATGTTACTCATGACAAAATCTGAGACAGTTTAGTCTAAGCTGTTTCTATTAACATTCTTTTTTCCCCTCCTTTCCAATAGAAGCTAATCCAATTTGATTTTCTCTCTAATGTGGTAAAATACTTCAGCTTGGACAACTCAAGGATGTCCCTTTCCTAGCAACCTGTGCAGTGCCATACCATACATAGTAGGCCCTCAGGAAATATTAGCTGAATAGATGAATAAAGGAATGAATTCTGCCTCATGTTAGGTATTCCTATGAATACTCCATTACTTAAGATTCAGGCTCTTCTTAGATTTGTCAGCCCAGAATTATTCTCCCTTTCTGCCTAATTGAGGTAAAAACCAAGCTTAGAAAACTACATGCTTCTATTTCTCTCCACAGCTTATATAAGATCGCCTGCTACTTGTTCCCACTAACACTCTTTTTTCTCTGCTTATTTCAAGTCATTTGAGGTGTTAAATTAAAATTAGCAAACTAGTCAAAGCTTAATGTGCTTGAGGCAGCTTGGAGTATAGGATAGTACTCTGGATTTGGATTCAGCGTACCTGGATGACTTTTCATGTCTCACTTTCCTCCTCTGAAAAAACGAAGTGATTGGACTGAAGTCCCTTTCAGCTTGGAATCTAAGATTTTATGGTTTAGGCTAAAAAACCTCTCCAGCTACTTATTACCTGTATGACTTTGGAAAAGTAATTTCCCTTCCATTGGATCTCAACTTCCTCAACAACCTGCAAAACGAGAGGGTTGGACCAGATAATCTCTAGTAGTGTCCCTTTTGACTCTTAAAAGATATGAATCCATGGACTCAAATCAGTTTATAGAACTTAAGAGATGTTAGTTCCTTTATTTCTTTCATGATCTGATCAGAATGAAGCCTCTCTTCCAGCCTCAGCCAGACTTCCCAGCCTGAGGGACTGGGAAGATGCTGTTTCCCTCTGCTGCAATAGAGCAGGTAGAAGGTATAGGAGGATTTAGGATAAAAACTTATATATCCTGTTTTAGCTATAATGAGTCTATATTGGACTGTTTACTTTATCCTGACATTCCCTTAAATGTGCCATGTCATTCACGTGTCTTTCATAGGATCATATAGTTTCCATGACATGAAACATTAGTTTAACCTTAACATTTGGTATTTTTAAAAATATGAAAGAGCTGGTTTTAAAAAAAGCAAATATTTTGCTTGATAATTTTTTTCCTATTTCACATTGCTCTTTCTATATTCAGTTTAGGCTTATATTACCATCATTCTACATTAAAAAGTCAGCTCTACTTGGAAGCTTTTCATGATTAATTACACTCCATTGTGATCTTTCCTTTAATCTGAGACCTTTTAGCACTGAGGTGCTGTGGACTGTTTGCGTTACAATAGCTTGTTAATGTTTTTATATCTTGGAGGTATTCTTCAACCATTTCTTGTGCATGTATTTGTCTCTGAAAGGGATACCAAAAAGTAGAAAATAGAGATGGAATGTCCAATTTTTAAAAATGAGCCCGGAATGCCAAGCATAGGGCTCTGTAGAGTAGGAATGTGGGAAATGGTGTTAAACATTCATTGACATTTCATAAACATGTAGTGTCCTGGGCATCAGCTGGACAGGTAGTGTAGTAGGAATCCCATCATATTGGGAGGCTGTATAGCCTAGTAGATAGAGTCATGCACTGGGAGGTCGACTATGATTCATATCCCTCCACTTTTATCAACAATGCTCTCTTGAGCAAGTTATATAAACTTTTAAGTAAAAAGTTGACTTATGACTTATATTTTTCCTCATCTGTAAAGTGATAATAATACTAGTGCCTAATTCTCAGTGTTGTTAAGAAGTTTAAATGAATTAATGTATATAAAGTGCTTTGTAAATATTAAAATACTACATAAATGTTAATTATTATTATTATCATTAGAGGTCAAAAGACCTAGATTTGTGCTGTTGACTCTTACTAGGTAAAAAAAAAAAATGAACTGGGGAAAATAATTTTCCTCAGTTTCCTCATTTGTAAAATTAATCATTCAATAAAAATTATTGTATTTATCCTGTGTCAGGTTATTACATTAAAGAACACATGTTGGGGAATAAGGTAAAAGGGGACTGGAAAGGTAGGAAGGTACTAGGTTATACAGAGCTTTGAATGCTACACAAAGCATTTTGTATTTGAATCTGGGAATGATAGGAGTTTATGTGGAGGGGGGTGACATTATTGCACCTGTGCTTTAGAAAAAAAAAACCACTATAGTGGCTGAATGGAGGATGGACACTTGAGACAGGTAGATCCACCAACATCTATTGCAATAATCTAGGTATGCGGTATGAGGGCCTGTACCAGAGTAGTGTCAGTGTCAGGGGAGAAGGGGGAATGCTTTAGACATGATGCCAAAGTGAAATCGATAGATTGTGGCAACAACTTAGATATGAGGGACCGAGGTGAGTTAGTGAGGAATCTAGGATGACTGTGAGCCTGAGGGACTGGGAAGATGATGTTTCCCTCTGCAGTGATAGAGCAGGTAAAAGGTGTAGAAGGATTTAGGATAAAAACTTATGTATCCTGTTCTGACTCTATTGAGTTTAAATATGTACTGGCCATTCAAAGGATTACAGATGGGAAGAAAGGTTGGGGTAGGAAAACAGATTTGAGAATCATCAGCATAGAGTAATTAGTCCATGAAAGGAAGAGGACACAGTAAAGAATTCTGAGGTGTACCTAGGGTTAAAGAGTGTGATTTGGAAGAGGATCTAGTAAAGGAGGAATCGTTAGAGAAGAAGGAGAACCAGGAAAGAGTAATGTCTCAGAAACCTGAAGAGAAGGAGTGATCCACAGTATCAGAATTATAGACAGGTTGAGGAGAATGGAGAGTGCGGAAAAGTCATTGGATTTGACAGCTAAGAGATCATTAATAACTTGGGGAAGAGTATTTTTGGTAGAATGATTAGATCAGAAGCAGGAATTTAAGGGGTTAAGAAGTGAGTAAGAAGAGGGAAAGTAGAGGCACCTATTATAGATGGCCTTTTTGAGGAGTTTAACTAGAAAGGACAAAAAAGATCTAGGGCAGAGGGGGATGGAAGGTTCAAGTGAAGATAATTTTTTTTTCAAGATGGGGCAGTAGGCAGTAAAAAAGGAAATAATAGATAGGGAGAGACTGAAAATAAGTGAAAGAATGGGGATAGCAGAGTGACAGTCTCTTGGAGGAGATGAGATGGAATGGGATCACTTGAACATGTAAAGAAGTGAGCCTTGGTTTAAGTAGTAGGACCACTTTATTATGTGAAACAAGGGTGAAGGAGGAGAGAAGGGCAGAAGGCATCTAAGTGAAAGAGATAAAGAAGAGGGAACTTATGGAAAATGACCAAATTTTTTTTCCTCACAAAAGAAGAGACAAATACCTGAGCTGAAAGTTGGAGATGGAGCCACTGCAGGTTTGAGGAGAGATAAAAAGATTTGGAAATGCCATTGTGGAGAAAGGAATAATGAGTTGGTGATAAAGGTATAGAAAGATTGTTTAGCAGCAGCGAGAACCCAGTTCATATTGTGTAACATAAATTTATAGTTCATGCAGCCTTAACAATTATGTGATTTTCTCCATCTTCATTGATCTACATGTATAGGAGAGAAGGCCAAGAATGGTGGAAGTGATCTAAGACTGAGGTTTGATTGGGCATAATTGGAGATGTGATAAAGGAATTAGAGATTGAAGAGAGGAGAAAAATATAAAATTGAATTGATCCACCAAAGAGTAAATGGAGAGAAAAGAGAAAGTGACTAGTACGTGGAAATTGGCCTGGGAGAGAATTGAGGAACCAAAGGCTTGGAGGTCACAGTGTAGATGAAGAGTAGAATTTTATAAGGAAAGGCAGAGGAAGGGATGAAAAGCCATCATGATAAGCTAGGGGGATTTCAGAATTCTTGAACACAGAGATGTGTATTTGTGGCCGATAGCAGGATCAAAGGAAGAGAAATTATTGAATGATGGAAGAGGGGCCAACAGTTCCATCCTATATAGGATTGTTGTTACTATCTAATGAGATTTTGGGCAAGTTGGATTTGGATTCAATCTTGAAGTTTTATTAGTAAAATGGAGACATTACAGGTTAGAATATACCTACATAAAAGTATACAAATATAAGGAAAATGTTGACTAAGGATAAAAAACTATCAGTATATAATTCATAAAGCAGAGAGTTGCAGTACAAGAATGAGGGAGGAGGGGAAAAAAGTGGGGAAATGGCATTGAATTTGGAGCTTGGGAACTTGGGTATGGGTTTAAACCTTTCTAGATAAGCTATGTGACCTGGAGTGAGATCTTCTTCATCCTTAGTTTACCTGTTATATTAAGTTTTGGCCAAGGTTTCTTCCAACTAGGAGTCTATGCCCTTTTGATCCTCCCAGATAATCTCTAAGGTCTATTCACACTTGAATATGCTACGATTCTATGATAATCCACATATACCTCCAAATGAGAGCTAGAAACAAACAAATCCTGCCTTCACTCTGCTGTAGTCCAGGTGCCCTTTTAATTTCTACAATTTTTCTTCCTCCAGATTATTTAACATTCCCTCCCAAGTCAGCTCAAGAATTGAGGTGGATGTTGTGGCACAGGAATGACTGCTATCTGGGCAGTTGAGCCCAAACTTGGCTGTGGAATAGGAAAGTCTTCTTTCTTGCTTATGGTCAGGATGCTATTCAATTTGGATATTGTCTTAGCAGTTGCCAGAGACTTGGAGAACAAACAGACTGGGAATTATAAACTGAGATCCTTTACTGTTCTTTTAGGAACAAAATTTTGGGGATATTGACACCCTATTTCCAGAACACAGCTGGAAGCACATTCTGCAGAAGGTGGAGATTAGAAGCATCTTAGACAGGCTGCCTTTTTGTTTCTGGATCCTTCTTATACCTAACTGAAAATTGGCATAAGCTACAGTGTCCTGGCACCATGTACCTCAAATGTCTGGCAGCAGACAGTGAAAAGGAGCAATGAAATCCATATGAACAGTGTCCATAATAAGTCTTTTTGGATAATAGAATGAAAAAGCAGCTTTTCTGGCTCAAAAAGATAACTACATAAAGTCAACTCTTGGTTATCTGCTTAAGGATTATCTACTTGGTGGATTATACATGGTCAATGCTTAATTCTGTTCTGCCTTTCCCAGCCTACTTCTGGTCTGAAAAGAGGCTATCAATATCGCTATGTCACCTCCTGGGAAAAAGGCGCCATATTTGTATTTGCAAGGTCAAGGTCCATCCAGCCAAGCTCTCTCAGGATAAAGTATTTTCATTTCCCACCAATTGGTGTGTGTTCCAAGAAAACAAATTCTCTTTAATATTCACTTTAGTAAAGCATCATTACAAAAGCAAAGCCCATTAGAAAACAAAATAGAAATGATATTTGGATTATCCACTGTTTTGGATTTATATGAGATTATTTGGCCTCTTGTAGTGTGGATGATGGGGAAACAGGTGAACACTGAACTTGGAGTCTGTGGATCTACATTTGAATTCAAGTTTGGCTTCTTCTTGCTAGGACAAGTGATGTTGTGGCCGGGTGAGAGGATGATCCCTAAGGTCCTCTTTAATTATTTGATCCAATAACTGCATGCTAAATGGTTTTATATTGGAAATTAATTTGGAAGCTTGGGGATCAGGAAAGATTTGGCAACGGGGGAGGGGAAAGTCACATGAATTGCATAAGTGCCAGGGCACTGTGGACCGTGCCAATTTTCAGGGCTTTCAAGGTCATGATCTGTCTCCTAGAGGAAACAGAATGAGTAATGGGGCCAAATCACATCCTCATTATGTACCTAGTACTTCAACATGCTTGTTGGCCATCCCTTTTCCAAGAGGAGGAAGCAATTAATGTAGAAAAGCCCATAAGTGAGACTTCTACTTATTCCGGCTGCTTGTCCACACAGCTGACAGAAGAAAAAATAGCCTAGCACATTTGCGTTTCAGTCTGAAACCTAAAT
Source organism: Antechinus stuartii (assembly GCA_016696395.1). Classification (NCBI taxonomy): domain Eukaryota; kingdom Metazoa; phylum Chordata; class Mammalia; order Dasyuromorphia; family Dasyuridae; genus Antechinus; species Antechinus stuartii. The sequence continues at coordinate 40,589,018 of MU174354.1, forward strand.
ATTTCCATGAGTCATTCATTATTACCATATAACTGTGTGTTTGCATGCAAATAACTTTAATGACATAAATGCTTATAAAATAAGTCTCTTACCATATGAACCCTGTAAAGAATACTAATTCCCAGAGTCATGAATGGCTTGGAGAAATCGATCACCTTCTCCCTTTCGGCTGTGATAGTGAGACCAGCTACTGCCAGATCTGCTTTCTATAAAGGAATAAAGATAGAGACAGTGAATGGGGATGACCCACGTGAATGGAGATAGAAATTAGGGGATCAGATCCATGTGCTGAGAGGCTTTTATATCTTGACTCCTCAGAATCCTCCTAACTGTGGCAATACCTCCTCCTTTAGGCATTTTCTGGCTCCCAAGTATCTACAGGATTTCATCATATGTCCAAATGCATGCTCAAGTGTACAGTTAGAACCATGAATCACTATTACTTAAATTTCCAGGCCTACCCAGAAAGAATAAAAAGCATCCTGCTTAGAGATAGTTTTCCAAAAGTAAGGAGGTTGAAGAGGGGTCTTTAGAGAAACCTGGAAGGTAGGACACTAGAGTTTAAAATAAATTAGAACATAGAAGCTTTTTTTGGAGGTTTTATGGAGTTCGTTAGTTCCCCCCCCCGGACCACAGAGTTGCAGAAATGGGAGAAATTTTAGACATCATCTAGTCCAAACCTCTCATTTCACAGATGAGGAAATGGAAGTCCAGAAAAATAAAGTAAAATACCCAACTAGTTAATGACAAAGCCAAGACTAGGACCAAAGTCTTTTTTACTTCCAGTTCAGTGCTACTCAGTAACATGTGCCTGGAAGCAAAAGGTGAAGTTTGAATTCTGTGTTCTAGAACCAAAAGAGCAGCACCCCATATTTCTTACTCATCACTCTTTGTCCAGTACAAAATAACAAAAATCTGTAATACACAGAACTCTCTGCAATGTCGAGGGATAAACCCATTCATCATAGTCCCTCGACCTGCTTCATCTGGAGATTGCTTCAAGCATCTTAGTATTATGAGAGCTTATCCTATTTTTAAGGACACCTGGGGAAGAAGATTCTTTAGTTTCTGTCAATCTCTTCTTCTAAAATACTAACAAGCCTCACTGTAACAAATTTCTTTTTTATATCTAACTTAAATCCTTCCTTCTCTGTTTTGAGTGCCCTTCCATGAGCTCACCAGCCTTCTTGTAACCAGTCTTCAAGAACCCAAAGGCCCAGAGCTCAGCCAACTCTTGACTTAGAAAACATCGCTTTGATATAGAAAGTCCATTGACCCTAAATAATTTTTGAGCCTATAGACCTCATTTGCAAAGAGAGGTTAAAGTGGACTTCTTCATCAGGCACAGTAGGGGTCTGCTCCCTGAATGAAAGGACAATGGTCAATTGTCACAGTTTCTAGAGGAAAGGCAATCACATTGCTTTCTCAGTAGGGGCTGGGTAGGAGACAGAATGTAGAATCTGAAAGTACAATTTAATTTTAAAAAATAAAACTGGTAATGACTTGATATAAGTACTTGATTTAACTCTTTCCTACCTCTGGTCAACATGTGACCTATAAATAAGTGCCTTGGTTTTTACTGTTTGTTCTTTCTTATATTAGAGGAAAGATATTTGGGGTGGTTGTAATCTTATGCACACCCAAAAAGCTGGGAGAGCAAACCACCAGGAGATTTGGGAGTAAAGTCCATGTTAGGCTTAGTAGTCAGCCAGCTTGGGTAAAACCTTCAGGATCAGCTGGAGTAGCTGAGATACAGGCCTGCCTAGTGACTATGCCATATTTTGAAATGAAATTGATGGGATGAGTGCCATTTAGAAGCTAACTTAAGAAACAGGTGGGCTAAGAGAGAGAATGCTTCCTCTCTTCCCACTTCACATTCACAGATGGGGAAATGGAGGCCCAGAAAAATAAAGTGAAATAAAGTGGAAAATGTTTGTACTTCTTGCTATAATTTTGAAGTAAATACTCCTGTGTAAAAGCTAAATAACCAAAGAAAGTAAATAAAAGTAAATAAAAAAGTAAGAGGGATTGAGCAGTAAAAGCCCTGATCCATTTAATGAGCTCTTTTAGTTAAATGTGATAAGTTTATAGAAAGTAGCCTTTTCCTTGAATCATTAGGTGGGACACCTTCCCATGGAGACATGAACATGACCACTGACATCTTGCCCAGGGGATATACATCCATGATTGGTTACATGGAAGTAAGGATACCTCCAAGATAACTGGCTTGCAGGAGATTCAAGAGGACAGATTTGTGTCAAAGGAAGGAGTGGCTCCTTTTTGCAGTCTATAAAAGTGAGCAAGCAAATCAGCTTGATAACTTTTGGACTTCCACTCCCTGGGGCCTGTTCAGAAGAAAAGTCAGTGTCCAGCAGAGAGGCCTGGTCCTGTGGTTTGTGAAAACTCTGCCTCTCTCCCCACCCAGTAAATGGGAATGACTGACTTGGGATAGATCTCCTGAGAGGGGCATATGCTTGCCTAAGATCAGAGATAAGTCATCTTAAGAGCTTCCTAAACTTGGGAGATGGGAACAACTGAAATACTTAGAATTCTCCTGCAAAAAATACATTATAGACTAGAGAAGAACTGAGAAAATGCACCACTCTCCCTTCGCTCTAGAGATGAGGATCCATGGATATAAAACACCACATATAATAATAACTAGCATTTATATAGTGTTTTAAGCACTTTACAAATATTATTTCATTCTGTCCACATAACTCTAAATAGAGAGGTACAATTATCACCCCTGTTTTATAGATGAGAAAACTGAGGCAATGTCTGAGGCTGAATTTTCACTCAGGTTTTCCCAGATTCCTGATTCCCACGCACTACCCACTGTGCCGATCTGCTGCTTGACACAGTCTTTGTGTGGATTTGTTTTGTTGAATGGCTTTTTTCCTTTCTTTTTAAATATTTGTCTCAAAGATAGGGGAAGGAAGAGGGAGTTATTTGGAAATGAGTATGGTATAAAAACAAAAGTAAATAGTAAAAATAAGAGAGGGAAGAAATTCATGTGCATGTGTGCTCAATCAACCTGAACATGCAATTCAGGGCAGTTTTCATGAACTTCTAACTTTTGTGTGTATGAGAGTTGTGTTTTTTGAAAAGTGCCTTGAGTTGTATTATCTGAATCTAACCTTATGAGCAGAGAAGAGAGATGATGTGGGGAGTACCTGCTTTGGGGGTAGACTCATAGGGGAGCCCCAACTTCAAATCTTAAGAGATTAGACAGGTCTTCTAAATAGAAAAAACATTACACTCCTTGAAGAAAAGGGAGGATCACCCACATACCTCTTGAGCTACATCTTACTTCAAGAAAAAAGCTGTTATTTTGATAGTATAGATCTGTTAGGAAGGGATTGAATTTTCAGCAGCCTCAAGTGTTTGTTTTCTGGAGAGAAACCAAGCCATAGAGTGATACTTTGGAGGGACCATGTAGCAGGCTAAGGATTCACAAGGGTTAAACAGTTACTCCAACGGTAACGCTGAATTCAGCTCCTTTCCCAGGGGAACCAATGGGTTATTTCAAGGCTTTCTTCTGTGATTTTATGAAAAGCATGCTAGTGGCAAGAAGGCTGACTTCAGAATCAAAGCACATCTCTAATTCATATTGGCTATATGAACTTGAGCAAGTTCGGAACTGGTATAAGACAATGACTTCTGACATTATTCTGCAGAATGGTTACTGATATGTGTTGATAGAAAGTTCTTTACCAGGAGTCTCCCAACAGATGAAATAATAGACCTTTTCTCATCTCCACTTTTTTAAAAATTATGTTTATGGGTTCCTGGGTTTTTTTGTTACTTTTCATATTCTCATAAAAATCTAACAAAAAACAAACAAAAAAGACTGTACTATCCAAATACTTTGCTACATTGGGGATAGGCATAAGAACTAGATCTCTGTTACCCATTTTTGGAGGAAACTTAGACACAAGACAAGTGAAAGCTATATAGCTATATTTAGAGATTTTCCTAGAGTAACATTCATTGGACAACCAGTTAAAGAAAGGGAATTTTCCTTTTGAGGTCAACTCCCAAGATAGGAGTTAGTCAGTGTAACCTAGAGTCACACAATGTTATACTAGTCACACAATGATGGAATATGACTTATTTGTAAGAGGCCTAGATAACTGAAAGCTCCAGATAATCCCAAATTCTTACTTTACCCATTCATTTCTCTTTCTCTTTTCTGCAGGTCACAAGCCCATTCAGTTTTAACCAAGAATTATTCATAAAGGATCCAAAAGGTTTAAGTTTCAACTTTGTTATTTGTTTACTTTTCTATCCTCTATTGTAGAAGGACGGAAAAGTCAAGTCAAAGATGAAATGAAGGACCTGGATACTCCATCAATGAGGCAGTCAGGCTACCCTAATCATCACCTTTAGATATTTTACACAATGACACGGAGTCTCACCAAATCCTTGAGAAGTGAAGAGAGGATGGACATTATAACTTCCATTTTATACATAAGGGAATTTAGGTATAGAGAGAGCCAGCTCATTAGGGAAAATGACACAGTTAAAAAGTTCTCAATTCTCAGTCTGGTGCTCTATCAGTTAACTAGCCACTTGATTTAGCACAGGTTAGCAGATATAATAAAACGAGGCCAGATTAAAAAGAAATCAGATTTCAGACTTGTGCAACTCGTAATAAAAATGGAAAAAAATATGGATGACTCATGGTACTGATTTTGTATTTCTCTGAGAGACTGCTAATTACTGTTATCAAATGAATCAATATGTTGTTTAGTGTAGGAAGGTCTGATTAAAAGATTGCTGGCTCATACAATTTGGAAATTATCTACAAGACTATTCTGTTCCTACATTATCTGCTTGTCAAAGGCAAGGACAGAAGCTATACAGGGTATGATGAAACATGGATGTGCCAAAAAGATGAGTCAACTACACAGACCCATCCAATGCAATATGCAGTATTATAGCCCAGCTGCAAAGAAGCACTTAATTGCAGTCAGAAGAAGAACAAGAAGGGAAAGCAAAACATAACAATTTCCCCTAGTCTCAGAGAAAATTAATATTGTGTATGTATGAGAAGGTTCCTGCCAGCAAAAGATGAACTATTTTTTAGACCTATATGAATAGAATGAGGAAGATAAAGAAAAAGATAGGAAAAGGGTATTTGAAGGCTGATAATGGGAGACAGAAACACATTATCTTCCATATCCCTCCAACTATCTAAATGGGAAAAACAGTAATACCAAATCAACTTAACAAATTGAACATCCATCCTCCAAGTTTCTCTGATTTCCCAATGAAAGAAGAGGCAAAAATAAACAAATGAAATATAGCTCAATCCAAAAGGGATCAGTAAAAATTAAAGAGAGGGAGGGAGAAGTGGAGAGAGAAACATAGAGTAGGTGGAGTTAGGGAGGGAAAGAGGGGAAAAGGAGTGACAGAGACAGTGAGACAAAGACAGAAAGTGACAGAGAAAGGAGAGAAAAAGAGACACAGAAAGAAATGAATAGACAGACAGAATGAGACAGAGACAAAAAAGAGAGACAGAGGAGAAAAATTGCCCTAATAATTTACTCAGAGAAAGAATGTGGGCATATTATGACAGATGTGACAGATTATGACAATTATTTTAAAATTTCTCTCTTTTGGCAAAAAGAAAACAAATAAACACAAAATGTCTTGATTCTGGATGCCAGATGATTAAATACACTTCCCTTCTTTCACTAGAGGTGGGTGACTAGAGATGTGGAATGTCGTAGTGTTATATCAGCTGTAACAGCTGCCTTGGTCAGTATTACTTGTTTCCTTTGTTATGAGGGTGATAGGAGAATAGTATGATGATAAATGCCTATTCTGTAAAATAAAACAGAACACATAAGTCATGAGGGGCAAAACATAGAACAACAAAAATCCAAATTTTGTTCACAATTTTAAAGCTATTTTTCTAAGTTTTAAAGGAGCACTTAAAAATTGCTTTGTTTTAATGCAATTCCATCTTGTATGCATTTGGTTGGGGTTCTCCAATCCTTTTACAAATAGTCTTGGTCAAGTCTTCAGGGGAAGTTCATTACATATTTTGGCAGATCCTGTGCACTGGCAGATGGACATATCTCTCCAAAAGGGCCAAACAATCAAACCTAAAAAAGATAGTTTCTGCTGACACTACTTTTGTATCCCTTAGCTGCCTGGCCCCCTTCCTTGATCCTATCAGGAGGGGTGTGTGTGTGTGGGTGGGGGGTGGTGTGTGTGTGTGTGTGTGTGTGTGTGTGTGTGTGTGTGTGTTGTGTGTGTGTTGGGGGGGGGTAAGGGTAGCAATTATTTTTAGTGTTGTTGCCTTGTCATGGTATGATGATTCTCAACCTTCATTTTAATTTACTTTAATAATTAATAATAATTAATTATTGAGGTAATGATTAAAAAATAAAACAATCCAAAAAGTGGGGAGCAGGTAGCTGTGGAATCAGCAAAATAAAGGTGTAAACTTCAACAATACTGGGAATCACTGAGGGAGAGGAAGACAATTGGGGAAGGTGTTCATAGTGATGACCATGTTCAAACAGCCCTGCACAGGGACATTAACAATACACAAAAGTTTCCTTTTGAGGACAGTATCTTATGAAAAGAGTATGTGAAAAAGTATCCCTGGTTAGGGGTTCTTCGGTGTGTGTGTGTGTTTGTGTGACAGATAGAGAGAAAGACAAACATGGAGAAAGAGACAGACAGAGAGAAATAGAGACAGAAATAAAGAGAGGCAGAGAAGGAGAGACAGAGATACAGAGAGAAACAAAGAGAGACAGAGAGACAGAGGGACAGAAAGAGAGAGACAGAAAGAAACAGAGAGAGAGACATAGAAAGAGAGAAAGAGACAGACAGACAAAGAAAGACAGAGAGAGAGGGAGACACAGAGAGACAGACAGATGTGTATACATCATATAACTATGTGTGCATACATGTTGGTATGGATAGATTCAACTTAATTCAATAACATTTATTTTAAAAGTGTTTATCACATTTGAGACACTGTGTTAAATACTGGCAATACAAATAAGAAAAAGCTTCATCCTTGCCCTCAAATTGCTTACAATCTAAGAGAGAAAACATGCAAAAGGAAGCTGAAAAGATTGGTGGAGGGAGGGCTATCACAACAATCAAGATTGGGCTTGACGGCATGGACAATGGAGTTAATCCGTTGTAAAGGCAGGCTTCAGGAGCAGTGTAGTGCTCCACCTTCTACTCCTCCAGACAGAGGCAAATGACAGTTCATTGAGAAGGTGTTGGAAATCAAAACTGGAGTCAATCTTACTGTGATATAATTTCACATGATCGCCTTATCCTGAGGGGAGACAGGCTTGCTGTGTCATGTTGTTTTCTGCAGTCAAAGCCAAGTCAAGAAATGGATGGAAAATGGAGACTGGATTTGGAGTGTCTGTGTGTGAGTATATGGAAATGTGTGGATGTAGGTGTATGTGTTCATGAATACCTGTGTACACATACATGCAATGAGTTTACGTGGATGTCTGCAGGTGAATCCACCCACGTATCTTTTTGTATTTTTAGTGTGAGTGCATATGACCATGATAGATGAGTACCTAATTGCAAATATGTGAAAATGTATGTATATGTACATATGGTTATATGGGTTTCTTTGTGTTTATCTACATATGTGAGCTAATGTGGATTTCTGAGTGTAAATCTATACATATTTGTTATCTGTACATATAATATTTATACATATAATATCTAATCTGACATTTGGGCGTGTGGCAGAAGTAAGGATGTGACAGAAAGTCACTGCCTAATCAGAAGGAAGAAAAGAACGATCAATTCTTGAAGAGTTAGGATAGAATTGTGATGAGAGATTTCAACTATCTAGATATCTGTTGGACTGCTGTCTCTATTAGTAATGAAAACACTGATAAAATTTTGACTTGTCTGATAATTATTTCTTCTTTCTGAAGATGGGAGAGATGAAAAATTTTAATATTTTGGATTTGTGGCCGACCAATGAAAAGGAACCGGTTGCCAAAGTGGAAAGGAGGAAGTCAGGAGTGTGTTGGAGCAGAGCTGATTGTTAAATTTTTAGTTTGAGTAATTACACCTTGAAAATTGGCAGATACTACAAATCAGGGGTTGATTTGTTGTGTTGATGATTGCCCATGCTTAAGAAAGTGATGGAGAAAATGTTAAGAATGCAAATTAAATTTTAATTTCATGTAGTATATCTTCTCCCCTCTTTCCCCCAAAAGAAGATTGTTAAATATTCACCAATATACCACTGAATGGGGACCTAGAAAGAAAGTTACCATACCATCTTAAAACCTTGACAGAAGAGAGATCATGGCATATCATCTGAAAGAAGCTGCTGTGGACTCAGATTCCATAAGGGAAGTAGGGTGATGAAGGTTTTTATAGCAAGACTTTTATAAGGGACTTTAGAACTCATGGGATTTGAATCCTTCATTTTACAAATAGGCAACTAGAACCAAAGTGATTAAAAGACTTGTTAAAGATCATTCAAGTATTTGGTGACAAAACAAATTTGAACCTGGATCTTTTAACTCCAAAATCCAATGTTCTTGACGTTCTACAGTCAGTATTCTCTAAGTTCAAATGAGTCAGCAGTAAAGTGCAGTATCTAAATTAGCTTTAGGCTCTTAGACTGCATAAATGGAAGCATTAGGCCAGGAGTGAGGGAGGTGATAGTCCTGTAATAATTTGTCTTGTTCAGAAAACATTTAGAATGTTACATTCAGTTCTGCACATCACTTTTTAGAAAAAAGATCAGCTAACTGAAATACATCTAGAAGTGGAAGTTCAAAATGATAAAAGAACTCAAAGTTTTTCTATATGAGAGCCAGTTGAAAAAATTGGAGTTATTTATCATAGGAAAGAAAAGATCCTTATTGTTCAGTTACATCTCACTCTTTGTGATCTCAGGAATCATATTGGATAAGAGGGTTTCTAAGTAAGAATCCTGCAGTGGTTTGCCATTTTCTTCTCCAAAAGGTTATGGCAAACAAAGGTTAAGTGACTCATGCAGGATCACACAATTCTAAATATTTGAGGCTGTATTTGAACCCATGTCTTCCTGCCTTTAGGCTTATCACTCTATCCACTGAGACACCTACCTGCCCAAGAAAAGAGTTAGGGATCATAATCATTGTCTTCAGATATTTGAAAGGGTGTCAAGGGGAAGAGAGATTAGATTAATTTTCTTTGGCCCTGGAATGTAGAACTATGACCAATAGGAAGTTAGACAGAGGTAAATTTGGGCTTAACGTAAAGAATAGCTTTTTAAAATTGAATTATCTAAAAAAATGGGCTGCTTCAGAAGGTAGGAGTTTCCTATCCCTGGAGGTTTTCAAGTGGGGCTCGATGATCACATGTTCTTGACATGTTCTTGACAATAGTCATGATTCAGGTGGAGATAGGACTGTGTGACATTTTAGGTACTTTCCATGGCTAAGATTTTATGATTCTATGAATACACAGGAGTGTGTATGTGTGTGTGTGTGTGTGTGTGTGTGTGTCTGTGTGTCTGTGTGTGTGTGTGTACTGAGTACATGTGAATTTGTGTATATGAGTTCAATCTTTCACAGAGTGCTTTTGAGAGATCCTTTCTATTTGCTGAAAAAAAAAATAAATCTCCCCCACCAGCCTGAAAATCTCAACATTAAAGTCATTCTTTTCAGATTATAGTTATTCCCTTCACATCATGGGAGTTAAGGTCACCGTGCCCTGCAATCTAAAAAATCCATGTAAAAGTTTTTGGCACTTACTTTGTACCAGAGAAGAAGTCTGAATTTTATTGTATTAAAAGATTTAAAATGCTAATATTTATATAACACAACACATACATTTTATGCATTTCTGCATGTATAAACTTTTTCTATATTGTCTGTTGGCATTTACATGTTGTTTACAACTTCCATAAAACTCCAAAATCCCATTTAATTTCTTATGTCAACTCATAACATATCAAAACTATACTAGAGAAAATCGCAATATGGATGGAATAACTGTAAATTAGCAGGGTTTCAGATTAAAATTACTGAAGTGAAAATATATTACCTAGGATAGGTAGCACATTATTCTCTCCTTGCCCCACCAGCTATGTGTGGATGAACTTCAGTGTTCCATTCTGAGCCTTTTCATATTTTCTCTCTACCCAGTGGTTCTCAAACGTTTTGTTCAAGGACCAATAAATGGCCACAATGTGGAAGAGGAAGGTGATTTGTGATGTGCAGTCTCCCTTCAATAAAAATAGTTATTTTTGTTGAGTTCTTTGCAAGTTTAAGGTTTGATGTATTTTGAAGTTAGTTTATATATGTAATAAGCAAGTTTTGCTTATTTTGAAAATATAATGAAAATATATTTAGATAATGTGCAAATAAAAATTATGCTAAACACAATTATTTATAAATTTTATTTTATCTATAACTACATAACATAGCATACATAGCTTCTTGGTACACCTAGCAATTTTGTGACATGGCTCTGAGAAACACTATTTTGTATTCTCAATTATGGTGGCCTAATCAGTTCCCAAGGATTCAATATTCATCTATAAATAGATGAGCCCCACAGCTACACATCCTATTTCTCATTTCTCTCCTGAGCTATAGTCCCATATCTCCAGCTGCTTGTTGTACATCCTTCTCTGTTCATTCCATAGACATCTCAAACTCAGCATCTCTAAAAACAGGGCTTATAATCTTTCCTTCTAAATCAACTAATTTTACTATTTCTGTCAAGAGTGACACCATCTTTCCAGTCACTTAGATTTCCAATCTAGAAATCATCCTCTTCTCTTCATTCAAGTCTCACCCCTTTATCTAATCAATTGCCAAATCTTTTTTGATTCTACCTCTTTCAAACTTCTCACATCTCTCCCTTTCTCTCTACTCACACTAAAACTGCCATCATCTTTTGCCCAAACTATTTCAATAATCTCCTAATTGGTTTCCTGCTTTAGGATCTCCCCTTTCCATGTAGCTATTAAATTTATCATTTTAAAGTCTATTGGTCTGATCATGTCCCTCCTCACTCAAGAAGTTTAAATGATTCCCTATTTTTGCTAGGATAAAAGACAAATTCCTTTCACATTTAAAATCTTTCAAAATCTGTCTTCAGATTTTTCACCCTTATTATGCATTATTTCTCCTTAAGCACTCTATAAATTGAACTATGTATTATATCCTGAACAGAACATTTCATCTTCTACATTTCTAACTTTGCATAGTCTGCCTTCCTTGCCCATAATGCTTTTTCTTCTTATCTCTGCAGATTGGAAATCCTATCTTCAGGCAAAGCTCAGCTCAGGTGTCCTCTTTTAAGAGACCATTCCTAATTCCACCACTTAATAATGCCCCTCTCAATCACAGTGTAATTATTTTGTAAATATTCTTATTTATTTATCTATGAACCTGTGGTATCTTTTTAAAAGAACAGAAACTCTTTGACAATAAAGACTGTTTCATTTCTGTCTTTGCATATCTAGCACCTAGAATCTCACAATAGGCTTAATAAATGCTTGAATGATCTTATACTTCCACCTTCTTCTTCTTCATCATCATCATCATCGTCATCATCTCTGTCTACAAATATTTATGAAGTGTATTTTTTTTGTGGGCATGAGAATGAGGAAAGATCCTGAGTGGAAGAAGGGCATTGTGCATTTTGGATTGCCAACATGATCTAAGTTGGTTGGGGTCTGCCAGGCAAAGACCTCTACAAATGTCCAACTCAAATGGTGGTGATGCAATTCAGAGTTTATGGTCAAAGGATAATTCAGGGTCAAAAGACATGCTCAGCTGTTGTTGGCAACCACTGAGCTTGGGCAGATGATTGATTATTGGGCTCTCTGAAAGTCAAAGCCAATGGCAACACTGGCTGGAGCAGCACGGGTCTTGTATAGAATGAGGAGAAAGTGGAATGGATAACAAGTAACCTAAAGAGGCAAGACCAATGACTTTGGTAAGAATCAGGTAAGAATTGACAAACTGAGATTTGGAGCATGGTCAAAGGTGATAGCTGGAAGCAATGGCTCTGCCAGGTCTCTCGATGATTTGTACCTTTTAAAATTTCTACCATTTTCTTCTTTAAGTCAATTGTTAAATTTTCAGTATAAACATTTACACTCAGGAAATCAACAAATACTACAAATCAGGGAGAGATATATTGTTTTTCTTACTTGTCTGGACTTAAGGAAGTTATGGGAAAATTACTAAGAATTCATCTTAAATTTAAAAATGTGTTTTTATACATTTTTCTTTGTTAAACATTTACTAGCACGCCACTATTTAAATCTTTTCACCTTAGAAGTAGGGCAGACCTTCAGGAGAGAAAGGAAGGAGCAAAAGCTGGAACCTTAAGAGAGGATGAGATCTCCATGGGAAAGAGTATATAAAAAGAAATAACAAGAGCCTGGGAATAATGTTCACATTTAAGGGACAGTAAGGAGAGGTAGAATTCCTAAAGAAGACAAAGAAGCAGCCAAGAAAGAATTTCAGGAAGAAAAAAGTGCTCAAAGCTGCAGAGAGATTGAGAGAGATGAAGGCCGAACATAGAATAATTTGTGTATTAATTAGTAGAGATCAAGAAAGGGTCTCATAGAGCCACAGGGTGGCATATTAAAATTGTCAGGAAGATCCTAAATGTGCTTGTTGGGGATAATGGACCTGGGTGAGAAAAAACCATTGGAGGATCCCAATGCTAGTATGAAAGCCTCAAGAACTCCAGAGTTTTCCAGAGAGGGAATAGAAAAGATATTGACATAACCATCACACAATTTGAGTCTCTCATTATTTCTTGTCTGGATCATTGCACTAACTGCTAATGGGTGTCCTACTTTAAGCCTCTCCCCATTCCACTCTATCGTTCATATAACTGCCTTATTGATACTTATAAAATACAAATCTAACCTTAATATATATATATATGTATGTATGTATATATATATCTGACCCTTGTCTCTCCTTTGAGCACCAGACATTCTTCCCTAGCTATCTGAGGGAGATCTCTTTACTGTTTCATAGGGATCTCAAACTCAACATTTTCAAAAACAAAATTTATTATCTTTTCTTCTAAATCCAAATTTTCTCCTAACATAATGAATTCTCTGAAAGATAACACCATTTTTCTTGTTATCCAACTTTGCAATCTAGAAGTTATCACAGGATCTCAGATCTAGAGGAAGGGTTCTTTACTTTTAATGTCATGGACTCCATAAGCCAATCTCAAAATAACCCGCTTTAATGAATAGTATAAAAAGGGAAATGAGTTATGTGAAATGTGGTTATTAAAATATTTTAAAATCTAGCAGATGGGTCTGTTACAAAGATGATTAGGAAAAAGTAAAAGAAACTATATGTTCCAAAATATTTATACTAGTTCTCTTTGGAGTGGCAAAGAACTGGAAATTGCAGGGATGTCCATCAACTGGGAAAAGGCTGAACAAATTATGGTATATGATTACAATGGAATACTAATGTGCTATAAGAAATGATGAATTTAATTTTAGAAAAATATGGAAAAACTTGCATAAAATAATGATGAACAAAATGAGCAGAACTAAGAGAATATTGTATCTAGTAACATCAATATTGTTTTAAGAACAACTTTGAATGACCAGTCATTTTGACTATTATAAATACCCATATTAACTATAAAAAACCTATGAAGGAAGACACAATCTATATCTAGAATGATAAAAATAGAAGCACATAGAGATGGTTTTATGTATGTATGTACATATATATGTGTGTATATATATGTGTGTGTGTGTATATATATATATATGTATATATATACATATACATATATATATATATACACACACACACACACACACACATATATATATCTAATGGTAGCTATCTCTAGGGTGGGATGTAGGAGAGAAAAAAAGTTATATAAGTTTATTATATATTTAAAAGGAAAAGCACATTGTACATAATAGATCTGCAGTTTCATGTATGATTTTTTCTATTATTTTGTTATGGAAATGTCTTTTATTTCTTAAGTTCAGAATTTTAAAAAAAGCTAGGAGATCCTCAGGTTGAAAATTGCTGCTTTAAAGTTAGGAGAGACCCCAGAAGTCATCTTCTCCAAATTCCTCATCTTCATTTTCATTCATTTACCCATATCTACTAAATTGTCAAGACTTCTTGATTCTACCTCCAAATTTCTTGCTTTCATCTCATGCTCCCCACTCTCACCAGAATATGCCTTAATGGTCCCCTATTGCATCTAAGATAAAATACAAATTCTTTTATATGACAATAAGCTACAGCATAGCTCTTGGCTATCTTTCCATGCTGTTTATACAATACTTCCATTTTTGTGGTTCAGTCATTTTGGATTCTTGTGATACCATTTAGGGTTTTATTGACAAAGGTTTGCCATTTCCTTCTCCAGATCATTTTACAGATGAGGAAACTGAGGCAAACAGGGTTATGTGACCTGTCCAGTATCACACAGTTATTTAGTGTCTGAGACTGGGTTTGAATTCAGGAAGATGGTTTTTCTCCCCAGTTTCCATACTCTATCCATTGGGCCACCTAGTTGCTTTACATCCCCTTGATTACTTTAAATTCTGGCTACATTGGCTTACTGATTGTTCCTCAAATACAGCACTCAATCTTCCATATTTGCACTTTATTCAGGTTTATTCAGGTGGAATATTCTGTCTTCTTACATTTTCCTCTTGAAATCCTTAGTGTACTTTAAAGGTTCAGCACATGCTAACTTTTTCATCTGAATCCCTCCAGGTGTTAGTCAACTAGTATTTCTTTTTTTCCCTCAATAGTATTTTATTTTTCCACATACATGTAAAGATAGCTTTCAACATTCATTTTGTAAGACTTTGTGTTCCAAGTTTTTCTCCCGCTCTCCCTTACTTCCCCTCCTTCCCAAAACAGCAAGCAATTTGATTTGATTAAATATGTGCAATCCTTTTAAACATATTTCTATATTTGTCATGTTGTGCAAGACAAATCAGACCAAAAGGGGAAAAATTACAAGAAACAAAAAAGCAAACAGATCAACAACTAAAAAAAGGTGAAAATACCATGCTTAGATCCATCCACATTCAGGCTTCATAGTTTTCTCTCTGAATGCAGATGGCATTTTCCATCCCAAGTCAATTGGAATTGTCTTGAATCATAGCATCGTTGGGAAGAACCAAGTCCTTCACATTAACTAGCATTTCTTAATCACATATTAAGTTCTAAAAATTGTGCTAAATGCTTATAATGCAGTGAAAGGCAAAAGAAAAAAATGTTCTCAAGAGCCTAATAGTCTAAAGGAGTGATAACATGCAAACAGCAATGTACTACTAGCATGATACAGGCAGGGCAAATTTGAGATGATTTCAGAGGGAAGTTGCTAACTTTAAATTGAGTTAGGAAAGATTTCTTGCAGAAGGTAGGACTTTAGGTGAGATGTGAAGGAAGCTAGAAGCTAGAAATGAGGAAAGCATTTCCAGATGTGGGGAATACCTAGTTAAAAATATTTGGAGATAGGAGATGAGGTGTTTTGTACAAGGTGTGGTAAGGGAGATCATAGCCACTGGGTTGCAGATTGCATGGGGTTGAGTAGGTTTAAATGGAGCATATGAAAAGAACCGTTTCAGTAGGATGATGAGGTGGGAAGCCTGACTACAAAGAGTGAGGGAAAAAGGAATAGAGACACCTATGATAAAATGACCTTCTCAGGGACTTTAGTCATAAAAGTCAGGAGAGATTTGGGACAATATGGCAGGAGTGGATGGATCAAGAGAAGGGTTTTTGAGGATGGGAGAAACACAAGCATGTTTGTAGGCAAGAGGAAAGCAGTCACTACACAGGTGGAGATTGAAGGTAAGCTAGAGACTGGGAATGGCAGAAAGAACAATTTTCTCAAGAAGAGAAGCTGGAGTGGAATCACTTGTGTATGCAGAAGACTTGGCAATGAGAAGGATCATTTCTTTTCATGAGAAGAAAATGGCAGAAAACATCTCAGTGATGTGAAATGAGGAGGGGAAAAAAAGAGATCTCCTTTTCTCTCCAGCTCTCTTCCTATTGCTTTGTAATTTATTTTGTGTCTCTTTTCCAGTTATTTATCTTGTTGTTTTTCCCCAGTAGTATGCAAACTCCTTAAAGGCAGAGTCTGCTTCAATTTTATCTCTGTATCCCTAGTGCTTACATAGTTAGTGCTTAATAAATGCTTATTGAACTGAATTGAACTAAAGCTGGTGTTAGTCAGGAGACTACATACTACATTTCCCCTAGGATATGTACTTCTGTGTATGTAAACTCCAACAAAGAGAGATCTTTCACATACATATCTTTCTGATTGAAAGTACATTTTGAAGGACTGTCTCAAGCCTCTGAGAGTGCCTCTCTCTTTTATCTCCTTGGTGTTTGGGGCATTTATGAGGGAAGGGCAGGCTGGAGCAGACTGCCAAGAACACAGGACCCTCGCTGCCTTGTGGAGTTTAATGGGGGTCATGCAGCCACCATCATGCTTTCAAAGCACAACGGTTCAATGTGTCCAGGGCCTCCCTCTTGGGAGCCCGGCCCTCATTGAGACTGGAGCATGAGATTGTCTGTTTACTACAGTGCCTGGTTTGTATTCCTGTGGAGACTGTGGTTATTTATCCAACTTGTTTCTCATGGATTGTCATTAGAACTGATCCCAACAAAATCATATTATAGGTGAAGCTTTCTTTGATGCTCTCTTATTCCATTCCCTGCCCCCTGTAAGGAGATTAATTTTCTGACCCTTCCCATCCCCACCGGGGTTTATTGATTTGTTCTCCCTGTCCATACCTTTTCCTCTCTATTTTACCTCCTGCCATACGCCCCATTCCTTCAGTCCTTTGTTACTAAAGCTGGTTTAGGACAATGTGGGAAGGCAGGTTAATGGTGAATAGCCTCCACTTGAATTTCAACAGGGCTCTCTACAAATGATAGTTTAATGTCACAGATTGATGGTACAAACAACAGTAATAATGAAATGTAAGAGATGGAAAAAATTTAGAGGTCTAACATTTTCCCAACTTTGTTCTATAGGCCTCGGTGAGTCTTTGAAGCATTTCAGGGGCTTCTTCAAAGAAAAAAATTTGTTACAGTGGACAAGGAAGCATGTGTGATAAACCCACTGTTTAATACAAAACCCAGCGAAGTTGGGCAGCTGAGCTGTGGAAATAGTTGCTGCCAGTAGCTAAAATGAGAGTATCAACCTTTCTTCTCTGAGGCTACCTGTAGTCATCAGAAAAAGTGCACAGAGAGCCCAGGCCTATGGCCTGGTGGTTTAAATTGGCCTTTATGTGGAAGCCAAATGTTGACAGGAAGGAAAGCAAGAGAGCCAGGCTAAACTTTGCCATGAAGAAGCAACATGATTCTGAGGAGCCTGGTTTTCTACATGACTTTGTGTGCATTTATTTCTTTTTTCCTTCTACTGTGAACAAAGGCACTTGAAGGGAGCAGCCTTCATGACCAGATTCTGTCACAAGCTTTCTCACTCTCCCTCCTGTCAACACTGTAAAAACACCAAAAACAACCTGGGCTAACTTCAAGGGAGCAGAAAGGCTGATGTCCTTTTTAAAATTTGTGATAATTACTGCTGCTTCCTCATCTATAGATCAATGGTCTGTCTTTCTGAGGTTGGGGAACAAATTTCTGCCTTTAGGACCCCCACTTAGCCCTTTCTATCTCTGGGAAAATGTGTAGGATTTAGTGTTCCTTTGTGTGTCTGTGAAGGACCTACCCATCTTTGCAAGAGTATGAGTACCTTACAGTGGTTGTTAGGGTGGTTACCACATCTCATTTGGGGTCTTCCATTTTTATTGAGGATCACATTGCATACAAGTGAGGGCCAATACTATATGTCTCAATACATGCCACAGTCTGGTTCCTATCCAAATATTCAGATTAATTTCATACTACTTGCATTCATACGCTCTGTGTTTTAGAACAAGAAATGGCTCCTCATAGGTTTCCTCAATCTGACATTCCATCCCCTGGGTATATGGCATAGTATTCTCTCTTTTTCTCTACCTGCCACATTACTGAGCTGTAAGAAACAATGAAGATGACAAATATAAAGAGACACGGGAAGACTTACATGAACAGATTCAAAGATGAACAGAAGCATGAAAACAATATAATGAAATCTCCTCCCCAGGCTCCCCACTCTACCCTTTCTCTATTCCTTCAATGATTCAGCCTTGATCCTTCCATTTCCAGCACTTTTTCCCTTATAGAATAATGTTGAATTGCTGATTTGTATATAAGCTGCATTTTGTTCCCCCAGCAGTCTGTAAACTTCTTCAAGTTTTTTTTTTTTTTTTTTAAACTCTGGGGTAGCATCCGGCCCATGGCAGATGCCTAATACATGCTTGTCTAATTGAAGTGTGTGACTGAAACGTTTCACGAATCGGCCTGCCCCCCAAGCTGCCTGGGATCGGTGGGCACCCAGAACACTGAAGGCCCACCCGGAGATGACTCGGAGGCCCAAGGTCAACAACCGTCTCATCCTGGACAGCAGCTGCTCAACGGTTTTCTGTTCTTTTGGTCCCGTGTTTGGGACAAAGGTCACAGGACCCTTACATCCATCTGCTTTGCCTCTGAGTCAGCCTCTACCTGCCAAGGTAATGAGGGACTCGGGACAGTGACAGCTGCTGCCTGGGAAACGAACTACACTCTCTTGGCAGCTCAGTGTTCATTTAAGTCAAAGCTCCTGCCAAGCGCCAGGGCCTGCCCGGAGGGTCGGGGCTGGGCCGGCCTGAGCCAAGCTGCTTGGGATGGGAAAGAGTTCCAGAGCCAGAATAACCGCAGAGACAGAAGCGCCAGGACCGCCAGGGTTCCACAAGGCCGCATTTTACCAGACTTTGACACAGAAACTTAGGCTCAGGTTTTGTTGTTCAGTTGAATTCAGTCATGTCTGACTCTTCGCAGTCCCCTTTGGGGATTTCTTGGCAAAGACTAGAGTTATTTTCCATTTCCTTCTCCAACTCATTTTACAGAGGAGGAACTGAGGCCATCTGACCTGCCAGGGTCACTCAGATAGTAAGCAAGGCCAGATTTGAACTGAGGAACGTGAATCTTCCTGACTCTAGACCTGGCACTCTGTGCACTGCGCCACCTAACAGGGCAAAAAGAGGCAAAGAGAAAGCGATTTCTATCTCCTCCTTAGGGGGTATTTTTAATCTTGCATTTTAGGGCCTAAAACAGAAAGTTAGAGTTCTAGCCTCTGAATTTGGGAGCAGTTTTCCAGAAGTTCTACATTGCTGCCTCAAGGGCTTCCTTTTCTCTGAGACAACCCTACATTCCACTTCTATTCTCTCCCTGATTCCTTCCCCTTTCACCAACTCTTACCCTCTTTTACCTCTTTCTGTTTACTCATCCTTCATTCTTTTCTACGTATTCACTCTTCCTCACTGGGTGTCCCACAGGAACTATGCATCCTGCATTTTTCCAGGAAATTTTCAATTTTCAAACATTTTGTTCCAGGAACAAATTAGAGCAAAAAAAATTCTTTGTTAGATTGTGTATCCTAGTTTTTGGTTCAGAAGGTAATATGGCCACACATTTAAAAAGTTGGGGTGGATATATACTAATATATTTTTGTTATTTAACAACACTGGAGTAGCAAGAATGGGAAACACTATAAATGCCCATTGTTTAGTGGAATTGCTAAACACACTGTTCATGAATGTAATATAATAATAACAATAACATTAATGTAGTTCTTACTAAGTGCTAAAAACTTTAGTGCTAAGTGCATTACAAATATTATGTTGTTTGATCTTCACAACAACTGTGGTGCTTCATTATCCCATTTTGTAGAGGAGGAAACTGAGTCAGAAAAACCTTTTAACTAGGGTCACACAGCTAATGAATGTCTGAGGCCATACTTGAACTCAAGATCTTTTGGATTCCAAGCCTAGTGTTCTATCCATTGTCCCACCTACTTGTCACATTTGTTGGCAGTCATTTAGTCAAGTCCAACTCTTGATGACCTTGTCATATTATGTCAATATTGTCCATGGGGTTTTCTTGTCAAGGATACTGGAGTGATTTGTCATTTCCTTCTCCAGGGAATCAAGGTTAACATATGGTAAGTAACTTGCTCAGAGCTACAACTAGTAAGTATATGAGGCTGAATTTGAATTCAGATCTTCCTGACTCCAGGCCCAGTGCTCTATCCACTTAGTTGCCTTAGTTGCCATTGTAATGAACTGTAAAAATCAGTGAACATGATAAATGCTGAGAAGCATAAGATGACTTATATGAACTGATACAAAATAAAGCAAGCAGGAGCATGAAAACCATATATGTGGTATCTATAGCAATATAAATGCCAAGAGAAAATATCCCCAACAATATAATAAGGAACTTGAATGTTGTATAATTGTAGTGATTAACCTTGACCCAAAAATAGAGAGAGGAAAACATACCCTTCTTTGTTGAAGTTTGTGGCATTATGAGAAGGGAAAGAAAAGGAATAAGCATAATAGCACTTACTATGTGCTAGGCACTGTTAAATATATATATATATATATATATATATATATATATATATATATATATATATATATATATATATATAAATATATATAACAAATATTATCTTACCTGATCATTTATAGATATGAAACTTCCCATATGCTGCCAGAGTTGGCTGATGTGTTGCTTAATTTTGCTGAACTGCCTTTTCTCTTTTCCCTTTTTATTCTTTCTTACAAGGTATGATCTCCCAGGAGGGCAAAGGGAAAGCTATATTTGAAAATGAAGGTGATGTAAAAACAAAATATAGCAATACAATTTTGCTTAAAGGAAAAAATAAAATACATGGAAACAGGAAAAAAATAAAGAAATTCAGAAAGGCAATTAAGAAAGAAGAAGTCATCCTTGACTCTCATGTCTTATTTTCAGCTGCTGTCAGTCTCTTCGCCAGGCTCAAGGAGCAAGATTGGTTTCTATTCTCTTCAATTACATAGTGACTTGGGGTGAACTGCCATACTAGATTACATGTCCTCATCTTTCACCTTTCTTGTCCATTGTCCCCAAGGAAGAGTCAGCTTGGGGAGGAAAATAGTGTTGTTTCTCAGAGATGCCCCCCTTTTTTCTGTTCTGACTTAGGAAACTGAATTGAAAAAAAAGTAGGATAGGGAAAGATGAAAGGGGACTTTACTGTCTGGGAGCTTGTTAATTTTTATAAGCAGTGCAAATGAGCTTCGAAATATAGTAAAGTCGATTAAAAAAATCAGCCTAATGTTACCTGATGGGTTTAATAGTAGGTATTTAAAGAAATTGTGAAATTCAATTGCATGGATAAAGTAAAGGGTTCTACTACCAAAGAAAAACTGAATAATACTGATTTAAGACAAGTCCTTATTTTGCAAATGAAGTCATTAAGAACTGAAGGTGAAATAAGTCACCTAAGATCATACAGCAAGTTAGTGACAAAGCCAGACCTAGAACTCAGGCCTTTCTTGACTTTCTAAGGTCAGTATTTTCCCTACTACATGCAGTCCCAAAAAATCAAGCAAGCAATGACCATTTATTTACCACCTACTTAATGTTCCAGATATTGTGCAAAGCAATATAAGTACAAGGAATAAAAGAATCTCTATTTTCAAGAAACTACATTCTAATGGAGAAGATACATATAAGGGAATAATGTTTGAAGAGGCTGGAAAAATAGGGTAGGGACAGATTGTTTAGCATTTACAAAGCTAAACAGAACATTTTATATTGTCTTAGAGACAAAAAGAAGCCACTAGCACTAGATGATTGGGGGCTTCACAGTCAGCTTTGTGCTTAAAGAAAATCACCGTTAGTAGTGGGTAGGAAAGATTGAAGTGATGAGATCTGAGGCAGGTAAACTAATTTTGAAGACATAAAGAAAAACAATTTTTCCTGATAAGAAAAAGTAGAAGTTGTCTAGAGAGACTGATGTGGGTGCACAGGGAACTCATTGACCAAATTAGGTTTTCAAATGTCATTTATAAGACATGGATGAAAAGGCAGGATATGACAGATGACTACAAAAATATAGTAGATCATAGGCTAGTGAGGAAAGATAGGAGTGAATGATTTTTTAAAAAGAGGCTAGTATTTTTTGTTTTTAGCCATGTTTGGGGAGAAGAGAGCAATGACGAATAATATAGAGAAAAGCCATGATTACTTAACTTGTATTTTGCTTCTGTTTTCTCTACCAAAGAGAATCATCTTTGAATTAAGAAGGAAAAAACAAATTTAGCTATGAAGAGAGTTGAAATAAAAAATACATAGGGAGCCAGTAAAAGAATACCTAGCTGCCTCTTAATGAGTTCAAGTCATCAGGCTCAAAGGAATTATATTCCATGAATGAACTGGAGGGTGGGACTTCAGAGTCTCTGGTGGTAATTTTTGAAAGATGATGGGGAATAAGAAAGGTAGGATGGGGGACTAATAAATGTTGAGAGAGAGAGACAGACAGAGACAGGCAGACACACACACAGATACACAGAGAGACAGAGAAAGTGGGATGGGGAGGGAGGGAGAAAGAAAGAAAGAAAGAAAGAAAGAAAGAGAGAAAGAAAGAAAGAAAGAAAGAAAGAGAGAAAGGAAAAGAAAGAAAGAAAGAAAGAAAGGAAAAGAAAGAAAGAAAGAAAGAAAGAAAGGAAAAGAAAGAAAGAAAGGAAAAGAAAGAAAGAAAGGAAGGAAGGAAGGAAGGAAGGAATAAAGAAAAAAAGAAAGAAAAGAGAAAGTAAAAAGGAGAGGAGGAACAAAGGAAGAAAGGAAGGAAGAAAGGAAGGAAGGAAGGAAAGAAGGAAGGAAGAAAGAGAATGGAGTCTACAAATTTAAATTATAGGTCAGTTACAAAATTCTAATTTAGTACATACAGGGTGATTCAAAAATCTTAGTTCAGTCTTAAAGCTATTAAAGAATAGTTAATGATTATTTAGAAAAGAAAGCAGCTATTGCAAAGATGTAACTTGGTTTCATCCAGATTCATCTTATTTCTTTTTTTTTTTTAATTGTGTTAGTAGACTGATAGATTAGGTAAATACTATAAATATAATTTACTTCAAATTTAGCAAAGCATCTGACATAGTCACTCATTATGCTCTTTGGATAAGATGGAGAAACATAGACAAGACAATAGAACAATTAAATGGATTTGGAAGTGGTTGAATAGCTGGACCCAAGTGCAGTCATTAATAGTACTGTTTCATTATGGAAGTATCTAGTGGGATTCCCCAGGGATCTGTTCTTGGCACTGTGCTTTTTAACAATTTTATGAATGACTTAGAGAAAGGCATAAATGATATACTTATCAAATCTGAGGATGACATAAAGCTGAGAAGGATAACTAACTAGCTGGATGAAAAACTTAGCATCTCAAAAGACTTTGACAGGCTATAACGTTATACTGAATGTAAGAAGATAAAAATTTAATAGGGAAAAATGTATGATCTTAAACTTGGGTTCAAAAATATGTCACAAGTACAAGATGGAGAGATATGGCCAAATATGAAAAAAATGTAAAGATCTATGAACTTGAGAGGATTGTAAGATAAGGGACTTATCAATCTGTGGTTTTGAGGTTGAAGCTCTGGCCTCAGAATCAGAACTATCTGTGTCTGTGGCCATCTTAACTTCAGTCTCCCCACCTGTAAAATGAAAAAAAATTTCATCTACCTCACAGGGCTGCCTTGAAGAATAAATGAGAATATATGAAAAGCACTTTGAAAACTTAAATGTTGTGTTAGTTGCTATTATTATCATTATCATTACATGACAGTTAAGAAAGCTACAATGAAAGGCATGGTTTATAGAACTAGAATAGCAACAATTCCTTTATGCTTAGTGTTCATTCAAGCAACATATAGAATATTGTGCTCTTTTTTGTGCTTTATTTAAATCCATACATTCTTAATCTGGAGATTGTTCAGATGAAATTGGTTACAGTAGTAAATAGCCTTAAATTCACAGATCATGGATTTAGTGCCAGTAGAAGTTTTAGAAATCATCTCATCCAGCTCCCTAATTTTTCAGATGGGGAAATTGAGGGTGGAAATGGATAAGTAATTTATCAATGTTTACATGGTTAATAAATGGAAAAGATAGGATTTAGACCTAGATTATCTGACTCCCAATTTCCTGGGTCATCATGCTATTTGAGAGTGGATTTGAAGGAACTGTAGACTTCTAAGTTGAAGAAGACTTGTGAAGTGTTGGAAATGAAAGTTTCTTGTACAGAGATTAGACTTGTCTTTTTGGCCCCAGAAAACAGAATGGGGAGGGGCAATGGGTAGAATTTGCACAGAGATGGATTTCAGCTTGATATAATGAGATACTTTCCACCAATTGGAGTGATGTAAGAATGAAATAGGCTCTCTCAAAAAATAGTTAGGTTTCCTATTTTCTTACTCCACCCCCATTTTAGAAGTCTTTATGAAAAGATTGGAGTACAACTTGATATAGAGGAGAATTCTTGTTCAAGTAAGAGTTAGGCTAGATATCTTCTGAGGTCCCTTTCAATTTTGAGATTAGGTGGTCATCTTATCTCCAATAAAAGACCTTCAGAGGAGGGGAATTTACTACTTCTAAGGCTTGCCCATTCTACTTTGGACAGCTCTGCTGGTTATGAAACCTTTTCTTATATCAAACTTAAATTCACCTCTCTGCAATTTCTCATTCTTAGCTCTTTCTTCTGGGCCTAAGCAGAACAAGTCTAATCTTTCTTTTATGCGTTACTCTTTCAAAAATTTGATCAGCTCCTAATGTGTCCCCTATTCTCTCCCTAAGTTTTCGCTTCTCCAGACTAAGCATTCTCATTTTTTTCCCACAGATTTGTCTTCAGCTTGAAAGGCCCACCTTCCCCTTCTCCACTTGCCAAAAACTTCATCACTTTCTCACTGGCAGCACCTGACAGCTAGAGCCGGCATTTACTCCTAGTCCTGTCATCAGCTTTCCTATTCTGTTGCAAATCTCTGAAAACATCCCCTTGTCACATTTGCTCATACCTGGGAGCTTTTCACAATCACTACTATTGTTTATTTAACCCTGAAATTGCCTTGTTTAACTCTGGATAGTGTTTTGGAAATGCAGTATGAATGAGAAAATTCTGCCCACAATAAACTTGTTCTGAGCTTTCTTGGATGCCTTCCTTCCAAAATAACTATTCCTGTAGATCCCCCTTATATTGAAAAGGCTTACTGACTTTCAAATGACGTTGACCTGAAGCTGTTGGAAGGCCTAATGCATGTTATTATCATTGAATGCCCAGACTGAGAACTGAAGGAAGGATCTCCATGTCAATTGGGTCTGGCTTCCAAGAAAAGAATGATGGCATACCTAGATTGCTGTCCCCAATTTCTCCTATTTCCATCTGAAAAAATGAAAATCTCCTTGAGAAGCTGGTTTGATTATGTCATTGCACTGCTCAAAAAATTTCCAGTAATTCCATTTTTTTTCTCTAGAGCACCTTAGGTTTTCCCACAGTCTGCTTCTGACTATTCTTTCTAGCTTTATTTCTCCTTGTTCCTCCTCTTCATGACCTTTCTGTTATAGATAAAATGGATGACTGCCTGTTCCCAAATCTGCCATGTCACTTCCCATATTGGTACATTTCCAAGAACTCTCTTCAGTGCCCAAATATACTCTCCTTTTGCCTATCCCTAGGCAAATTTAATCTCAGATACCACTTCTTACCATTTGAAAGTATTTTTTCTTTCTTCTAAATGACTACTGTTGTTAGGTGCTCTCTCCTTCCTCTTCATCATAATGACACTTTGTATTATGTCCATCTGGATCTATATTGTTTAATGTCTAAATAAGTATGTTTCCATATTGTAAAGACTGATTTCCTCTTAGTCCACTATTCTTTGCATTTAGCACAAAGTCCCATTCTTGGTGGCACCTAATTCTATTCAATAAGCATTTATTGTCTATCATGTCTCATGCTACACTGGGGTTGGGGATGCAAATTTTAAACAAAACAAAAGAGCCCTTGCCTTCAAGGAACTTATATTCTATATAATACACACACATGTAAATAAATACAAAGTACATGCAAAGTGTGAAGTCATTAGCGTGGATGGAATGCACCATTTCCCACATTGACCCAGATATGATCACCTGATATTTGTGCTAGGGTTGATAGCAAGTATTCCTAGGCTAGCAAACCATAGCACCAGAGGGGCCTTGAGACCCTGTGAGCATAATTGCCTGAGCAATAATTTCAGTGATTCCAATTACAGCATCCCACTATTGGCTCTGAAAGTTAATAAATGTTTATTGAATTTATTGAATTATTGGCTGGAATTCAGCTAAGGGGGATGAGATATTCATAGGACAGCTGAGCATCTGTTTGAGGTGGCTAGAAAGCACACTGGACCTGAAGGTAGGGAGATCATTTCATTCATCATCCCTTGTACTGATCTCAGCACAACAGAAATCCAGAGCTGTTGCCACTGCTTCTTGCCTTTCTTTAGAATTACTGAAGTCCCCAAGTGGATGCCGGATGCCACACCCATGCTGTACTTGAAAAGTGAAATTCAATCTAGGGGTCTTATTGCTTCCTGGAAGATTCCCATTTCAGATACTTTCTACCCTGCTAGCAAATCATTTCTTTACTGGCCTTGCTAACTGCCCTTCCTGCTGATCTCAGATTGCTGGATGATTTCTTAAAGCAGTCATATATAGGGCAGGTAGAAAGTCACAGTTAGCTGCAGAAGGTGGCCCAGTTGTGGTAGGGAGCTTGGAGAACGTGGCTTCCATTTTTCTCCCTCAGGAATGGGACAGAAATGAGCCCATGGTCTTTCTCCCCCTTTTTATTTTAAGTCTTTTCTCCTCCAAAGATTTATCCAATATAGCTTAACAGCCAGAGGGTTCAGTACAATATTGGGCTTAAGAGTAAACAAGACCTGAATTTGAATCCTGCCTCAGCTACTTATTTATTATATTATGGACACTTTTCTTAATTTTTCTCAACTTGAGTTTCCTTATCTATAAAATGGGAATAACAATAGTACTTATCTCGGAGCGCGGCTAGGTGGCACTAGGATAGAGTGCAGGGCCTGAGTCAGGAAGGCTCGAGTTCCAATAGAACTTTTGGTACTATTAGCTGTGTGATCCTGGCCAAGTGACTTTGCTCTGTTTGCTTCAGTTCACTCATTGGCAAATTAAGCTGGAGAAGAAAATGGAAAGCCACTCCAAGAAAACCCCAAATGGGGTCACAAAGAGTCAGACATGAATGAATAACCTCACAGGGTTGTTGGGATCAAATGAGATAATATTTACAAAGTGCTTGCTGAACTTTAGTGTTATATCAATATGAATTATCATCATCATCATCATCATCATCATTAAATTTCATGGTGAGCCTGGAAAAGAGCCAAATCATGACCAAGATTCATGTGCCAAACCTGCGGGAGGACAAGAGTTGTTAATACTCTATCTAAGGATGAATCTTACAGTTCGGTAAAGAGGTACAGGAAAGAACTCACATCCATCTCCATCATGCTGGGCAGAGAGATACACTGATATACTCATCCATCTTTTTTAGTTCTTTCACATTGGGAAGTCATGCAGATTAACATCTAAATTTTACTCCATTCCAAATGTGTTCATCTGCTCATTTTCTATGTCTTAATACTGCCTAACATGATGGGTACTTTTATCCTCTCTCTCTTATCCTACAAAAATGCCCAGGGAGCTCGTGATGACTCACTAGGATTACCTAGTGCTGAGTGATGATGGGATCTAAGGGAAATGGCAAAGCTCCCTCCCACATGCAGCTTTTACATCAGCAAAAATGATCATTTGGACTTCATAATAACAAGCCTTGGGAATATGCAGATCTGCTCCTGTGCCCCTTGATGTCCCCTTTGTCAAGCTACCTCCCTACCACCCCCTACACACATCTACCCCAAAAGCTGGAGGCCAAGGGTCTACTGATGAGTCTCCTGATGATGTCTGAGAAAGTTTGCTGTTGTTCCACACCCTGCTGCCTTGGGGACAGAGGAAGCAACTACTGCTTTCTGGACGCCCACTTGGTGAGCCCAGGAACACACTCAAGAGCAAGTGAGTAGGCCCTCAATTAGCCACCTGCATCTTAAAATAAATCACCCACCCTGTCTCCATTCTTTCCCCTGTGGGTTTCATCTGGATAGCAATTAGCAGAAATGTTCCTGAGCCCCAGTGAAACCTAATTTTAATCAGAGTCTTTGTGAACTGATCTGAGTATCAAATTTGGAGAATTTATCTGAGCTCAATGGGCCGGAGCCTCATTGGCTGTAATGCTTGGGGAGGCACAGCCCTGGAGAAGTATTCGTATTTCCTGCAAATCAGACCTGCGATTTGTCTGTTGTGGAGCTCCTCTGTGGAATTCCGTGAGGGCTGGCTGGGTTTCTTTAGATTTAAATTAATATCTTCATAAAATAGGGCAGCCACAGCTCATATACTCCAGCAATGGGCAATGTCTCTATACCACAGGGGATCATGGGATCATCATGGTACAGTGGAATTCCCGCTGGATTTGGAGTCCTAGCCCAGCTCTGCTATGGACTACCTGGGGGACCGCTGGAGTCACTTCAACTACTGAAGCATCAGGTTCTGTATCTATAAAATGAGTAGATCAGTCTATGTGTCCTCTGAGATCCCTTCTAGCTCTACAGTCGTGATCCTACTGGAAGGTATTCTAGAATAGGAATCTCTTTAGCCTGAGAGGTCTTGTTTGTCTGTTCCCACAAGACAGGTGACATTGCACAGTGGATAGATCCTTGTACTTGGAGTCAGGAAGACCTGGATGGTCACACAGCTAGTAAGTGTCTGGGGCAAGATTTGAACTCAGGAGAATGAGCCTTCCTGACTCTAGGACTGAAATCCTATTCACTGAACCACCTAGCTGCCCTGGTCAAAGTCACTTACTAGCTGTAAAAATGACTTAGCAAAATTACAACTTCTCATTTTCAATTTTCTTAGGTGGAAAATGGGGACAATAACAGCATCTACTTTACAGGTTGTTGTAAGGATCAAAGGAATGTCTATGTATCTAACTATGCATTTATGTATGTATGTACATACACACACACATATATGGAAACAGCTTGGCAAACCTTAGGATACAAATGCTTGCTATTATTATTGAAGGGTAGCTAGGTGGTACAGCGGAGAGAGTGATGGCCTGGAGTCCGGAAGCCCTGATTTCACATCTAGTCTCAGACACTTAGTAGCTGTGTGATCCTGAGCAGGATCCTTAACCCTATTTGCCTCAATTTCCTTATCTATAAAATGAGGGAGAGAAGGAAATGTCAAACCGCTTCAGTATCTTTGCCAAAATATATCTAAAGGGGTTATAAAAAGTTGGACACGACTGAAAATGACTAAACAACAACATTATTATAGATGTTATTGCTGTCGCCATTAGTTTGTGATTTGGAGGAAGCTGCTTAGCTTTTTTTGGCCTTGGTTTCTTGTAAAAGTGAGAGTTAGACTTGATCACTTATAAGATATCTTCCATCTCTGAATCCTAGAAAGCTATGTTTTCTGGATAACTAATTGCCTGTGGTCAACTTTAATGAGGGATGAATACTTTACAAACATATTTCAATATTTAAAAAAATATGGTATTTTGAAAACTATCTACATCAATAATGGTGATCAGAAATGTTAAAACACATAGCCCACAGGCTGCATATGCCCCCACAGCAATTCAAGTGCAGCCTGAACCAGATTAAATGTAATTGGGAAATATTCAACAAAAATACAATAAAACAAAGATCATATTACAATTTAAAATTAAGTCAAGATGTAGCCCACAGGGATGCTTACATATGGATTAGTGGCTCCCACTTCTACCTGAGTGTGACACCATTGTTTAGATGAGACCAAGAAATTTGGAGATAGGATAACTCATCTGTAATGTTCATGTAGTCTAGATGCAAAGGACCCACATTGGGAGGAAATGTTAGAAACAATTCATATCTCAGCTGAGAGTGGATAGTGTAGTAAGCAGGCTCACCTTCTGCGCTTGATCTTGAGCATGTGTTGTTGAAAATGTTGATCTTATGTTATCTTGGTAAAAGCCTAGTACCTAGTGATGAAGGAGGATAAAGCTTATTCTGCCTTGGGGTATTGTGGGAAAAATTTTAAGGACATTGAGAAGCTGAAGCATTACTATAATAATAATAGAACTAGAAATGATACTATAAAATATTATACAAAGACTTTGTAAAGTGTTTTTAAAATCATTAGAATGTTATATGAGCAGCTAGGTAGAGTGACAAATAGAATAGTGGATCTGGAGGCAAAAGATCTGATTTCATAATCTAGCTTTAGATATTTTCCTTGGGTAGGCCTGCCTCAGTTTCTACATCTGGGAAAAGGGAGGTGATAATAGGCAATATTGTTATTGTTATTATTATTAAAACGTGCACATAGGTTATCTTTCTATTTACCTGTGTAGCTAATTCAATGAGCATATACCATATGAGGACTAGTTAAAGGAACTGGGGTTGTTTATTGGGGATATTTAACCTGAAGAGAAGGCCAACTAGTTGTCTTCAATATGTCACAAAGAAGAGGGATAGAATTTGTTCTCTTTTACCTCAGAGAACAAACCAGGGCCAATGGGTGAAGATGGCAAAGAGGCAAATTTCAATTCCAATTAATCAAAGATTTACTGAGTACCTACTATATGTCCAGCATGGTTCCATGTGCTGAGGATACAAGTACAAAGAAATGAAATAATTTAATATAAAGAACTTCATGGTTAGAAGGGTACAAAAATAGAAAGAGATGCTTCAGATGGTAAGTTTCTTTTCCATAGAATTTTCAAGTTGAGATGCAATGACCACTTGTTAAGGATAGTTTCATATTCAAGTTGAGTCAAGGTGGATGATCTTTGATCTCCCTTCCAAAGTCACGATTCTATGCTCATTATTCTTTCAGCTTTGTAAATTGTAAAAATACTATTATTATTATCATTGTTATTATTAAAATGTGCATATAGGTTATCTATCTATTTACCTACGCAGCTAATTCAACAAGCATATGCCATATGAGTTCATCATAATTTCTTATTTGCCCTGTTTTTTCCCCCTAAACACATGCACAGTAGATAGAGTGCTAGGCCTGGATTTAGAACAACTCATCCAGCCTCAGATACTTACAAACTGTATGATCCTGGGAAAGTCACTTAATTGGTTTGCCATGGTTTCTGCATCTCTAAAATGGAGATAATAGTAGATATAGAGATCAAGAATAGAGACCAAATGGGATATTCTTTGTAAAGTGCTTAATACAGTATTTAGCACAGTAGAGTGCTCGATAAATACTTATTTCTTCTTTTCCTTCCCTGACTTCAATTGTAAACTTTAAAGCCTTATATTTTTATATAAGCATCCCTCATTATTATTATTACAATCCATGTACTGCCTACATGTCACTTAACAGATATTTGTCTCAGTTTTCTCAGCTGTAAAATTGGAATGATAATAAGAGCACATCTTATTGTAGGTTGTTGCAAGTATCAAATGAGATATTTGTAAAACATTTAACACAGTGCCAGGCTCATAGTTTGAGTGCTAAATAAATGCTTGGTTCTTCTTTTCCTTACTCTTGATCCAAATTTTAAACTTTAAAGCACTATATCAAAAACAAGCACCTATTATGATTATTTTAATTATGTCTTAACTTTCTATATGACCCTGAATAAGTAATTTATCATTTTAGCATTCCCAAACACTTTCTATGACTCTAAAAGTTACCAAACAGTGGTAGGCCTTCATGGGTAGCAGAAATTCCTCAATGGGAGCTGCCTACACTCATGGAATCACAGGACCAGTTAAACAAACAAATAAGCTCACTCCTAACCCACCTACCTCACCCAGAGGGAATAGAGAATATAAATGGAATATGACCAGGAGATTGCAGAATGCGAGAGACCCAGGAAAACACTGATAATAGGCACAGAATAGCAAATACCCAGCAACTGATGACCCTTCTCCCCACACCAGCTGATATCTGCGTTATCTAAGCCCTCTGCATTTGAATTGCGTTTCCCATCACCTTTAGACCAGTCTCTGTGGTTTGTGAGCCTGTGCAGCACGGCCGTAGGGAGTCGGAGTTTCAGCATATGGTCCACAAACAGCAAAATTAACTGTCCTGGGCAGGGAGTCAGGATTATAGCTGTCTTTATGGGAATGAGGCTCCAAATGGCTCAAGCTCTCCAAGCACCTATTAAGAGCTTGTGCCCTCATGGTCTTGTGTCAGGGACGGCAGGGAGCAAGTCCAGGCAAATTCATCCCTGTCAGAAGAAGTGGTTGACAGCCCTGCAGCCAAGAGCACCCGCTCCCTATTGCCTCCTTTCCTATTTGTGTCAACCCCTTAATTAGGGACAGCTGGGACTCACAGGCCTGTTATTACAAGGGCCTTTGTTGGGGGAAGTGAGGTACCAGGGATGCTGCAGTGGGTGGGGAGAGGAGTGTTGTTGATAGCCTCAGGAGTTCCCAGGAGCTTCCTCTCTGCCCCCTCCACTGTCACAGTCTAAGTTTATCTCTTCCTCTTTCCGCTTTGGCTCCTTTATAAACTGAGTTGGAGAAAATGGCAGAGTCAAGCTCATCTCCAGGCAGTGATCCCTGAGCTTCCTATGGTCAGAGCTTCACAGCACCAAAGGGAGTTGGGGAGCTGAACAATTAATTGGCCAATTAGATCAACTAAATTGGATAATTCAGCACTTCTATCTCGCTATTTTCTCAATAGCAGGGTGCTACATTATATATATATTATATATAATATATATAATTTTAATTGTTGGCAAGAAGCTGTCTACATTCAGTCTCCAAACTAGAACGTAGCCTGCTGGGTAGCACTGTGCCATCCACTGAGGAGGGCAACAGGGCATGGTCCTATGGCCTCTGCAGAACCTGTATTTTTTCTTTCTTGGCATTTAATCAGGAGGGAAGGGAGTAGAAACAGCTTGAGCTCCTTTATGCTTTGCTTGGCATTCTGTTGTCCCTGACCTGTTTGACAGGGGGCCTCCTACCCTGATTACATTCATCCTTGTGGTCATCTTTATGGTCAATACCAGCCTTCACTATTGAATCTGTCAGGTCATTCTGCTAGGCTTCTCATCGCTACTTAATCATATTCTAACCCGGTTAAATGATTCGTGCAGATGTTGTATTCTCTCCCCCCTCTTTCCGTTGTTCAGTTGTTTCCGACTTTATCAAACAGCTGATGATTCTATGATCGATACCCCCTGGACTTGCATCATTTCTCCATTTGCCTGGTCCCTCTTTCCTGTGACCATTTGCAGCCTGGCCCAAGGGAGTCTGACCTGATCCCATTTGGGCTTTTCATGGGGCAAAGATACTGGACTGGTTTGCCATTTCCTTCTCCAGCTCATTTTACACCTAAGGAAACTGAGGCAAACAGGGTGAAGTGACTTACCCAGGATCACACAGTAAATGTCTGAGGCCAGATTTGAACTTAGGAAGATGAGTACTCCTGATTCCAGACCTAGCTCTCTCTCCATTGTGCCACTTAAACACCTGAAGGGCATAGGAAATGCAGTGTTTTTTTCCTTTATGTCCTGAGTATATCAACAACAACCTAGCACAGTGACACAGATGTGTGCATCCCTTAATATATATGTGTTCATTTGGATTGAATCCAGTACATAGTGTGGTGATATATGGAACATGAAGACAGCAGGAATGATTGGATCACCTCTGCAATTAGTCTGCTTATTTTCTACATTTGCAACATGGGATTGGGGAAAATGCAGAAACCACCTTTATATCCTGGCTTTAAAATCTGTTCAAAACCCTCTTTTAACTTGAAAAGAAACAATCTGAACATCTGGATGGTTTCAATTTGGATGTAGAAAAATATGATCTGGTCTAAAAAGCCAAGGAGAATGTTAGAACTGTCTAGGGGACTAAGTCCATAGAATTAGAAAGATGTGAGCTCAAATCTCATTTCTGAGTCTTAACAGATAATCCCTTTCAGCCTCAGTTTCCTCATCTATAAAATGGGTATAATAATACTTATAAATACCACATAGGGCTTGTGGTGAGATATGAGATACAGTTATCTCCTCCCTATTGAGGGGATTAGGATTACAGCACTCCCACAATCTGGAAAATCTATGTAAAATATTTTTGCCTTCCCTCATACCAAAGAAGTCTGATTTTTTTTCTTTATTTTTGTTTATATTACACTATTAAAAAATTTGGGTTGATATGATACAATACCATATACATATTTTATGGGTTTCTGAGTTTCTAAACCTTTTCTATGTTGTCTGCTGGTCTTTATGTATCATCTGTGACTTTTGCAAAACTTTCTCAAAATTCCCATTTAATTTCTTATACTAGCCCTCAGTATAGCAATACCAGGATGGGGAGAGCTGGGATGTGGAAGGGATAACTACACCTTAAAACATCATACATGCCAATTTTTTTTGTTATTTGTTGTTGTTATAACCCTGACACAGGAACACCTCTAGAACCCCGCTGTTATAACCATGATTCACAAACTTCTACAGAGCCCTGACTCATTCAGCCGGGACAGAGAGCAGCCTGCTCTGAGCTAGGATCATCTGTAAGATCTCAGTCCCGGCGGTGATTGCAGAGGAAGGCATTTGGTCCAGACTCTCTTCTCTGCCTGTTGGTTCCAAGATGCTCCCTCTCACCTGCACACTTGGACTTGCCCTCCTGAACAGCCCAGGGATTTGGAGCTGACCCAGACTTGGTTATCTGCTATTCTATGCCTAGCTTCTCCCCTCCAGTTTGGCATGGGGCCCCAGACTTGACCTTGGCCTTGCTTTCTGGCATCCTGGTACCTGTCTGCTTTATCTCTCTATGTGAATGGATGCCCTTTATCTCTTCCTCCCTTCCTCCCCCTTGACCCTCCTGCCAGCCTCTTTCTTGTGCATTTTACTTTTTGCCAGGCCCCAAAGGCCTGGCTCCTCATCCTGTTCTCTTCTGCTCTGTACACATCTCACTGTTGACACAGATTTGCTTTCAGGTCAGTTTGAGGTATCTTATTGGGTTTGGATAAGGATCCATTGGCGTTATGTTCACAGTTACCTCTGTGGCCAACTCCATGGGCCAAGCCACATGGTGCCATTTAAAAGAATCTGGACCTAAATTCTGTCGCTTAAGTTGTTTGTATAGACAGAGCTGAGGCAGTGAAGTTGGCCTTCCAATATAGGGAAGCATCTGGAAGGGGCAGAAAATTGGGGGGCAATTTTAGCTCTCTGGTAATGGCCATAGGTCAGGTTTAGGGCCTATTGCTCATGGCCCCACAATCGTGGCCAGGCCAGATCTGACACTAATGCTGACAAATGGGCCAGGATGTCAGTTGGTGATGACAAATTACAAGGTATCAAAAAAAATCTCCTGAGAATAAGACTCCCTGGGAGCTTAATGATCCTGGACAGGAGATAGAAGCATGGCCACTTATAGCAACAAGCAAAAGGTAAAAGATGCATGACCTCCTGTTGCAAATCATTTCTGAGTGGAATGGTAAAATGAAAGATGGCCAGCGGATAGAAGGAAACATTATCCAAGCCCCATGACCACCAGAGAAACTGTGAAGAAAATACCCGTCTTCCACAGAAGTGACTATACCGGATCAACATGCATTCCATTTTTGATGTTGGGCAGTTATTTGCCCTCCCCGGGTCTCATTTTTTCTATAAAATGATGGTCTGGACTGGGGGTCTTTGAGAGCACTTCCTCACTTCAGTTTTACTCTCAAACATATATCTCTCAGTTCCTCAATCTCTTTATTCCTCATGACTTACTTTTTTTCTGATTTTAAACCTACACCAGATATGTTCAGTAGAATTCACATTCCCAAGTGTAGGCTGGATTAGATTAAAAAGCAATTGGCAAATATTTAACAGAATAAATAAAAATACAATAAAATATAGATAATGTTAACATGCAGTTTTTTAAGTCAATATGCAGCCTGCAGGGATGCTTTAATGTACCCCATTTTTATTTGAGTTTGACAACACTGTCCTAAAACCATCTCTTCCCCTGATGCTCTCAGCTGGAAACTTACCTTATGTTTTACTAAGAAAATAGAGGACATTCATCATTGACTTCCCTTTTCTATATCTCAGAAACCTTGACCTCATCCTTCTTTTTCTCCTCCTTTAATTCAAATTTTTGATGAGAAGGGGACTCAACGTCTCTATGTATAAATTTGATCCCATCTATTCCTGTCTTCTCCAGAAGATTGCATCCATAACCATTCCCTTTATTTCATTAATCTTCACTCTGACATTTAGAAGTTCACTTCCCTACCCATTGGTTCCTTCTCTATAGAGACACCCAGGTCTGCCCAGCATTTAAAAAAAAAATCATCACTAGACTCCCTCCTCCTCTCTAGCTTTTGCCCCTTATCTCTCCTCCCTTTCACAGGCAAACACCCAGGGAAATTCAACAACAACAACACCTCGTCTCTATCTATCATACAACTTCTATTTCCTCTCCTCTCACTTGCTTCCCAAACCTTTGAAATCTTATTTCTGACCTTGTTATTTTACTGAAACTGCTCTCTCCAAAATTACTAATGATCTCCTAATTGCCAAATCTGATAGTTTTTCTCATCCCTGTAGCATTTGACACTATTGACCTGGATAATATTTTCTCCCTGGGTTTTGGTGACATTCATCTTTCCAGAGTCTCCTTTTGCCTGTCTGTTTACACCTCTTCTGTCTTCTGTTTCACATTCATTTTTCACCCTTTGCTATGGATGTATCCCAGGGCTCTGTTCTGAGTCCTTTTCTTTCTCTACATTCTCTCCCTTGATGGTCTTATGAGATCCTATGAATTATTATCTCCCTTCAAATTACTCTGAAATCTTTTCTGAGCTCTAGTAATGCATCTCTAACTTCCCATAGATATCTCAAACTCAACCTATCCAATAAAATTTATTATTCCCCACTTCCACCTCCCAATACTCCTTATCTGAAATTCCCTATTTCTGTTGAAGCATTAATACTTATACCCTCAGTGACTCTTCAATCTCATCTTATGTAGTCAATCAATTGCCAGATCTTGTTATTTTTTACCTCTACAATATCATTGCATTTACTCTAGCCTGTTAATGCACAGGGCCATTTAAGCTGGTTCAAGTCCTCATCACTTCTAGCCTGGACTATGCTTCTATCTGGACTCCCTGCCTTGTCTTTGATCCATTTTAACTATCTTCCGTATAGCTGTTGAAGCAATTGCTTCTCAGTGACTATGTCACTTCAATAAACTACAGTGCCTTCTTAGGTTCAACTACAAACCTGTTTACCTTTCTTTCTTTCTTTTTCTTTTTTTAAAATAACTTTTTATTGACAGAACCCATGCCAGGGTAATTTTTTACAGCATTATCCCTTGTACTCACTTCTGTTCTGATTTTTCCCCTCCCTCCCTTCACCCCCTCCCCCAGATGGCAAGCAGTCCTTTACATGTTAAATAGGTTACAGTATATCCTAGATACAATATATGTGTGCAGAACCAAACAGTTGCTTGTTGCACTGGGAAAATTGGATTCAGAAGGTATAAATAACTCGGGATCTGTTTAGCTTTCAAAGCCCTTTATATTCAAGACCCAAATTACCATTAGAACATCTCTTTCCCCCATAATGAATAGTTTACTCAAATGGACCTTCGTGCTGTTCCTTACACATAATACTCCGTTGCCCATTTCTACACCTTTGCAGTGGTCATCCCCCATATCTGGACAGTTTTCTTTCTCTTAGAATTCCTGATTTCCTTCAATAATGTGCTCCTATAGGAAGGCTTTTCTGAAGCATTTACCAGCTTCTAATTTATCTTGTATTTTAAAAAATATTTTTGCATATATTCCAAGAGAATGCTAGCTCCATGATGATATGGACTATTTCATTTTTGTATTTGATTCTTCATCACCTAAAATAGTGCCTGACAAATCCCATTTCTTTAATAAATGCTTATTGATTAATTGATTAATTCATTAACATAATGTAGTCTGTCAGACTGTTTCTTGAGAGCTGGCTTCTTATCTGTGTGATTCACTTCTAAGGTGTTTCTCTACCTCCTCTTCTCCCTCTATTCATATAGGAAATCATATCCTTACATGTGATTGTTCTATTCAAAAGACTATAAATTTTGATCACTTATACTTCTCAAGGTACCTTGGAGGTTTAGGAGCTAGATTTTTTTTCCTATTTTTCTATTTTTTCTATCTCTCTTCTACCCACCCCCAAAACCCAACTGTGATAATTGACTCTTTTATCTCATGTAGTTTTCATTTATGATTTCTTGAAATATAGCTCTGACAAATCGGGTTTGTGAATTTTTTTTGTCAAGGAATCCAGGATCAAGTGACTTTGTCCAGGGTCACATAGCAAGTAAGTGTCAAATGACTGAGACTATATTTGAACACAGGTTTTCCTGACTCCAGAATGGGTGTTACCTAGTTGCTCCCAAACCAGTCTTTGTTAATGCCTAGTGTGATTCAATTGGACTATTAGATTAAAACTTTAAACTCAGATTACTCTGGATTTCATTGATTGGCAAATAATGGGTCCCAGTCCAAGTCTCACTTGCACATTGTTTGGGTTTTGATGGTTCAGAGCGTAAATAGCAATTGTTGCTGTTCTGACTAAAAGTTGTCAGGCTCGTCCCCTCCCTGACTAATTCTTTGATGAAGGCAAACGAAACCATATTTTACCTCAATTCTAACCTAGACTTTAACTACTAAATAGGTGTTGCTTCAGACAGACTAACCTGGAATAGACAAAACTATTACAACCAATATCAGAAGGAAAACAGGAAACCGAGAAAACAACTTTACAACAAATTTCTCTGAGGAAGGCTTCATTTCTCAAATATAGGAAACTAAGGCAAATTTATAAAAATAAGAGCCACTTCCTAATTGATAAGTGGTCAAAGCATATAAATAGGCAGTTTTCAAAAGAAACAATCAATGCATTATTGTTCTTATTTTTCTACATTCCCATCAGCATTTGTCCTTTTTCTTTTCTGTCATATTAGCCAATCTGATAGGTGTGAAGTGGTATCTCAGATCATTAGGGATCTAGAACATTTTTTATATGACTATAGATAGCTTTGATTGTTTCTTTTGAAAATTGCCTGTTGCGAATTGGTTCAACCATTTTCTAGAATAATTTGGAACTATGTACAAAGGGCTATAATATTGTATGTTCCCTTTGATCTAGCAATATTATTACTACATCTATATCCCAAAGACATTAAAGAAAAGGGGGAAGGACCCATTGAACAAAATTATTTATAAAAGTTCTTTTTGTGGTGACGAAGAATTGAAAATTAAGGGAATGTTTATCAACTGACAAGTGGCTGAGCAAGTTGTGATACATGATGGTGATGAAATACTACTGTGTTATAAGGAATTATGAGCATTATGGTTTCAGAAAAATCTAGGAAGACCTATATAAAACTGATGCAAAGTGAAGTGAGCAGAACTAGAAGAATCTTGTACATGGTAACAGCAATATTTTAATGATGACAAACTGTGAAAGACTTAGCTATTCTGATCAAGACAATGATCTAAGACAATTCCAAAGGACAATGAAAAATGCTATCCTCCTCCAGAGAACTGATAAATTCTGAGTACAGATTCTAGCATATTTTTTTCCACTTTATTTTACTTGTTCCATGTATGTGAGTGTGTGTTTATAAGATGGCTAATATAGAATTATGTTCTCGTTGACTTCACAAGTATAACTGATATATAGGGCTTGTCTTCTCCATTGGTGAGGGAGAGAATTTAGAATTCAAATTTTTAGAAAATGAATGTCAAAAATTGAAATATATATGTATAATATACATCTAGTATATTGGGTGTATACAAATATACATATATATAAAATTATAAAAAATAAAAACAAGAAGAATCAAAAATTAAGGTCACTAAATAAACGAAGGATGATGTGAGGGTTAGATCCCAACTATTCTGACTACCCGCTTAAGGTACAATATCCTAGAGCACCAGTGGGGTGGGGCCACTTCTGTCAATCCTCAATTTCTTTTACTGTTCAGATACCATCAGCTACAAGAGATGGCCTGAAAAAAAAACAACAACCCTATTTTATGCCCAAAGAACAGATGTCTAGATCTTGATAGGGTAGTTTTGAAAGGTTACCAATGTCTGCACTGGGCCTTTCGTTCTGAGGTACCAAAGGATCAATATTTTACTTGGATTAACTATTAGTCAAAGGTATTTTCTTTTGAAAATAATAAATATTTTCTTCTAAAGAGAACATTTGATGGAACATTAGACATGGTCACAAAAATAAGATCTTGCTAGTTTAACTTCCTCTTTACCAAGTGTATATATCCATTTGTGCACACAAGGATGTAAACACAACCATGATTCCCTAATTGCTTATCCTTTTATTCAATGACAAGTCAATTTTTTGGCATGATTTTGGCTTTTCCAGCTGATGTATTTCCCAGGGAGGTGGTGCAGTTGATAGGAAATTGAGCCTGATTTCAAATCCTACCTCAGATACTTAGTGGCTGTATGACTCCTTAGAAATCCACTTAACCGCTGTCTGCCTCAGTTTCTTCAACTATAAAATAAAGATAATAACAGTATTGCCCTGCCAAGGTTGTTGTGAGGATGGAATGAGATAATAAAGTGTTTAGCATAGGGGGATAGCACATATTAAGTGCTTGAAAGATATTTGTAGGTTCCTTCTTTCATTTGCAGGTTCATCCATTCATTTTCCTAGCTGGGACCCTGAAAACTGAAACTATATGGCAAGAATATCTTTTGGACAAGTTTTCTAATCCATTCTGGACCCAAGGAGTTTGGGTGAATTTTCAATCTGAAAACTCAGAGCCTCTTCTGAACAGAACATGACCTCTAACCCTCTTGAGATTTTTCCATTGGCTTACTGGGCAGGAACTAACAAGCTTTCTGGATATAAGGGCTGCTAATAAGGATGGGGAGGTCAAGAATAAGCCACCCAAAATGTTAAGTTCATCCCCTTGGTCAGCTAATGTCTGGTTCTGCAGCTGAGGGGAAAAGTTTGCTTTCTGGGTCCCTAGTTCCCTTCTTTTCAGTAAAACCCACAGCCTATTTTATGAGTAAAGTCCTCAAATTGAATGTACCAACAGGGGATGTACATCCTAATTTAACCTGTTTCTTTAGGCTATATTGAGAGTGGTGGTATTTTAAACACATACAGACAAGCTTGCCCCCTCCCTCATTCCCGGGTTTGGATAGGGATTGAGGGCAAGTTTATCTGACCTCTTGAATGGATTTGGAATAACTTGCTATAGATCCAGCATCTCACAGTTTATTTAGACACTATTCCTGTCTACTATGAAAGTCCAGTGTTCACAGGACACTAATTTCTGATATTTGATTTTAGAGACCATTTAACCTTCTCATTTTATGGATAAGGAAAGTAAGGTCCAGAGAAGGGAAATAACTAACTTTTGGTCACATAAAGCCAAAACTTGAATGGAGTGACTGGCTCTAATAACCTACTACATCCAGGGATCATAGGAACATTGATTTAACACTGAAAGTAACCCTAGAGGCCCATCTAGTCCAGTTCTCTCATGTTATAGATGAGTGAGTCCTGGAGAGGTAAAGTGATTTGTATTAGGTCACAAAGGTAGTAAGTGATAGAGGGTATATTGAACCCAGCTACATTGGAAGGTCAAATAATGAAGATTAAATATAAATATTTTGGTCATATAATAAGAAGACAGCATTCACTGGAAAAGACTCTGATGTTTGGAAGTTTGTAGGTAAAAGGAAGAAGATGAGATGGATAATTAGTGTCATGGAAGCAATGAGCATGAGTTTCAAAAGATTTCAGGAGATGGGGAAGACAGGAAAACCTGGTGTAGCATGGCTCATGGGGTCACAAAGAGCTGAACAAATCTGAATAATTGAACAATAACTGCAAAGCACGTACTCTTTTGACTGGAACACATCAGACAAAATACACATCTGATATTCTGACTACTGGGTGAAGATTTGGGGGTCTTCTCTCAAGAAAATGTAAAGATGCAGATGATCTGATAGACTAGTGGGCAAGACCCTGCCTATATGAAGAATTTCCCACTTGAAGCAATTAATGCATGATCTACATGCTGTATACCTTTGGCTAATGGCTCTTTCTGTCCTGCAATACGCCTAACCCATTGCACAATAAATAGTTCTTGTCCCACAACTCTCCATCCCTCCATCCCCTCCTGGTTGAGTACACTGAAGTGAGTTACAGTTATCAAGGGTTTTGCCTTTGTGGTTATTTCCTGAGGCTCTTCTCTTTTTCCGTTATTTGTTTCCCTTGCTCCAGCTGACTATTTCATAGTTCTTTCCAGGGAGGTTAAGAAGATATCAATGTGGGTATTTTAGCACCCACCAAATACCACCAGGAGTTTTTAGGCTCTGGTTATCAAGTGACTTGACTTGTTATTCAAGATAAATCTGTATTTATCTCCTAGTTGTTGTTGAGTCATTCCAGTCATGTCCGACTCTCCATGACCCCATTTGGGATTTTCTTGGCAAAGATATTGGAGTGGTTTGCCATTTCCTTCTCTAGATGAGGAAACTGAGGCAAACAGCGTAAGTGTCTTGCCCAGAGTCATAGAGCTAGTAAGAGTCTGAGGCTAGATTTGAACTCAGTAAATCTGACTTCAGGTCTGGGACTCTATCCACTGCATCACCTATCTCCTAGTACTAGCTACTTAATGGGAGCAAGGAGGATCTTGGTTATTGAGTTTGGCAGACGCTGAGGAGTGCCCTGTAACAGTTTTATTCAGGCTTCGAACTAATTCTCATTTCTAGAATTTAATTTACTTATTTTCTTCTTAAGGTTTTAAAGAATTTAGTCAGGAAGTGACATGATGAAATAACCTTTCTCTGACTGTAGGTGAAAATTATCTGG
This sequence comes from Antechinus stuartii, assembly GCA_016696395.1. NCBI lineage: Eukaryota > Metazoa > Chordata > Mammalia > Dasyuromorphia > Dasyuridae > Antechinus > Antechinus stuartii. The sequence continues at coordinate 40,631,924 of MU174354.1, forward strand.
GTCATTACTGTGTGAGTAAGGCACTGAAATGTAAAAGTACATGACAGGAGACAGTAATGTGGGGGAAAGAGAACTGAATGTGGTGTAAGAAAGACATTCGGTCAAATCTTAGCTTTGACACTCCTTGGCTTTGCAATTACAGACAGGCAAGTCTGTCAGTTTATCTGTTTAATCCTAATCTGAAAATGGGATTATGATATTTGCACTACCAATCTCACAGTTTTGGTGGGATTTGTAAATCATTGTGCTATAAAAATGAGAATTATGTCTAGGTGTGATTATTCTCCTCAGGAGGCATGTAGAGCTAAAATTTTAATATGGAAGATTAGTGGGATTCACAGAAGAACCCTAATATGAGAACTTGATGGAAATGTTCAGGAGTGCTAGATTGTAAGTATAAAGGAATTGAAAATCAAATTGGAGATTTGAGCAAGAATAGCCAAAGGATGAGTTTCTGCTTCTGAAACAACAGGGCAACAGGCTATATGGAAAAACCAAGCCTAGATCCTAGCTGAATAGCAATAAGGCTAGTTATACTAGGAAGACTGGCTGGCTATTTGTGGCTAGTTTAAGGACTTCAGCAGAGAATTTTTTCATGATTATTTTCTCCCTCAAACCTTCCCTTCTTTACAACTTCCCTATTTTTTCCACTTCATAAATCTTTATTTCACACACTAAACACTTCTCAATCCTCTGCAAACCATAGAAGATCAGAGACTCAGCAATTTTCCTAGGTTGCAAACCTCTCCAATGGTCTTAGCTTTTCTTTCATGCCTCTAGTCAGCCTATTTTAAAAAAATATTTCATTTCTTCCACAGTTATACATAAAAAATTTAGTTCCAAATTTTCTCCTTCCCTTTCCTTTATCTCTTCTTGACGTGGTAAACAATTTGATATAGGTTATACATGTTCAATCATGCAAAACAGTTTACCATATTAGTCATGTTGTGAAATAAGACAGAGTTCAAAAGAAAAAATAAATATAAAATGAGGAGTAGTATGTTTACTGTATTCAGAGTCCATCAGTTCTTTCTCTGGAGAGTCATTATGAATCCTTTGGATAGTTCCAGATAGTTCCTAGGATTACTGGATCATTGTGTTGAGATAGCTGCCATTCTGTATAATATTACTGATATTGTGTACAATGTTCTGCTGGTTCTGTTCTCTTCACTTTGCATCAGTTCATTTAAGTTTTTTCCAGGTTTTTCCAAAACATCTTGTTCATCATTTCTTATAGCACCATTACAATTATATATCCCCAATTGATGGGCATGCCCTCAATTTCCAATTTTTTGCCACTATCAAAAAAGCACATATAAATATTTTTGTACAAGTAGATTCCTTTCCATTTGTTTGATCTCTTGGGGATATAGATCTAGTAGTTCAAAGGGTTCATACAGTTTCATAGCCCTTTGGGCATAGTTACAAATTGAACAACTTTCCTATTAATGACAAGAGTACCTTGGTTTTCCTGGCTACTCAGGCTCACAGATTGGTTTTGATTCTAGGCCAAGCCCCCTTTTGGTCATTGTTTGGGGCTTGTCTGACTCAGACTGAATGCAAATACCAATCATTTCTGCTTTGGCCAGAAATCCTGAAGGTCTTCCCATCCCAGGTTTATTTATTTAGATTTTTTTTTTTTTGGACTAGGCGAAAGAGGAGATTATTTTTTGCCTCAATTGCTACTTAGCCTTAATCACTGAATGGGGGCAGCTTCAGTCAAACTGAGACCTGTTGAAGACCTTAATTTAAAAGTACCAAGGTCTCCCATTGCATCCAGGCCCATCTCCAGTCGTCTTGATCTATATCTGGTCACTGGACCCAGGCGGCTCTGGAAGGGAAAGTGAGGCACAGCCCTCCCTCCCTCAAACCCAGCTCACTCACATGTCACAGTATCTTCTCCCTGATGTTATGGTTGCCTGCAAGAATGAAGGGCAAACAACATTAATTCAGGCTCACAGATATGGTGTCATACTTGATTTTCCATTTGCACTCATCCTATATTTCCAATCTATTGCTAAATCTACTTTTATAACAATTTTTGTATTCAAACTCTGCTTTCCAGGTATGTAGGTTGATTATGATAATCAGGGTGTGCTAGTTTGGCAAGTTAGATAGCTCAGTGGATAGTCTGGAGTCTGGAGTTAGGAAGTCCCGAGTTCAAATCTAGCCTCAGACACTCAGATACTTACTAGCTCTGTGGCCCTGAGCAAGTAATTTATCCCTATATGCTTCAGTTCTTCATTTGTAAAATGGGGACAATAACACCTACCTCCTAAGGTTGTTGTAAGGCTCAAATGAAATAGTATTTGTAAAAAAGCACTTAGTATAGTTCCTGGAATACAGTAAGTGCCATATAATTGTTAACTATTATTATTATTATCATCATTATCATTAAGAGGACTTCAAGGCTAAATTTGGTCCATTCCCCCAAGATCAAGCATCTGACACTAATGTTACAAGAATAAATATACTTTTGTCTCTTTGGAATGTGTTTCAGACAAATGATAGTAGGGGAAAGAGGGAATGGATATTAAGCTTGGTCAGCCAATTATAGTGTCAAAAATAGGAGAAAAGGAAATGGTAATTTGGAATCAAGTAGGGTAGGTCTCTAAGTACAGAATGTTGAATAGGCTTGGGGATGAAGAAGAGGGAGAACTTCAGGTTGAGGTTTAGAAACCAAGACCTTTAAAAAAAAAGTAGTAAAGAGAGAAATCCCTGGGGTCAAGCATAACTTCAATTAGGTAAGTTTCAAGAGGTCATTGACTAGAATCTGGGGTTCTTAACATTTTTTGTGTGTCACCTTCTCAACATAACGTTTTTAAATGCACAAGACAAAATTCACAGGGTTACAAAAGACACCAAATATAGCAAAATACAGATATCAAGAGTTCACATACCTCATGTTAAGAATCTCTGGATTAGATCCATTATAAGGTTTTGTTTATATTAGAAGGTAAGTAAAGAAAACTCCATGTTAGAAAGGAAAGATTCAAATTGATAAGAATAAGATCCATTTCCCAATTGACAAATGACCTAAGAATGTAAACAGGAAGTTCTCTATGGGAGAAACCCAGGCTATCTATGGCTATATGAAGGAAACAATCCTCCACTACCAATTAGAGAAATTCATTTAATGAAATTCTAAAATTCTACCTCAAACTGGTCAGAATTGCTGTGGGAAAACAGGCACATTAATATATTATTGGTAGATCTGTACATGGATATACAATTCAGGAAAGCAATTTGAAATCAAACACAGAGTGCTACTAAACAGTGTATGGCCTTTGACCTTGTTATACCATTGCTAAGTTTATATTAAAAATATATCAAAGAAAGAGAAAAAAGTCCTATATGTACAAAAATTTTTATAGCAACTCTCTTTATGGTGGCAAAAAATGGGAAACTAAATGGGTGCCCCTCATTGAGATATGGCTGAAAATTGTGGTATTTGGAAATGATGGAATACTATTGTGCAGTAAGAAATGAGGAAACAGATTATTTCAAAGAGACATGGAAAGACTTGTATGATCTGATAGAAAATGAAGCAAAAAAAGATAGAATAATTATTTATGCTATAATATAGATACAACAAAATAAACAATTTTGAAGACATATAAACTGATAAAGAATGAAATGAGCAGAATTAAGAGAACATTTTGTACAATAACAGCAATGTTGTAAAGACAAACAACTTTGAATTATGATGAATGCAATGATCATCCTTGATTCAAAGGGGCTGCAGATAAAATATATTCCCCACCTCTTACCAGAGAGGTGTGGGCTTTAGGGTGCAGAATGGGATATATGTATTTTTGTCTATAATTTTGCGTAACTATGCATATTTTTTCAATGAATTTGTCTTTCATTTTTCTTTTTTTCCCCCAGTGGGATGGGAGGTAGAAGGGGAGAAAATATATTTCTATTAAGTAAAAATTTTTTTAAATACAGAGATGGGAGAGGAAGTACAACAGATGTGAAATATTCCATGCAATTTCAGATGAGGTAACCATATTGTTCACTTGACAAAGTCATTTTATTCTGCAACAAGAGTGGGGGCAAGGAATGACAATAATTTGTAAATGTCATGGAAAATCAAAACATCAATAAAACAAAAAAATAATGACTGGGTCTGGGAGTACAACTCAAAGATACAGTCCTTTCACTGCCTATAATTATTTTTTTTCCAGATGAGTATCCCTGTACTGGAAAGCATAGGTTAATAGGTAATTCCACATTGAAGCAGCACCTGGAGAGAAGTAGGGTTAATGGTAATAACTAACATTTATTTAGTGCTTTAAGGATTTCAGGACACTCTACATAAATTATTTCATTTGATTCTTACAGCAGTGTTGTGAGCTAAGTGCTGTTATTATGCCCTTTAAAATATGAAGGAATTGAGAACCAAAGAGTGCCTTGCCTAAGATTATGAAGCTAAAAAAAATCTGAGAAAGTACTTGATGTTAGGTATCCTTGCTTCCAAGTCCAGTTCTTGAGCCAGGAATCTATGATCTATTGGATCACCCATTTTGTGGATCTTACTGTATCCTGCTGTAAACACTTCTATTTGTTGTTTGCCAGTTTCTCTGATCTGCATCAACTTTTCTTCCCTATCCCTGAAACCTTGTCAAAGAGGTAGGATGCAGGGGAGAGGAGTCAAAAATCTATTACTTTTTTTTTTTTTAGCACTTAGGTACCATGTTTCCTGGTAGTTCACATTCTGGATGAAGAGAGAACTGGCAGTCCTTCTGTTTTGCTCTTCTCCAAAGCTGAAGAAAGGAAGCCAGAAGAGGGGAGCAGTCAGAAAGCCTCTGGCATCCATCCCTGCTAATTCAGTTCTCAAAGCCATCTCTGTTCCACTTAGTGATAACAATTAGGTAGTTATTTGGGGGCCTCATTGACCACAGAGTTGTGTATGGGAAATTAGGAGATCTTGTTTGCCATCTCCTGAGTTTGTGACCCCCATCTCTGCATGGGGAATGGCCTAGGGGGACAGGGGAATGAAAGGGAGGGCAGCCACTTCTCCATACTGGAGTCAGCCAATACAGTCGTCTTAGAAGAAAGGGAGAGCTGCTGCAGTCTTGAAAATGCTTTTATTGGCTTTTATCAGGCTGGTTAAAAAGAATCCAGCTAGAGAAAAGAACCTTTAGAGAACTCAGAATGAGTCAGAATATTAGTAGTGGAGGTTAGGGGAGGAGGGGAAAGCAAAAGTCTGTCCCAAATAGTGTATTACATGCCGAAGTCTTAGTCCTTTTATCCCCAACCACAACAGTCTGTGATCTCTATAATGGCAAGGCAAAGAAGATGGATTTTATCATTCTCCTAGTCTAGTTAAAATTTATATAGCAAAAGCTACATAGAGTGAATGACTGGAAGAACTCATCCTAGGTCTTAAAGTGCCGTTCCAAGGTCAAACAGTTCATCCACTGCCTGCCAAGAAGAGTATAAAAAATCTCTCAGATTCCTGCAGTCTCCTGGTCCAGTGCTTCCCAGTTAAGCCTGTTTGATAGTTATTAATGTTTAAACTAAATTCTTCACCCCTTTCCCATTGCAGGTAAAGTACATTTCTTTTCATTACATGTAGATGCAGAAATACAGCCTTTCTGGAGAAGACAAGATAGACTCTAGCATGTATTCCTTGGTTATAGGGGAGAGAGTAAAGATAATAAGACCTTTCTCATCTCCCATTCTATATCTCAAAATCTCACTTTAACTTCATTTGTTCTTTTCCCCTTTGTTCAATAGGAGATAAAGTGCCACTATCTTTGAACAAGCTAACTCTTATGGATATTCTTGAAAATCCTGGAAGGAGTTGGTTGAGATGGTTGACAAACATTTGGAAAGTGAGTGGTGATTATCAAAAGCCAGTATGACTTTATCAAAAACAGGTCATGTTGGACTATTTCATTTTTTGGATAGGATTAATCTAAGCTAATAGATGAGGAGAATACTGGGAATATATTTTCTTTGATTTTAGCAAAGCCTTCCTCTCATCCTCCTTTCTTCCCTCCCTCCTTCCTTCTTTTCCTCCCTCCCTCCCTCCCTTTCTCCTCCCTCCCTTCCTTTCTCCCTCCCTTCCTTCCTTCCTTCCTTCCTTCCTTCCTTCCTTCCTTCCTTCCTTCCTTCCTTCCTTCCTTCCTCCCTTCTTTCCTTTCTTCCCTCCTTCTTTCTTTCCTTCTTTCCTAGCAAAGGAGTACCTCATATAATTCATAAGAAGATGGGAAGAAATAGATTAGATGATAATACAATCAGATGATTTAGAATTTAGAAATTTAGCCAGAATCAAGGAGTAATTAATGAATCAATATCAACATGGCAGAGGTCTCCAATGGAGTACTTCAGGGATTTATGCTTGGCTCTATGTTGTGTAACATTTTTATCAATGATGTGGATAATGTGATAGATAGTAAGCTCATCTGATTGGTAAGGAGCTAAAATCAGAATCTATAAAGATCTCGACAGGCTAGTATTGGGCTGGATCTACTAAACTAAAATTAGATATGAATAAATGTAATATCTTGTACTTAAAAACAAATTTTTAGCTTATAAGTATAATATGGAGAGACATGGTTAGACAGCAGTTCTTCTAAAAAAGATCTGGAGTTTTTAGTGGCTTTCAAGTTCAATATGAGCCAGAAGTGTGATGTGGCTGCCCAAAAAACTAATACCAGCTTGGGTTCCATTAAGAAGGTCAAAACTTTCAATAGAAGATATTCATCCAACTATGCTCTGCTTTAGAGATGATATGGATCAGCCTCAGCTCAAGAAGTACACTGAGAAGTTGGGAGGTCCAGAAGAAGGCAACAAACTAGTGAAGGGTTTTGAATTTAGGTTATTAAGGCAGATTTACTTGGAGAAGAGAAAACTTGAGGGGAAAATGGAGAGACAAGACAGATAGCTTCAACTATCGGAATGGATCTCATGTAGAAGAAAGATTAAATGTATTCTATTTGACCGCAGATAGTAAAACCAGGTTACAAAGAGCTAAATTTAAGTTTGATGTGAGGCAAAAACAAACCCTTCCTGTCAATAAGAACAGTCCAGAAGTGGAATGGGCTGCCTTGGTAGATTCAAAGTCTTCCCTTCTTGGAGATTTTCTAACAGAGGATGGATGATCACTTGGCAGGTAAGATATAAGACTTCCCTTTTTGTATGAGTTGAACTATATGGCTACTGAAGTCCTTTCAGATTCTCAAATTTTGTGTGTTCTCATTTGGGAGCCAGTACTCATATTCTATCTTTCTCTCCTCTTCCTTCCTTCCCTTTTCTATTTTGTCTTTTTCTCCCTCCCTCCTATTTGTTTCTGCATCTTTCTCATTTTCAATCTTTCTTAAAAGATTTACCCCTCACATCCCTTCAAACTATTCTATATCCCTTCTTCCCTTCATTGTTCTAGAAAGAGTATTCTCTAATTGCTGCCTCTACTTCACCACCCACTCATACTTTTTCCTCCTGTAAATAGACTTGTAATGTCAACTAAACATGTTCTAGGTCACCAATAACCTCTTAGACTCAATAATCTTCTCTTCTCATTTTTTAGCTTCCTTTACCTTTGCAGTTTTAGACACTATTAACCAACATCTCCTTTATTCTTTGTCTTCTCCAGTGGTTTCTCTGACACTGATTTCTTTTATCTTTTTAGCTGTCCTAATCCTCCTTCTCAGTCTTCTTCAAAGGTTCATTATTTTTCTTCTTCTCTCTACATATAAATGTTTCATAATGGTCAGTCTCTCTTTTCTTTTCTCACTAATATTATGGATACCTTTTATAATCTATCTGTCTGTCTGTCCTCTTCCATCTCCCCCTTCCTTCCTTCCTTCCTTCCTTCCTTTCTTCCTTCCTTCCTTCCTTCCTTCCTTCCTTTCTTTTTCTTTCTTTCTTCCTTTCTTCCTTCCTTCCTTCCTTCTTTTCTTTCTTTCTTTCTTTCTTTCTTTCTTTCTTTCTTTCTTTCTTT
>MU174354.1:40639887-40714871 GCA_016696395.1 Antechinus stuartii
TTTCTTTCTTTCTTTCTTTCTTTCTTTCTTTCTTTCTTTCTTTCTTTCTATCTATCTATCTATCTCATCCTTATTCATCTCTCTCATCTTTATTGATCTTACTCTATTTATCTAATTGGGGCTATATATTTATTTAATCCCAATTTCTCCCCTGAACTCTAACTGTTGTTTTCCCAATTTTCTGCTAGATTTTCCCACTTGGATGTTCTAATAGCACCTAAAATTTATCTCATCCCAAACAGAGTTCATTTCTTTATCCCACCAAAAAAGGTTATTTCTTCTCCCACTTTTTGAATTTGCTAATAATATAGTCATTATCTTAATCATTTGCTCATTCAACAGGAATTTGTTAAGCGCCTATTATATGTCAGGCCCTCTCTAGATCTTGGGTATACAAAGGCATAAATGAAATGAACTACTCATGAGGAGCTTATATTGAGGGAAACAACATGACCACATATAAATAAATAGAGAATACATAAATATTAACAAAAGCAAATTCTAAGGCTCAGGGTAGTAGGAACTGGAGGAATGGGAAAAGCCTCATAAAGGTGGCAGTTCTTGCTCTTAACTCTGAAGGAATTCTGAGATTCTGTGAGGTAAAGGTAAAGAGCAAGTACATTCCAAATATGCACATTCCTTGTGCAAAGGTAGAGAAGTAAAAGACGAAATGCTGTATATAAAACAAGCAGCAGGACATGAATGTAGAGAATTTTAGAGGCAATAGAAATAAATCTGGAAAGACAGGTCACAAGCAGATTATAAGGATCTTTAGATTCCACACATTAGACTCCTGCTTCCCACCTATCTCTTATGGTTCACCAGCCATCTCCTGCTTCAGTAGGATCCTGTCCTAAGATATTTTCTCAGGACAAGACTTATTCCATCTCTTGCTGTTCAGTGTCTTCTCCAAACCATTCAAGGCACCTTATCATGTTCCCATACTGCTGCCTCTTCTGAGGTTGTCCTTCCACAGAAAAAGCATTATCACTTGGCACAGACTGAACTTCAAGGGAAGAAGGAAAGCCCTATATTATCTTGTCACTATCATCTCTCAAAGAACCTTTTCCAGCTATTCTCCAACTCCTGTTCTCACTGCTCAATAATTAACACACTCTCATCTCCTCATTCTTGCCCCACCTTCATGGTTCTGAACAGTCATCTGCTAATGTACAAGCTACACACCCCAACCCTAACTTGTTGCTCCTCTCCTTCTTATCCATCTTAACCTTATTTATTTAAGGTTCCACTTTCCAGATCTATCCAGTTCTTCTACTGTATCTTTTGAAATACCTGCTCCACAATGGGCAAACATTCTTTCGCCTTAAAACTTCTTTCTTTTTTTATTCTTTTCATCTTCTGTCACCACCGAAACCTGCTTCCTTTCTGAAATTCTGCTTTTCTTACTACATAGTCTACTCTTTTTTTCTCAATAGATCCCAACTCATTAGTCATGGTGAGGAAATTGAAATGTTGATTGCTCTCCACTGACACTTCCAGACAGCAGCCTCTCCTCCTTGAAGGTTCAAGCTATCCACATTTATCACCTTATTCAGATCCTAGTGGCTGCATCTAACATCATCCTCACCTAGAACATTCTCCCCTCCTTTTGCAATGTATTCAATGCTCAGTTCACATTCTCTCTCCTATTTTTAAAAATTAATTTATTTTATTCTAAACTTAAGAAATGAAATAAGCATTTCCATAATAGAATAGAAAAAAGATGATTGCACATTAACTTGCAAATTTATTAATGGGAAATTTGCTATTCCTTTTAAATATATAATAAGGTTATCATATAATTTTCTTTCTCTCTTTTTTCTTCCCTCTACCTCCAAAAATCTAAATCAATATTGATTGAAGAAAAAGAAAATTAAAACATTTTTTATCTATTATATTAGCTAAAACGATCGAAGGGGAAAGTGATAAATTTTGGAGGAAATGTGAAAAATGTGGGGCACTGCTGATGTATTCACTACTTATTATGAACTAACTCAACCATTTTGGAGAACAATCTGGAATTATGCTCAAGAATTATCAAACCATGTATACCCTTTGACCCAGCAGTATCATTACCAGATCTTTTAGCCAAGATGATTAAGGAAAAAGGAAAATAATGTACATATCCTGCAATATTCATAGAAGCTCTGCTTGTGAGGACAAAGAAGTAGAAATTGCAGAGATGCCCATCAATTTGGAATGGCTGACCAATTTGTGATATATGATTCTGATGGAACACTAATATGATAAAATAATAAAATTGATGATTTTAGAAAAATATGGATAGAAATGAATGAAATAATGAAGAGTGAAATCATAAAAACCAATAGAACATTGTATGTAATTACAGCAATATTATTTTAAGAAAAACTTGGAGTGATTTAGTCATTTTACTATTATAAATACCAAAATTAACTAGAAAGGACCTATGAAGAAAGATGCTATCTGCATCCAGAAAAGAATTAATAAATGAAAGAATGTATGGAATGGTTTTACATATATACATATCTGTGTTTAATAGTAGCCATCAGTCTTTCTTTACCCATTTCTTACCAGCATATTAGGTGACTACAACATACAAATTGATTGAGTTCCTAAATCTTCTTATTACCTATTAATTTCTCCAAGGCCGTCTCAGCTATACACATAGATATTCATCCCCTTGATCTTTTTATCAGCCAGAATCACTCCACTTCCATTTTCAAGAACAGTGAAATTCTTTTTTTCTGATAATAATCTTCCATCATTTCATTTCTCAGTGTGTTTTACAACCGCAAGTCTGTTCTTCATTCTCATTGTGACTTCCATTCCTTTCACCCTTCAGTTATTTCTCAGCCCATTGTTCTTTCATTGACCACACATTCTCTTCCATTTTCTTTCTTGACCCTTTGGTGAGTAAATCCTACTCTATATTATTCTCTATTTTAAATTCCTTTCCCCCTTGTCCTATATCTATCTATACCTTGCTAAATCACAGAACAGCATTACTCCTACCATTTGCCTCTTTCATATTCCTATTCATCTGCTGCTGAATAGAGCTAAAGAAAATCCTGAAATTATACTGACTAGGGCTGCTACAAATTTATGCTATCTAAGCTTAACTAAGCCCAGAATGCAGCAAGGCAAACATTCTATTGCTCCCTAATAAATTCAATGTCTTTCTCCCCACAGCCATAGTTTCAAAACTTCATATCTTTCCTCAAGTCTCCCTTGGCATCTCTTCCCATCACTCATGGGGAGTTGCCTTATTCTTCACTAAAAATATTGACACCAGGAGCTTTCCCCTCTCTTCTCCTTCTCAGCTCACATAATTCAGACCTCTTTCCTCACAATCTTCTTCTTCAATTCAGCCTCAGATGATCAAATCTTTTATATGCACTCTTGGTCTCATTCCTTTCTATCTTTTCTGGTAGATTTGCCTCCATTATTAATCTCCCCATGTTAATTCCACCCCCTCTACTGTTTCTCTGTTGCCTATAAATGCAACTATGTCTTTCTTCATTCTTAAAAAACTTACTTGATCTTACTATCCAAGCTATAACTATCATCGTATATCTCTTTTTGTCTTTATGGCTAAACTCATTGAGATAGTCATCCATAATTGATGTTTCCCTTCCATCTCTTCTAAAAGCTCTTCAAAAAAGTTTCCAAACCCATCATTCAACTAAAATTGCCCTCACTGAATCTAATGACCTTTTCTAAATTTTTATTCTTCCTGACCTCTCTGCAGCATTTGATACTGTTGAATACTTTCTTTTCTTTTTCTTTTTTTTGCTTCTTAGGTTTTTGTAACAATGCTCTTTCCTTTTCTCCTCCAATATGTCCAGTTTCTCTTTTCTCAGAATCATTTTCTGGTACTCCATTCCACTAACTGTGGGTGTCCCTCTAAGCTTTATCCTAGGATCTCTTTTTTTCTCCCTTTATATTGTCTCATTCAGTGAGCTCATCAGCTGTCATGGCTTTAATTCTTATGTCCAGGTAGATAATCCCCAGATCGATATATCTAATGCTAATTCATATCCTTAGATTCAATTTCACTTGTCCAATTGTTTTTGGACATGCCAAACTGGATGTCTTATAGGCAACAAATTCAACATGTCAAATAAAGAAATCATCATATTTCTCTTCACAAACTTCTCTATCGCTGTTGAAGGTACAATCATTCCCTCAGATTTTTTCTAAAATACAGGTCTGATCATGTAACCCTCATTCAATGAATACCAGTGGCTCCTGATTATCTTCACAATCAAATAGAGATTTTTGTTTATCTTTTCATCTTTAAACTTTTCACAATATGTAGCCTCTTTATACTTTTATAATCATCTTACATTTTCTTCTTCATGAACTATATATTCTAGCAACACTTGTGTGTACTTGAAATTCCTTGAAAATGTCATACTATCTTATCTCTGTGACTTTGTATTATTGTATAAATGACTGCATATACATATAAGTATATTGAGTGAAGTATGGAAAGATCACTGATTTGGAATGAGAAAACCTAGATGTTAGCTTTACCATATGCACAATCCTTGGCATATTATTAAACATGTCTTAATAGATGCTTTTTGATATCTGAGCCTCCATTTTCTCATCTCTAAAATGGGAAAAGTCATAGTAGACCACTTGCTTTATGAAGCTGTTATAAAAATAAAATAAACAGGAATTCAGTTTGTTGTGCCACAGTTCCTTTTTATTGTCCTGCCTCAGTTTCCCTGAATTGTTTTGTCTCAGTTTCCCTGGTTGCCACATCCCTTTTCTGCTTATTAGAACTGAGATAACTAGGGCTGTGGCAATCTGACCCAAAAAGAGAAAATTCCAGATGTCCTATCTCAGATACCTAATTAGTATCCTCTAAGTCCAGACTTTCTGGCTCTAGTTGGAGTCCTCCCAATTTGTAAGAATTTATGGTCCTACTGATGCATTGTTGGTGGAGTTGTGAACGAATCCAACCATTCTGGAGAGCAATCTGGAATTATGCCCCAAAAGTTATCAAACTGTGCATACCCTTTGATCCAGCAGTGTTCCTATTGGGTTTATACCCCAAAGAGATACTAAAAAAGGGAAAGGGACCTGTATGTGCCAAAATGTTTGTAGCAGCCCTGTTTGTAGTGGCTAGAAACTGGAAAATGAATGGATGCCCATCAACTGGAGAATGGCTGGGTAAATTGTGGTATATGAATGTTATGGAATATTATTGCTCTGTAAGGAATGACCAGCAGGATGAATACAGAGAGGCTTGGAGAGACCTACATGGACTAATGCTAAGTGAGATGAGCAGAACCAGGAGATCATTATACACTTCGACAACGATATTGTATGAGGATGTATTCTGATGGAAGTGGATTTCTATGACAAAGAGACCTAACTGAGTTTCAATGGATAAATGATGGACAGAAACAGCTACACCCAAAGAAGTAACACTGGGAAACGAATGTGAACTATTTGCATTTTTGATTTTCTTCCCGAGTTATTTTTACCTTCTGAATCCAATTCTCCCTGTGCCACAGGAGAACTGTTCGGTTCTACAAATATGTATTGTAGCTAGGATATACTATAACATATTTAACATATATAGGACTGCTTGCCATCTTGGGGGGGGGTGGAGGACGGGAGGGGAAAAAAACGAAACATAAGCGAGTGCGAGGGATAATGTTGTAAAAAAATTACCCTGGCATGGATTCTGTCAATACAAAGTTATTATTAAATAAAATAAAATTAAAATTAAAAATAAATAAATGATAGCCAGTATAACAAAAAAAAAAAAAAAAAAGAATTTATGGTCCTACCCAACCTGTCAGAACCCAATTGATGGTCCCTACCTGGAAATTCCTGATCACTAGAGTTTGAACTCCACCCCACTTTGTGTACCCAAGTTTAGAGTTATATATATATATATATGTCATTGAGAACTCAAATTTGCTGCTGGATGCTTTGGACATCAGCCCTGGGGGCAACGTGCCCACAATCTCTCCCTCTCAGAAATACAAATAAAATATTAAAACTCTCTAATCTCTATCTTGCCTCAGTTTCTCCAGCATTACAAGTTCAGTTCAGTAAAGTGCCTGTTATTATGCCAGAAATTATGTTATATACTCTGCACAGGGACACACAGTTCCTGGCCTCAAGAAGTTTACATTCTACTGGGCAAAAACAATGAAAATGCATAACAACTTCAAGGGAGGTTTTGCAAACTATAAAACAGTGGTGATATGAAGTATTATCAGGTAGTTAGGGTCCAAATTAGTCCACCAAATTCTACTTAAAAAAACAAGATTGCTAAGTAGGATCCTGTGACTCATTTATAGTTAAAATAGTTTTCAACTTCAAGGTGAAAAGTTATCCCTGGGGAACAATTGTTGTGTATTTTTTGCTTCAGTAAAGTCTCCAAACTCTCTCTACTGTCTTCTTGTGATGTAGGTATTAGATAGCCACATTCTATCTGGCTCTCTCTCCTCCCCTCTGGAATGTTCTCTCAGGGACTCACCAGAGGAAATAGAATCAGCTTCATTTACACTTAATTCATCAAAATGTCATTGGATAAGAACTATTTGATGTCCAAGGCTTATGAGCCTCAAGCCTAAGCCTTTGAAAACCCTTTTCTCTTTGAACCTAAAAGTGCCATTTTGCCTGTAGAACTGAATGCTGAAGCTGGATTTGGGGCTAAGTTTCCTTAGAACAAGTTTTCCTCTCTCTGATCCCTTAAATGGTATGGGATTCTTTGCTTTCTCCTTCCCTGGACAGTATGAGATAGGCAACTTAGTTTCTTCAACCAATACTTAATAATACTAAGGCCAAAATGGTCATGGGATTGTAGATTTGCAGACAAAACCTTAGTGATCATCTAATTCAATCCCTTCCTTTTACAGATGAGGAAATTGAGGTCCAGGGAGTTGATATGAACTAAAACCACATAAATTAACACAGTTAAGATTTGAACCTAGATCTTCAAATGTAGTACAGCTCCTGCTGTTTCGTGCTGTTAATTCCAACTAAACTATGCCCTGACTAGGTCAATGCTTATCAATCAGAAGGCAAAGGTCCATGGAAGTTTGGAAGTGGGAATAAGTGTTTACAGAATTATTGTAAGAAGGTTCAAATCTACATGCGAATGTACATTTTTTTCAATCAGATACTGGGCTGACATAATGGCTATTCTGCAAAGATTCTTAGCATGAATGAAAAGGGGTCTTCATTCTTGAAAAGGACTATTTCTAGGATAGGGACTTTACAGTGTTTTGGATCCTTAAAAGAACTTTAAAACCCAATTAATAAAGTTGACTGGAGATGTTAAGAAATAAGTTCATACTAACTTCAAGAATCCTATAAAATTTCACTAGTTTCATCTACTGGGTGCCTAACCCCATCCTAGAACCCAGCAGCCTGCCTCGTGCCATATTCTCTGACCACCTCTGCACTGTGTTGTCACTTTTCCATATCCCAGAAAGCTTTCTATCTGCTTCTATCTCATGCTGCATTTTGTTTATGTTATACTTCACAACCATGCCAATTCTCTCCTTGAAAACATAGTAATAGGGGCAGCTAGGTGGTGTAATGGGTAGAGCACCAGCCCTGAAGTCAGGAGGACTGGAGTTCAAATCTGGCTTCAGACACTTAATAGTGCCTAGCTATGGGACCCTGGGCAAGTCACTTAACCCCAATTTCCTCAGCAAAAAAATATGACTTGTTCTTTAGGAGTTGTACTCTATATCCCATGTTTTTGGTTTAAAGAATATAGTAAATATGGGCTGTATATGTTCTATATGAACTTATTTATGTAAATGTTGTCTCCTCTGTTAGGATGTAAGTTTCTTAAGAATAGGATTGTGTTATTCTTTGTATTTATATACCCAGGATCCAATACAGTGCCTGGTATATGGTGGGCACTAAATAAAAATTTGATTGATTGAAAATAATTCCTGTTCTAAAGGATCTTATATTCTACTGGGGGTAAAATAAAGATATATGACTAAATAAATATGAAATACCAGTAAACTAATCAATAAATATTTATAAGTAATCACCATATCCCAAGCATTGTGCAAATGTCTGAGCACACACAAGCAGAAAAAGAAAGTATTGCTGCTATCAAAGAATTTACATTCTAATAAGGAACACAAGTACATGTATAAATATGGAACAGAATATAGAAAGATGGATAGATAGATAGCACTTAAATGAATAATATTTAGGAAAAGAAGACACAAATAGTTGAGAAGATTAGAGAGGACTTTATGTAGAAGGTAGTACTTGAACTGCATCCTGAAGAAAGATGTCAAGACAGGGAGAGAATACATTTCAGTAATGGCCAAAGCAAAAGGCACAGAGATGCAAATGGAATGTGATATGTGAAGAAGAAAGAAAAAGATCACAGAATGTGAAGGAAGAGTGATATTCAATGAGGCTAAAAAGATAGGTTGGTATCATGTTGTGAAAGATTTTTAAAATTAAACATGAGGTATTATTTGATCCTAGAATCCATAGGGAGCCACTGGAACTTAATGAATTGGGGAAATTATATGGTCAGACCTACATTTAAGAACAATTATTTTTGGTAAATCTGTGGTAGCTGAAATGGGGAGAAACTTTAGAGAGAAAGACCAACTAGGAAGCACTGCAACAATCTAGGCAGGAGATAATGAGAACTAACCTAAGGTTGTAGATTTAGAAATAGAGACAAAAGGGTTGGTTATGAGAGATATTATAGAAATAGAAAAGATAAGATTTGGCAAATAGTTCAATGTGGGTTGGGCAAAAGTAAGGTGCTAAGAATAATTGTGAAGTTACAAGCCTGGGGGACTGGGCTTATGACTTGTTCAACAGAAATAAGGAAATTTAAAAGGGGGGATAGATCTTGAGGTAGTGAGATAATAAGTTATGTTAAGGATAATTTAAATTTGAGGTGTCTATACAATATCCAGTTAAAAATGTTCAATAGGCCATTGATGAAATGGGACTAAACCTTAGGGGAAGGACTAATGCTAGATATATAGCTCTGCAGAGAAATGTTCATTAAACTCATTGGAGAGAGAAGGGGGGGGGAAAGAGAGAGAGAGAGAGAGAGAGAGAGAGAGAGAGAGAGAGAGAGGTTTGGGAAATACCCACAATTAGTTAAATGGATGATGGGCCAGAAAAGGAGACTGAAGACTTGTCTGAAGGGGATAGAAAGTAATATAAAAGAGTATAATCATAGAAACCCAGAAAGGAGAGTCTGGAGAAGAAAGGATTGTCAAAGAGGTGAACAGAGATCAAGAGGAATGAAGAATGAGAAAAGATAATTGGATCTTACGATTATGAGATCACTTGTAATTTTGGAAAAAAGCAGTTTCGGTTGTGTGTTGAGGTAAGAAGCCAAATTACAAGGTGTTGAGAAATGAGAAATCGGGAAATAGAATCATGGTTTAAACAGCCTTTTCCAGAACTCTGATTGAAAAAAGAGGGAGACAAAGATTGCTTGAAAGGATGACAAAGTCTAGTGAAAATATTTTAGGATGAGGGAGGCTTGGGTGTGTTTGTAAGCAGTAGGGAAGATATCAGTATATAGGAGGTACTGAATGTGAAATCTGCTGGAGAAAATAGGAGTGAGGTGAGATAAAGGGTACCTGTAGAGAGGTTGGGCCTTGGAGAAGAGAAAGGCTACCTCATTATCAGATCACTAACTCTCTTAGCTTCAAATTCCCTGTCTATTAAATAGGCATCATAATGCCTGTACTACAGTCTCACATGTATGTTGTGAGGATCCAATGAGATAATGATGTGAATCATTTTGCAAGCCTTGGAGTGCTATATGAACGTCAGAGGTTATCCTTCCAGTTCTTCCACTACTGACAGAAGCTTATCGTTACCTTTCCGTGTGTCCAGATCCTATTTCTTCTTTGAGATGGGAGGCTCCTCCTGGGCAGAAACTGTATATCTCTCATAAAGCCTAAAGCAGAGCTGGGCACTTAAAAAATACATTCTGCTTAGCTACAGAATGATTAGCAGGACTTCTGAGCACAGTGAGTTCTCTGTCCATGGTACTGCTTGCTGAGAGTCTGGCTTTGCTGCTAGGTAGACAGGGCATAAAGAATAACCTACAATGTGACTCTGGAGCTTCATCAAGAGAAGAATCACCTTTGGAAATGGGGTCTTTCAGCCACCCCCTGAGAAGATCAAAAGTACACATACCAACTTTAATTTATGGTTTACAAATAAAGGATGTGTCTCGTCTAGTCTGAATACCTGATCATTAGACTGTACCAGGAATATTAAGGAGATTACAGTACCAGCTGATTCTCTGATTCCTTTATTTTATATTTCCCTCACCTGCATCCTGTCACTGGTGAAGCTCACCTCTCTCTCTGAACAAGACAAAATTGTGCCACCAACTAAGGATATGACCTTGAGAAGTTCCTCCCCTTCTTTGAACCTCTCATACACAAAATGAATGGTTTTATACAAATGACAACATAGTGGAATGGAAAGGAAATAGGACTGGGAATGATGAAACCTTTTCTCAAGCCCTTAATTTACCGGACAAGTTATTTAACCTCTCAGGAATCAATTTCTTCATTAGCAAAATGAGGGATTTGGGTCTAGATGATTTATTTAAATCTTGTAACAAAAGAAAACCAACACATTCATCATATTTTGTAGCATACCCATACCCATAGTTTATCACCTTTCTACTAAGTGGAGGGAAGGAAAGGATTCTTGGAGAAGAATTCTACAAGGTCCCATTTCGGTCTAACATTCTGATTCTTTTTTAGGCCAATCAATATGTGTAAATTAAACATTACAGAGTGAATATTCTTCTAGTATCAGAGACATGTAGCAGTTTTGTAGGTGACCAGGTTAAGGAATAAATGGCATGTGCATTTCTTGCAATGATTCCATAGAGCTTTAAGCTAGAAGGAAACTTAGATTATCTAGTATGACTTCCTTATTTCAGAGAAGAGACAATGACTTACCTACAATCCATAGTTAATAGAAGTAGCCAGGTGGCTTAGTGATTAGAATGCTGACCCTAGACCCAAGAAGACTATATATTCAAATATAGTTTCAGACACTAGCTGTGTGACTCTGGGTGAATCACTTAACCTCATTCTGTCTCGCTTTTCTCAAACATAAAATGGGAATAATAATGACACCTACGTTTTAGATAGGGATGTTGTGGGAAAAATCAAATAAGATCACATTTATAAAACAATGAGCACAGTTCCTAACTTGTGATAGGCACTTAAAATACTCATTTTCTTCCTTCCTCCATCCCTCCCTCCCTCCCTCCCTCCCTCCCTTCGTCCGTCCTTCCTTCCTTCCTTCCTTCCTTCCTTCCTTCCTTCCTTCCTTCCTTCCTTCCTTCCTTCCTTCCTTCCTTCTTTCCAATTGGCAGAATTAGGCTACAAACTCAAGTTCTCTGGCTTCAGAGCTAGTGCTCTTTCTGCTATTAAATGCATTCAGAGAGTTTAAAATCTAATAAAGGATTTAGTACATGTACATGTAAAAAGACCTTACAAGAAATATCAGAAATATAAGTGAATTTAGTGAAAATAAATGCTGAAAAATTGAACACCAGAGCATCAGAGAAACTGGTGATTTTTTCTGGGAACACCAAAAATTAGTTTTTCCTTAGATTATTGAAGAAAGGAGTAGGATGTTCTAGCCAAGAGAATGGAACACAATAATTGACCAGACCCAGGAATCACTGAGCTATGAAGGATTTGATTATGGGCAAAGAACAAATTCAAACATGAGCTGCCTCCCAAAGCAACCAACATCTCCAACAGTCAGAAACACTGCCAAGAGGAATCGGGTCAACCATTTGACCCACTATATATGTATCTATTTGTTCAGCAGTAGCATACTTCTTTTTTAATGGTTTCTGTGCCACAAGAAATGCTTCAGTGCTTTTCATATATATATGTAGGAAACATATTTAGAAGCTCTTTTACAATTACTACTCTTCAGTTTGAACAACTTCACAGTCCTGGGTAATCTTCTGATAACAAAATTTCAGGGGATCCATCACTGGGAAGAATCATAGCAAGAAGGGGATGGCCCTCTGGAGGTCATCCAAGCCATTCTTTTGCTTCTATGCTATATATTCAAGTAATTCTAACAATATGTGAGAGGCCATGTGACATTCTATAATTAGGATTTCACAGTGAATTTAGAAATATAGGACATAAATTCAAATCTGAGATCCACAACTTCTATATAAATGACCTCAGGCAGTTTATCTTCCTTCTCTGGGCCTCAGTTTTCTCATCCAATCAGAAGGTTAAATTAGATGGTTTCTAAATCTCTTTTCTAGTTCTACATTAAAGTTATCTTACTATACTCAATTCAGTAAACATTTATTGAAGCTTATTGTGTATAAAAACACTGTACCAAAAGATGGGATGGATATAAGCTTTATAAAGGACATAGTACTTGCTCTCATAAACTACAGTAGTTGAGGGAAAGGATAAGACTTGCTAGCATTTCTATTTTTCAAGATCTCTATGAAAGGAGATTACACAGGAGAAGTCACAGAATGACTCGCATTGTCACAGTGACCAAGAATAGATAGTGATCAAATGGTACAGAGTGGTCAAGAAAGCTAAACTAAAAAAAGATCATTGGATCTGGAAATTGAGAGAATTACAAGATTCTATGTACTTAAATTCTTCCTTTCCAGACTTTTTTAAAAATGTGGAACATACCTTACCATCTTTCTCCCCAAATCCTTCCCTCTTTATAACTTCCATATTACTATTGAGGATATTAAAATTATCTGTTTCTTCTCTCTCTTATACACCTCACCCTTCCCCAGCCAATCTGTTGTCAAATTTTATTGATTCTATTTTTTTAAACATCTCTCATACATGGTTTTTTCTCTCCTTTAATACTATTATTACCACGGTGAATGCTCTTATCACCTCCTTTCTGGATTATTGTAGTATACTGGTTTGGTCATGAAGGTGACTGAAGCAGGCACTGTGGAGTGCTTAGATGCAAAAGTCCTCTACTGCATTCTGGGCCATTTCTAGTCATTTTGACTTTTGTCTTGCCATTGGTCTTTGATGGTTCAGAAAGAAAGAGGGAGACTGAAGACTATGTGCAACTCTGCCTCACTTAAAATGCAATTCACTCTTGGGTCAAGATATCACCCCATGATGCCATTGGTCCTCTTTTAATGAAGGAGGAGCAACAAGAACTCTAAAATTCTGTACCTGAATCCCTTCTACATTATTTCTTAGAATTTATTCTAGATTTCAGGAAAAAGCAACTGGCCAATACCACTGTTTGTGATTGATTTTTTTATTCCTTCAGGATAGGAAAGTGTTAGATCCAGGGTTCAGGGTTTGCTGCTCTTGTCTGGGAGAATATGTTAGAAGGCATATGGCCCTTGCATAGTTGGTTCAGGTTGGCAACTGATTGTCTATTCATGAATCCTCCATTTTGTCCCAGATTCTGGAACTGAATGTGGTCAGGCCATTTATGCCTTATAAATTAGATATAAATTTATACCCTATAAATTAGTGCTTGGTGGCACTCAGAGGCTATGTGCAATCCTTGATAAGCTTCAGGGTAGATTATTCACATGGGTCAGTTTTCTGTAGAATATTTGAAGGTCTCAATCTGACTTCCTGATGTCACTCAACCGATGCCTCCAACCCAACACTTCTCCACTGGTGTAGTCAATCGTTGAGACATCCTCTGAAGAACCATTGTAATTCATGAAACCTTCCAGAAGGAGAAGGATACAAATTTCTCCCACAAGTAGAGAATATATCCCTTTAAAGAATCCTCCAGATGTTAACTACTCTATTCTCTTATGCATGTAGTCTACTATACACAGATATATAGTATATATATATATATATATATATATATATATATATATACATGTATACATAGTATATATGTACATGTGTGTGTATACACACACACACACACACACACACACACACATACACAGTCTATCCTGAGGGCTCCAGAGTTAGGGGACAGGTGGCCAAATAGATCAGCAGAAGAAGATGGGAGACTGTGTCTCATCTTCCTATGAACTAGCCACTGGACTCCATCCCCATTGTGGATTCTAAACATTGGCAGGGAAATGCTCCAGGAGGGAGTCTTTAAGCAGGAAAGAAAAACCCCAGCAAATCTTCTTTTAGTAATGCTTATATATCCATTGGCAGGGGGTGAGTTGAAGTCTCAAAGACAGTCTTAGATTCCCTGCAGACACTTTCACACACCCTCTACCCCAATTCTCCCTCCCATTGTGTTTTCCTCCAGTGCTTCCCAGGACTTTTGTAGATGATTTGTAAGTCTTTTTTGCAAGGATGCTGCTCATTTGCAATAGAGTTGGGTGTCTCTCTATGCATGAGCAGTATCACATTGCCATCCATATTTTGCAAATAAGGATGGTTTATTGGATTCATATTTCACTCTTTTCCAAGGCAGAGTACAAGGTATATGTCATTACTGCTTTAACTATTAACCTGTTTCCTAGTGTGAGGTCATGAGCAAAGGTTAGGGATAACAATAGCAACATCATTAACCACAACAATAACAATGATAATATTTACTATGATTATTTATATTGACACTTGTATTTTGTCCTGAGGTTCGCAAAGCACTATGTATATATTGTATCATTTGGCCCTTAATACAATTTTATGAGGTAAATGCTACAAAGTTTAATTATCTGTATTTTACAGAAGAGAAAACTGAGTTTAGGAGAAGTTAAGTGCCTTGCCTAGGATCATATAGGCAATAAGTGTCTTAGTGGGATTTTAACTCAGATCTTCTCACTGACTCCCTAGTTAAATGCTTGACCACTTGTAAGATGCAGCCTCATCATCCCATTGGGAAAATAAGGAAATTGAGGTTTAAAGAGAGGAAGGCACCATCATAATTTTGTCCTTCAGCATGTGAAAGAACCCAGAAATAGTGATTCACACACTTGTGCTCTCTCTATGAAGTTATCTTAAACTTAAAGTAAATATTTAACTACATATATACAAAAACTGAAAACCTTGATCATCATAATAAGAGAGTACTAGTTTGGGCAATCAGGTGACTTAGTGGATAGACTATCGTGTATGGAATTAGGAAGACCTAAATTCAAATCCTCAGACACTAATGAACTAGGCAAGTCACTTTATCCTGTTTGCCTCAGTTTCTTCATCTGTAAAAAAGAGTCAGAGAAGGAAATGGCAAACCATTCCAACCTCAAATTGAGTCATGATGAGTTGGAGTTGACAACAGCAAAGTTTGGTTTGTAGGTTTGTGGTTTGTGGTTTGTAGATAAATTCTAGTCCCAATTCTGAAGTTCACTAAAACTCTCTTTACTGATTTGCAGTTTCTCTTCTCCTTGTAAAACTGAGGAGGTATATTAGATGACAACTAACATTCTCTCTTTCAGCCTTACAGTACATGAACTCTATGAATTTCTTTCAGCTTTTAAATCTATGATTCTAATCTTGTCTCAAGATAAACACCAAATTAGTTAATTTTTTTTTTGGCAGAAAGACCCTTTAAAGACTATTTAACCTGTACCAAGAATACTTAGATTTCTCTGTTTATCCCACTTCCTTTTATATAATCCCTTTGTCTTGCCACCTAATGGTATGCTGGAATTTTAACCTCATCTTGCACATTAGGGTTTTTTTTTTTTTTTTTTTTTGCTATTTCACTTTTTTTAAATTTAATAACTTTTTATTGACAGAACCCATGCCAGGGTAATTTTTTACAGCAATATCCCTTGCACTCACTTCTGTTCCGATTTTTCCCCTCCCTCCCTCCCTCTCTCCCTCCCTCTATCCCCTCCCCCAGATGGCAAGCAGTCCTTTACATTAAGTAGGTTACAGTATATCCTACATACAATATATGTTGCACATTAGTTCTTGAGATCTGTCTATAAGACTACCCACAAGTCTGACCATATTTCTTCTCTTTGGCCATTTCGCTATTTAAAGATAATAGAGATGAAAAAATAATACAACAAAATTAAATACTCCTCATTCAGTTGAGAAAATCCTTGCTTAATTTTTCTCCATTATTTGCAACTGCTTTATAAATAGCAAACCAATCCAATTTGTGTTCATTTAATTTTTACTATATCTTCCCAAACTTCTGAGATGTTCTAATAATCAAGGAAATTGGCTTTCAGTTGGAGGAGCTATGAGTTTGGAATATCCACAAATTTCCTAATATTTCCTGGATTAGGAAACATATATTAAGGGTCCATTATTTTTAGCACACTCTGGATAACTAGGATTCCATAAAAATTTACTCTTAAACTTCAAAGATGTTAAAAATAGTAATATTTATATATATCCCATATATGCAAAAATATTCATGGTAACTAGAATGAGAAAAGAACTAGAAACAACATCAATGCTATTGATCAGGGAATGGCTAAACAAACTCCAATACATTAATTTAATGGAATATTAGTTGAATTAGTGGAATAAAAAATAACTTAAAAGGAAGTCAGAGAAACTTGGACAATCTTGAAAGAACTGATGTGGAGCCAAGAAAGCAGAGCCAAAAGATGAAAATAATGGCCACAATAATTGAAAGAAAAATATTGAAAAGTATTAGAATTCAGATTAGCGTGATGACAATCTTAATTTCAGGGAATGGATGATGAAACATATTTTCTTTTTCATGTTAGAGAAGATGAACTACAGATGCGAGACACATTCAGACATGGTCCATGAGTTTGTTTGCTTAATGATTTTTCTTTGTTACAAAGGAGGTTTTGTAGAAGGAGGACTTATGGGAAATAACAATGATAAAACAGTAATAAAAACAAAAACACCAAAGCATCAATAAAATATTTCAAATAAAAATAAAGAATGCTATTGATTATTACAGTTAGCATGTGCTGAATAAGAATGTCTGCTTCATTTTCCCCTTTCCCCATCACCTTTTTAATCTAGGTCTGAGCCAACCCATAGTCCCTTTCTTACCCGAGCAATCAGCTCCCCGACCATTCCTGTCCAAGTGCCGTTGGCTTCAGGCACACCATATACTCCATCCCCAACAAGACGAATCTTATAGTTGAAGCGTAGGATCTCCGAGAGTTCCTTAAGCATGTCCACGCAGAAGCCTTCGTAGCGATCATTGCCTTCCATTTCTTGATGGTTCCCCTTCAGCATTAAGTATGGGTTCTCCTGCAGCGAAACTAGGCAGCTGTCATTCTCATCTTAGCCCTGGCATCTCAATAGCACACACTTGGCAAGACTCAAGAAGGGTGGGTACAGGTAGTTGGGAAAAGGAACTGGGGTGGAACTTAAGGAGGCTATGGTCAAAGAGGTAAAGATCTAAATGTGAGATTTTAGAGGTGGATACATGAATGATGGCAAGGTCTAAAGGGTGAACTATGTTTGTGGGGTGGGCTAAAACCTCCTTTTTTTCCTCATATGCATTCCGATCATTTCCATCTCTGGATTTTTACTCAAATTTTTCCATCCATTTAAAATATTCTCCTTTGCCCATTCCCTCTATTTATCTAAATTTTGCTATTCATTCAAGGTCAAATTGAACTCCTATCTTCTCCATGAAGCCTTCTCTGATTAACTTTTCCCTCGAGTAGAGTCCTTTAGCATTCTTTAAAGTCATTACCACACATGCTGCCTCTTTAGTTCCCTGTCTTATGAGAACTAGCTCTGTCCTCTCTGATTGTACAATGCACAAGTCTTATCTCCTCAACTAGCCTGTAAAGTCCTCAAGGGCAAAGTCTATGTCATATTTCTCTTATACACTGTACGATGTCTAGCACAGAGTAGGTGTTTAGTCAATCATTTAAAATGGATTGAAAATGAAGCTGGACAAAAAGCCTGGGTGAGGGATTCCCAGTTTTGGTTTGGCCATACTCGGACATGGCTCCAGTTATTTGAGTGGAATGATAGCCAACTGAGGGGGGGTGATGTTTTGGTTTTTGTCTTTGTATTCCAGAGCACAATGTTCAGCAAGGATGCCAAATTCAAATAGGAAAGGGGCTCCTAAACTGGTACATATGGATCTCTGTAAGCTGCATATTGACTTAGAAAAACCACATATTAACATTGTTTTATTGTATTTTATTTCTTTTGCTAAATATTTCCCAACTATATTTTCTTCTAATTTGGAATCATTTTGGTGTGTTGTGCATTTCATGATGGTGGTGGGGCTGGTGGGTATGTTTGACAACTTTGCTGTACAGTGTCCTAGGTACAGTGCTTAATAAATACACATTGAATTAAATTAAAATGAATCTCAAAGCATGTCATGAAATTCTCTTGAAATTTCTGTTCTTCTAAATTAATTTTCAAAGTAAGTGTATTTATTTAACACATAGCCAGTATAATTTTATGTGTGGTAGAGGAGGGATAATGGAGGTGGAGATTGGGGAGGTGGGTGGGGGTAGGGATAGGGAAGAAAACCATAATTTTGAATAGGGTTAGGAATAACTTGCAAAGCATTTCTTTGGAAAAAACCTTTAAGTCCTCACTATGTTTATGGTAATTCTTCATTATTCATGCTCATTCATTCATTTAACAAACCTTTATTATGTTCAGAAATTTTCCCAAACATCAACCAAGCAAAAGGCCACTACTATTTGACTTTGGGATATGGTATGTTTGTTTCTTCCCTTTGGCACATTTCCCTCTCTTACTGTCTTGAGTGGCTGAAATCAATCAATCACTAAATTTGCTTTCCCTGAGCACACATTGACTGGCGTTTCAAGCCAGGGACCCTACTCAGATGAGTACTGGATTTCAGGGAGAATGCAGTCTGACCCTACATATTTGAATAGGTCATAGTTATTAAAAGATGAGTGGAGTCAGGTGTCTTGAGTTTAAATCCTAGGTCTACTATTTGCTATCCAGTATGAACTTGAGCAATCAATCAATTAACAAGCATCTATTTAACACTTACCATGTGCCAGGCGCTATATAAGTTGCTAGGGATGCAATAACAATAGATAAAAGAATCATGGCTTACTTCACCTCTTGGG
This sequence comes from Antechinus stuartii, assembly GCA_016696395.1. NCBI lineage: Eukaryota > Metazoa > Chordata > Mammalia > Dasyuromorphia > Dasyuridae > Antechinus > Antechinus stuartii. The sequence continues at coordinate 40,658,861 of MU174354.1, forward strand.
AGACACACAGACTCTCTCAGAATCATCAAACATTTCCCAATTATTTGGAAGGACTGCAGCAAGTCCTAATTGGGTTTCCACTATATTTTTTGCACATGGGGCTTTGTAAGCAGCCAAATTCCTAGAAGTTTTCTGCATCCCCCACAGTGCTTAGCATAAGGTTGGTCACATAGTAGGTGTCTAAGAAATATTTGTTGAATGAATGAAAGAAAAAATAATGAATCATGTCTGGGGAATCCATAGGTTACAGCTTAAAAAATTTCACAAAAATTTTTCAGATGTCTGATTGCTCCATATATTTCCCCTTCCTGGTTAGACATTCACTAACATAGCCTGGTTAACATTTCTAAATGTGTGAGGGATGCAAAGAGATCCCATGACTCTTAACAGCAGGGTAAAATGGGCTCCCAACTAAGGCTAAGCAGGTACCCTATATCTCAACCCATGGGTCAGTGTCTCCAGGCTTCTGTCCATTCCCCAACCCAGAAAATTACCAACATTGCAAGTTTGCTTCCATATATTCAACTACCTTCTGCAGAAGCCCTTCCTGCCCCTCTGCAACAGGGAAACTGAACTGAGCATAACATCGAGGAGCATAGAGCTGTTTGGGAAGACTAGGACCTTCCCCCTCCGGGACTGCACCATGAATCCACATTCTCTTTGTAGCAGGGAGCTGTCTGGGGCATTCTGGATGGCACCACTTCCCCACTCTAGCCTTCCTCCCCAGGTGCCTTGGAAGCTATCAAATAATATTTCCAAATGAAACAGCAACTTGACTTTAATCACACTGTCATCAATTGGCCTCAGGGCTGTGATTAGACCCGGAATTGGCTGTTCACCAGGAATTCTGTGACTGACTGGCACTGGGGGGACACGCTCTCCTGGGAAGGTGGGGATGTGGAGGAAAGGGGGGTAGAGGCTGAGGCCTGGCTTACCAGGATGGTGGTGACGACCAAGGTGGTGTTGAAGAGGCTGTCGGAGATGTTGGAGGAGGAGAGGTGGTTGTCCATGCTGAGGCCTTCGGACACATGCCATTGACCGATCTGAGGAGATCAACAGGAGAGCACTGGGAAGACATTGGGGTGGGTTTTCCCCAAGAGGAGATGGTCTGGGGAACCTGGAGTACTGTGAATGCTTTTTAGAGCACTGGGGTCAGGAGATGAATAGAGTATTACAGATTTCTCTGCCTGGAAGACACTTGAGAGACCATTTCTCTGCTCTCGGGTGAAAATGCATTCAAATCAAGGAGCCAAGGTGAGGGATATGGACCAGAATTAAAATGCTGAAAATGAATAGAAGACCAGGATAGGGAAGTGGTGGGAGTTTGGAGGAAAGGTTTAAGGGATATCCAAGCATGTGAAGATAAAAGAAAAAGGACAGGGAAACTTTGGGTAAAAAGAAAATCAAGAAAGACACATGGAAAGTGCTTTTATCAGGTTCTCTTATATAAAAGAGCAAAAAAAACTTGGTAAAGCATCACAGGAAAAGAAAAGACTATAAGAACTTGTTTAGTTCATCTTTCTGTATGTGAATGTGACTATCATTATCTATTCAGTTTCCAAAGATCTCTAGGGAAGAGCATTCCACAAGCTACCTCAATGAACCTTTCTAAATGAATCATGTCACTAAGTCTTTTTGATGTCTAACCTAAACTCTTCATGCTGTGGTATTAACCTACTTCCTCTCATTCTGATCTCATCAAAGATAGAGAACAGCTGGTTACTTTTTCTCATGCAACAACATTTCAAAAAACTATTAGGTCACCTTCTGGCTTTCATTTTGCCAACAGAAAAAAACACACCAAAAAAACCTAAAACCCCAAAACCCCTCACTGGTATGAGAGATGAGGCTTCTGGACCAAGGAACAGGAATCATAGAATCATTTACAAGTTGGACCAAACCTCAGAGACCATTTAATCCATCCCACAGCTGAACAGAATGTTTATAACATCCTTGACGAGTGGACATGCAACCCCAGCTTGAAGACTTCTAGCAATGTTCAGGTTGAAGCAGCATTAATTAATAGGACATTTCCCCTCATTTTGAGCCAAATGCTGTCTCTGTAATTTCCACCCATTGTTATGATTCCTTATTACAGGAGCCAAGCAGGGGGAAAAAAGGCTCTCATCAATATGGCAGCCTTTAAATATTTGGAGACAGCTCTCTCATCCCTTCTCATCTTCCCCTGTCTCTAAATTTCCTCTTTTCCAGGTTTAACATGCCTAATTTCTTTGAGCTATTCGCTTTTTTATTCTTCAGACATTTCAGTTGCTTCCAATTCATCATGACCCCATTTCTGGCCAAAGACACTGGAGTGGTTTGTCATTTCTTTCTCTAGCTCATTTTATAGATGAGGAGCTAAAGCAGACAGGGTTAAATGACTTGCCTAGGGTCACACATCTAGCAAGTATCTGAAGCTAGGTTTGAACTCATGATGATGAATCTTCCTGATTCTAAGCTTGGTGCTCTGTCCACTGCATCACCTAGCTGCTCTTGAGTTATTCTCTTAGGTCATGGTTTTAAGTCTTTCTCTAGAATTACTGCAGTTCCTCAATATCACTCCTAAAGATGAGGAGTCCAGAATTTAACATGATGCTCTAGCCAGATCAGGAAAAAATTGAGCAGTACTATTAAATACTCCATTGGTCTGGTCACTAGAATTCTGCAGACTCAATGTAATGCAGTCTAAAATCACATAAAAGGGGTAGGGAATGGACCTATGGTTTCATTGATATAAGGAAACCCCAGCGAGGGTACCTCCTCAACTAATGCAGATCAGCTCCTTCTTTGCAACTTTGGAGTCTTAGATAGCTGCCCAGAGAACTGAAAGCTTAAGTGACTTCCTTCCTGAGTCACTCATTCAGCCAGCTTTTGTCAGAGACATTTGTCAGAGACAGCATTGGAGTCAGCTAGGTCTCTCTCCACCAGTCCATCCATACTGCCAATCTTTTTAGGATTTCATGCCATTCTGTTGACTCATATTGAGTTTCCAGTTCACCATCCTCCTTCCCCCATCCTAAGCTTTTCCACAGGAAGCTTTAGCTAGGTACATCTCTGTGTCTCTGTACGGCTGATTTTTTTTAAAGCTCAAGTGTAAGACCTTACATGTAGTTCTATTAAATTTCATCTTATTAGATTCAGCCCATCATTCTAGTCTGTCAAGATTTTTTTGGAGACTGATGCTGTCATCCAGCATCTTACTATTCTTTGCATTTTGTCTGTCATCCACAAATGTGACAGGTATACTATCTATGACTTTGACTAAGTCATTGATAAAAATGTTTAACAGAATAATGCTGAAGATAGATCTGGGGGCTCCTGAGTTCTTTTTTTCCAGGTGACTTCCTAGTGTGACTTTGAATAGAGCTTCAGAGTCCATAACCTTCTCCTACCCCATTTGAAAATGAGACACGTTCCTGACTCCTAAAATCCTAGTCCTGTTTCACATATCACCAATGCTCAGGATTGTGTTATGAAGGCTGAGGTTAAAAAATCCTGCCTGAAGAGCTCTGGGAATTTTCAAGAGAAGAGTTCTGTATACAACCCAGGAAAGAAAAGGATGAAGCTATTCTCCATATGAATAATCCATAGCCTGGAGACTCCATCAGTTGGTGAGACCCTGCTGCTAACATTATGTTTTTAATAACTACTGCTCCCTCTTGTGCATCCCCAAGTTACCCAGTTTTGGAATTTCTTTCTTGCTCATGTGGAAGAGTAGTAACCAGGGTGCATAGCTCTGGAAGATTCATCTTGGAGACAGGAGTGCAAGGACATAGAAAATATGACTAGGTAAGGGGAAGTCACACTGAGAGAGGGGAGGGCATATCGCTAGAGTCCATCTCCAGGATCTGTGGAATGACCAGACTCCAATACATCAAACACCAGGAAGAAATGAGGCACCAGAAATGGGGTATGACAGAGAGGAAGGAACCCCTCCAGCAGATGAGTGTTCTGCTCTGGGGGAGAGGAACATCACTCAGGGCTGGCAGAGGACCGACTGCTGCTGGGAGGAAATATTCTTGGCAACTTGAGTCAAAGTTCTGGTCATTCTTCATTTCAGTCTCTTTCATCCTTATCTCAGCACCCACTAGGAAGAGTTTTTCCCATCTAATTCAGTCATCCCATAAGTATGCCATGAATTTTACCAAAAAATTAGTCACAGCCTTGAAACATCTGGTTTGACCCAGATCCCAAGCTAAGGATCTTGGGCATATTAATATAGGTATGAGTTAGAGTTGGGGTTCAATCAGTGAGCATGTCTTAAGTCCCCCGGTCTAAGTTCTTTTTAGAAGAACTGAGTTCAAATGTGATCTCATACACTTAGTAGCTGTGTGAATCTGGGCAAGTCACTTCTTTCTGTTTGCCCCCGTTTCTTCCTCTGTAAAAAGAATTGGCGAGCCACTCCACTAGTTTTGCTAATAACTATTATTGGTGTTAATAATAACTATTATTAGTTATTAGTTTGCTAATAACTATTATTGGTGTCCAAATAGGGACACCAAGACTGAACAATAACAACAAAGCTAAGCTAAGTTACAGATATTACACTAGGCACTTGGGGTACTAAAGGAGATGTGCATGTGGTTGGAACTTTTCTGCACATCATAACTTCCTTGTGCACATTCTCTTAGGAGAGCAGGAAAGACAGCCACAAGTTCTGGAGCCCTTGATGGCCAAACATCCAAGAGTTCTGCCCAGTGTGCAATGGAGAGACAAACATTCTGAGCATATTAAAACATAACCCTTCCCAGGCAGTTGGCTTATCTTTAAAAAAAACCAAAACCTCTTGTGATTTAATCAGTGTAGGCAGTACATTGAAATTCCCTCCATCCATGCATATTGGCAATTTGGTTGTAACTTTGAATCTCAGAGACTCTCAGTGACTGTATAAATGAGAACTCAGGTCTTCCTGGAAGGCCCAGTTGTCTCTTGGATCTTCCCTATTCCTAAACTATTTCTTGGTCCCAGCTTATTTGACTATAGGGCACCCAGACTGCAGTGCCAGGACTTCTAGGTACCAGGCCTAGCAATACTCTGGATTTTCAGTAAGAATGAAGTATACCTATGTGGTTTTTTTTGGTCTTGAATCAGAGGTACTTGATCACAGACTGGATAAGCATGTAACAGAAAGGTCAGAGCAAAGGTACATGCCTCAGTTTCTCTAGATGACTTTTTGGAATTCTTCTAACTTTGGGATGCTATAATTCCACGAGCCACAGTGTAACCATGGATGTTTTCACTTTTTTCCTCTAGCCCTCTCTCCCAGTTTCCATACCTATAAATTGGTGAAAAGCATTTGTATTTCTCTCTGCCCTCTTACACTGTTTCAGTATTTTACTAGATAATACTTGAGTTGTGGTCTAATAAATTTCTACTAATTAGCAGATGATTCACAATTATACTTATTATTTCAGCTTTTTTTCAGTTGTATCTAACTCTTCATGACACTATTTGGGGTTTTCTTGGCAGGGATACCAGAGTGGTTTACCATGTTCTTCTCTAGTTCATTTAACAGATGAGGAAACTGAGGCAAATGGGGTTAGTGACTTGCCCAGGATCACACAGTTAGTAAGTGTCAGAATCCAGATTTGAACAGAGTAAGATGAGAGTGCCAGGCCTAGCATTCTCTCCACTGCACCACACAGCTTTATTTATTTAACGTCAGCCTACCCAGATACATTCTAGCTTCCCTAGCTCTTTCTACTTCTTTCCAATGGCAGTTCTCATCCATTGTAAGACTGGGATGACACAGCCTGGAAAAATGAGCTATTTAGGCCCTGCCTGACTGCCCACAACTCACAGTTGCCTCCAGGATAAAAGTTCCTGGCTGTGCAAAGTATATAGAGCTCCTTGGAGACTAAGAGTATGGAAACAGAATGGGGTTTAATTCTTAGGTCTGCACCTGCCATTTTTTCATACCAACTGGTCATCTGGGTACCACAAAAAAAGACAAAAGAGACTTGGCTCCTGTTCCCTGGGATCTGCTGTTCTTGATCAGAAGGCCAGCTCGGCTAACCTTGTTGGCTGCATTTTCCCTTCCTCCTCTCTCTTTCAGAGAGATAAAATAAGAAAGGTGAATGATTTCTGTTTGGGTTTAGAGTGAGCCACAATACCCTCAACCAGAGGGGGCAAGCTGGGGGAGAAGGTCTAAGAAGTGATTCTCATACTTCTAACAGTTTTTTTGGAAATACTGGTCTTTCTGGTTCTGATTCTTCGCGTGATCCTGGGGAAAACTGTCTCAAGTCAATTATTAAGTGATTAGCTCTGTGCCATATACTATATTAAGAGCTGGGGAACAAAGAAAGGCAAAAATACTTCTTGCCACAAGGAGCTCAAAGACCGTGAGAGCTGGTACCTCAGTTTCCCTATCTATAAAAGGAGGAGGTTAGCATTTAGTAGAGTGATGAGCATGAACAGTTAAAAGGCTAACATAATTAGCAGGGATGGTGGACCTAACTGCTCTAGTGCCTAAGGCAAGATGAGTCAGGCCCTCCAGCTACTTTATTAGTTCTTGTATTTTATCTCTAGATTATACTGGCTTCCTAATTAATCTCCTTGTCTCCAGTTGATCCCTCTAATCCATGCCTCATACAGCTGCCCAAATAATTTTCTGAATGCATCACATTACTCTTATACTCAAAAAACCTATAGTGGCTCCCCTTTGTCTAAAAGATTCAGTTTAAACTCCTGACCCTGACATTCAAGGCCTCCCCTAAAATGACTAATAAATCTTTATCCACCCTAACCTCATAAGAGTTCTCTTCATGTATTCTACAGTCTTGCTCTCTCAATTCTCTGTGCCTTTGGTCCTCCATCCCGGGAAGGGATCCTGCTGTTATCTTATCCCCGAATCCTTTCATCTAGATTCACTGAGATCCCTTGCTTCTGTCAAGGCTCACCTCTCTCGTGACCTTCTTTTGTACCCCTCCATCCCCACTCTTTGCCCCAGATTAAAGTGACCTCTTCCTCTTCACATTTGATCTAGCACCTTGTCTGGACCACTCCATGCATCTTCCTTTTACCTTCATCATTTCCCCCGGAGTTGTTAGCTCCTTAAGGGCAGAGGCCTTTTTTTGTCTCTTCCCTAGGAGCTTTTACATGGCAGGTGCTTAATAAGTTTTAGATGAATTTAATTGAAGATTCGATTTTCTTTTTATTTTCCCAGCCCTCAGCTTGTCATCATATAGACCAGCAACATAGAACCATCTCATTGCCCTTTGTCTTCTCCCCACTCCACATTGCCACTCAATAGTTACCCCAACCTAAGGATCCTAGGCTGAGAGTGACCCTTTCCAGTACCTGTTTCCCTGCAGCTCTAGGGAAGGAAAGCTTTGCCATTGTAACCAGAGCCTGGGCAGGATCATAATGTAGTCTAAGTGATGCATTTTCCCCTAGGCACATGGCAGGGAGGCCAATTAGTGCCCCCAAACCACAGCCAGGAAATGAATTTTCCTCCCTCCTCACTTGTTAGCCTGAAAAAAACTGATGCACTAATTAGGCTCAATGATGTGATTCTCCCACTAATCCCCAGCCTGCAACTACCCTTCATTCTAGTTGTTGAAAAGCAGCTGAAGCAAGAAGTCAAGATCTAGGCAGAGGCAGAACCAGGAGATTTAGGAGGCAGAGGATCATTCATCCTCACAGAGGACCAAGTAGGAGAAGTTTCTTTACCATATGAGCACCTGCGACCAGCAAAAGATTTAGCTTGTGAATGATGATTTGGAGGATGTGTTCTATGGAGATCTCCATTGCCTGACTCCAAATCTCTTCTCACCTCTGCCCCCTACCATGAACAGCTGGTGTATAAAATCCTGCCTCTTCCTCTCACTGTTGATGCATCTAGAAGAGACCACCTGAGACTTTAGGATCATTTGGGGCTTCAATGCAAACAATTCCAATTCTCACTCTATTTCTGTGCTAAGTCCCCAAAGACTCATCTATTGCTTATTTGTGCCTGGATGTGGAGTGGTAATGGATAGAAATTTAGCCTCAGAGATAAGAAGACTTGGCTACAAAACTTGCTTCTAACATTTTCTGGTTGTGTGACCCCAGGCAGGTGACTTAACTTCTCAGTGCTTTAGGCAATTCTTCAAGGCAACAAATTGCTAAAACACTACAGAACATTAATAGAGAGAATTTCCTATACCATTTAAATTAAAAGTCCAGTCTCTCCCTCCAGAGAAACTAGAAAATAATACAACACAGAAGGCACACAGAGGAGACAGTCTGGCACAGAGGGGCCAGTTTGGCCATTAACTAGTCAAGTGATTTTAGGTAATTCCCTCCTACTCTTTGGGTCTCAGTTTCCTTATCTGTATAATGAGGGAACCGAGTTAAGATGAATTCTAAGGTTTCTTCTGGATCTAATGTCCTATGATGTCCAGAGGCAGCAAGGTAGTGCTGAGATGGCTAGACAACACAGTGGATAGAACATTAAGCTTAGTATCAGGAAGACCTGAGTTCAAATCTACAGTTATCCTTTCCACATTACAACTTTCCCCATTATGGTTTTGATATATCACAAGTTGGTATAAGAAATTTTAAATGGAAAATTTGGGGAAGCTTTATGGAAGCCATTCAACAGAGAAAAAGTTAAAAAAAAACCCAGAAATACAAAAAATATGTAGAATATCAATATATTTTATTTTTTAATACCATAATAATTCAAAAGTCTCTTATATGAAGGAAGAGCTAAAACATTTTACATAGATTTTCTAGATCATGGGGATACTACACCTCTCATTCCCGAGACGTTGAAATAATAATTGATATCAGACATTTCCTAGCTATGTGACTCTGGGAAAGTCAAGTCACTGCTGAATGCCTCAGTTTACTCACCTGTAAAATCAAGATAATAACAGTCTCTATCTCTTAGGATTGTTGTGAGGATCCAATGATGTTTTAAAAATGCTTAACAGTGCTTGATGCATAATGTTAAGTAATTAACAAAAATAATGATTAATTAGTAAATTAATAAATGTAATTAGTGTTTCCTTCTTTCTTTCTCTTCTTCCCTCCCTCCTTCCCTCCCTTCTTCCTTTCCTCCTTCCCTTCCTTCCTTCCTTCCCTCCTTCCTTCCCTCCCTCCCTCATTGTTTCCTTCTTTCCTTCCTTCCTCCCTCCCTCCTCCCTCCTTCTCTTCCTTCCTTCTTTCCTTCTTTCCTTCTTTCCTTCTTTCCTTCCTTCCTTCCTTCCTTCCTTCCTTCCTTCCTTCCTTCCTTCCTCTCTCCCTCCCTCCCTCCCTCCTTTCCTTCCTCTCTCCCTTCCTTCCTCTCTCCCTCCCTCCCTCCCTTCCTTCCTTTCTTTCTTTCTCCCTTCCTTTATATCCTTATTAAAAGGAAGAAGGATAATTAAGAAATGGACTATCCTCTTTCCCTCTTCATCCTGTACTTAGGCTTCTAAGCAGAAGCACACAGCATGTTGTGCCCAAGATACAACCTACATAGCCACAAAAATTAGTAGGAGCTCATACAGTAAGAAATGAGAATGGACCTCTTGAAACTGTGCAACATGCACAGAATGAATATTTGATTTTTACTGTGAATGTGTCTCTTAGAACTGATTTGTATTCATCCAACTACTGAAATAACCACTATTAGATGAAACATTTCACAAAAGGAGTGCTAATAATAATTTGAACATTTATACATACACATATAATCCATATGTCTATGTGAGCTCACATGCATGAGCATATGCACGTGTGTGTACACACATGTACACACACACTGGAGAAAAGAAGGGGCATGATTTATGATTTGTCTTCAGATTATCATGTGGATGAGGAATAAGGTTTGTTCTTTTTGGCCCCACTGAAAGGAGCTATTACCACTGAAGAGAAAGCAAGCAGAATTAGTCTCAATAAAAAGAAATCTTTTCTAATAATTGTTGTTTCCTAGCAATGAAACAACAAAGAGAATGGAAACTCCTTGAAGTCAAGAACCATTTCATTTTTGCTTTTGTATCCAACACACTGCCCTGCTTCTAGCAGGTGTTAATAAATGTTTGTTAAATTGAATTAACCTCATGTAATGAATGTCATGTAAAGCTTGGAATCAGGTAATCTGGAATTGAATCTTTCCTTTGACTCTTAAACCCTTGTGAGAAAGGGCAAATCACTAATCGTTCATTTTTCTTATCAATGAAATTGAGAAAATATTCTCCTTACATGTCTCATAAAATTGTTGTGAATAAAATACTATACATTATGTTATGATTAGTATGGAGTGGACCCCTTTGTGAGATAGCAAACTCCCTATCACTGGAATTGTTCAAGGTAAGACTAGACAATCACTGGTAGTAAGTTGGATGGACTTAGTGGGAAGTTGGACTGAATTATCCCTTTCTGATTCTAAGATTTCTAACATCTGGTAATTGCTCCTTGATTCAGCCATTGTCAGGCAATCAACACAAACAGGTTTTCTAAATCATGTCTCACAAATACAGAGATTACTTCTTTAGCAGTTTCACTTATAAAAATTATAGTTGAAAACCTAAGGTTAAATGAAAATTGCTTCTGAACAATTGATACCAAGACAGATATCATGATTTGAGGTACTAGCAATGTCAAGTTGAGCTGCAAAGAGGGGTAAACTCAGAAATGCAGCTAAGCTGAGTTCAGAACTCACCCACTTGGCTTAGGGCAGAGCAAGTACATCTAGGCCTTATAATACCACAGATAAAAATTGCCTGGGCCACTTTTGCTCTCTTTTCAGTGTCTCATGCACTTTAAGTTTGTTTCCATTATATTTATTTCTGGGAAAATATGCTCCAGATCAATGGGAATTGGTTGCAACCATTCTTACCAAACCATTTTAGTAAATGCCTTTGCTCTGAACTAATCGTGTCTACTGGAAGACTATGAAAGTTCACAGATGAGGGCTCAGGGGTTATAGTTTTTGGAGTGCCCCTGGGTACTTTAAACCTCTGAGGACAGTGTCTTGTTTTTTCTCTTTCCTCCAGATTCAATTCACAAATATATGTACCAAGTTGGGAAAGAGGCTGTATAAGTATTACAGTAAGTCATTTTTGTCACAACAGCCTCATAAAATAGATTGCATATATGTTATTAGCTTCATTTTATAGATAAGGAAACTAAAGCTCAGAGAGATTAAATAGGGTGCCCAAAAACACATAGCTAAAAATGTCAGAACCAGGTCTTTAGCTTAGGTGCCATACATAGACTTTGGTACTATATTGTATTGGCAGGATGTTAAATGAACTTCATTTTAATCCTGGTTCATCTATGGTCTTGGATGAGATACTTTCCTTCTCATCAGCCTCAGTTTCTCCAGCTATAAAATGAGAAGTTTGGGCTAGATGATTTCTAAGGTCTCAATCCTTGGAATATTTTGTAAAGTGCTAACATAAGGAATTATTATTGTACATCTGTATATTATATCATATAAAGTTATAATGAAATCCCTGAAACATTTGGGAAATTGCTATTTTCACGTAGTTGTGGCTGAACATAGTATTGAACAGTATCTTAAAGTAGATTCCTCAGAGTCACTCATTTTCCTAGCTTTTATCCCATATGTTACTGATGCTAATTCAATCCCACTAACAATGGAGGAGGAAGGAATTAGCAGGACTCCCCGGTGAGCCTGGCAAGAATAAACAGAGTTCACACACTATTCTAGGAGAGATCAAATTGATGAAAATGGTTTAAGAAAGAGTGAGTACCATTGGGAGTCAGAGGATCTTAGGGAGGAGGAGACAATATTCATGTAAACTGACTGAATGGTTTCCTAGAACTCCAGACCACTGGACAGTATCCAAGGCTCAGGCTACTGTTGGGAAGAGTTAATCCCCATGAAAGTATAAAACAGCTAGAAACTGTGAGTTGTACACCTAGATCTAAGTTTCAGTTCTATTTGTTGACTAAATAGCTATGTGACCTTGGACAAGCTCCTTCCCATCTTTCAACCTGTTATCCCATCCTATAAATGAAGAAGTAAGATTTTCTCTCCAAATTCCTTTCCCACTATTGCTATTTTCCTAACATTCCACAATTTTAGGATTTTTAAAAGCAAAGACTTCAGGTAGTTCCATAGGCCACTGGGAAAAGATTTCTTCATTCTTTCTAATAGTCCTACCTGCCTCTATGCCAGAACCCTATAATGATTAAGAAGTTCAGAGCACTCCCATTAGAAATAAAACTACTTAAGATGGCCAAGCACCAGTCAGTCAATAAACATTTATTAGGCACCTACTATGTACCAGGTACTGTCCTAAGCATAGAGCTCTCTAGGAGTTCACAGTCCAATAACAAAAACAACATACAAACAATTATAAGTAAAGAAAGTATGTACAAGATAAATAGGAAATAATCAACAGAGGAAAGACATTGGAATTAAAAGGGCTTAGTAAAAGCTTCCTTTTTGGGAGAAATTTTAGATGGTATCTGAAGGAGTCAGGGAATCTGGGAGGTAGAAATGAGAAGGAGACCATGACGGGCTTGGAGGGCAGCCTGATAAAATGTTTGGAGTTAGAACATGTCTTATTCATGGAACAGCCAGGAGGTCAGTGCTTTGGATCCCGGAATATGGGGGTGGGGTAGAAAGTACAAAAATATTGGAAAGGTGGGGATGGGGGTAACAGAGGGCTGCATCTGCTTTCCAGTAATAATTTATTGCTCCATTCCAAGAATCCTTGGAGTTAGCACAAGCCTAGGGTGAATTCTTCCTATTGATGTGGTGATTCACAGATCCCAAATCTTCCCTCATCTACTATTTCAGCTCACCCTCATAAAATTCAAGGAGATGCTCAATACAATCATTGCTATCTCCATTCTACAGATGAAGAAACTGAGGCATAAAGAGTAAAAGCTATTGAGCTAATATAACAACTCATGGTAGACTTGAATCCAGATCTTCTGAGTCCTATGCTTTCCCCCACCCCCACTATACATTGCTGCCTCCCAAGGAACGAAAAATAGATTCTAGGGGAAAGTTCTGCAATTCCATTTGTCATTTTGTTCTTTCTCAAATAGGTAAAAAAATTATCAATTTTTCAAAACCCTTGGGGGTTTTCTAACAACCCTATATGTGTGCGTGGGTGTGCATACTGTTCTATGATATTTAATATTTTATGTACATATAGAGAAATAGCCTTTGTATTCAGAGTCACTGCTGTAGACATCGTAGACTTTTTCTTCCATATGTAAAAAGTGACTGCCAGGCAACGGAGCCCTTCTGACAGATGTAGGTACTGTCCAGGTGCCAGGCAGGATGGAGAAGAGGTCAGCCAGTGTGATGAGGACTAACTGTTAAGGTTAATGGGGACTGGGCTGGAGGATGGTGGACAGAGGCAATAGCTGTTTGCCATAATTAATTGGCCTATAATTAAGCAGCTTATATGTCATGGTGGCGCAGGCTTGAGGGTGATTGTGAAGTTGTAAGCTGTGATTATCTTGAGGAGTTGTAAGTCAGTAAGGTTTGTGATTTCAGGAGTCAGAAAGTAAGGACTATGAGCATCTTGAGATGAGTCTTTGAGATAGGATGGGTGGAGGAGGGGAAGAGGAAGAATCTTTGAATTAGACTTTTGTGATTGAGCATGGAAGAAGGATTTTAAGATGGCTTTGGGAGCAGCAGTGGAGCAGAGAGAATCCCTGCTTTCAATGGGATCTGAAGAGTAAAAGCCCTGGAGCTAGAGCCATCCACACAGAGCAGCCCTAGCTTCTGTGGGCTGTGATGCCCAGGAAGAGCTGGTAGTAGCAATGGCACATTTTGAGTCCTGGGGTGTCCAAAGGAAATAAAGGAATTCTCGGGTAGGTACTAGCTTGAAAGTGTATAAAATAGGATTGAATGTCTGAGCCCCCAATAATAACCTTGAATTTTCTCAGAGGAAGCCATTCAACCTCATTGGATTGGATGTGCTGTAAGGGAGGGGGAATATGAAGCCTGTGTAGACAACTTTGGTCTTTTGTCAATGGGAAATAATGTGAAAAAGACAATAGACCTAGAGTCAGAAGATAGGGTGCAAGTCCCAAATCTACGTATGAAGCCCTAGGTGACCTCAGGCAAACCATTTACTTCCTGGCCCCTCAGTTTCCTCATTTGTAAAATGGTAATAAAGAAGACCTGTCCTACTTCCATCTAGGGATTGTTGTGAAGAGCTAATGTAGGTGCTTTCTAAACCAGTGCTCTAAAAAGGGTTCTTATTATTAGTCATGTTGTTATCTCCCTGACCCCATAACAGGCCTTGTGGCAAGACAAAAAGATGAGGAATCAGGAATTTTGGTCCCAGCCTAGCTCAGCCATTAATTTATAACATGACCTTGAACATACTATTTACTCTAGGCTTCTGTTTTTCTAAAATGACTACCTTGCTTTGGGGATGTATGTAGGGACAGATAACAGCTGTGAAAGGCTTTGAAAAGGGTTTAAGATAGACAAACTCAAGATCTTATGATTACAGTTTCCTGACACCTGGTTTCCATTCACAGCTGAATGGATGATCTCTCCTGGTAGATTACTACCAATTCCTCAAGCCCAGTGGTTTAATTTATATTTAGGGCTTCCATGCCCACGGGAGACCTCCTCTACCTTCATCATGCCTGGTAAAGGGTCTGTCATGGGATCCCAAGTACTAAAAAGGCTGATTAAGCCCAGGCCTTTTCTATCCAATGACTACAATCCATATTCCTTGGATACGATTTTCCCTCTAGTAGTGAGCTCAAGCTGTAGTTGGACAAGAAAGATATTAATTTCATAGTGTATACTAGGGCCAAGAAAGAGGATCCTCTCTCTCCCCCATCCCCCAAATTCTATCACCCTGAATTGTCAAAATGTCTGATAGCCAATCATTTGATTTATTTTCCTCACTTATTTTATTATTTTTGGAAGACATCAGGTGTACTATTAAACCTCAAACAATCAGCTCTCCAAAACAAAACAAAATGCATAGAACACTTTTAAATTTACTCTGTATTGTTTTTATTCATTACATTATTAAGTTTCAATAATCAATATAACAATAAACAAAGATCTGATTTTTGCTGTTTATTGATTTTTGAGGTGTAAACACTCACAATGAAAATTTAACAAAGGACTAGTAGGAATTGACTGAGAAAATCCTTATTAAAATGCACAAACTTTACCTAGAGGGCATAAATAAATTACTTGTTCTTATTACTACCATTAATATCTCAGGTAAGAATGAAAACACCTCATATTTATGTGGTACTTTATAATTTTATATTATATTTTGGGATGCTACCTGTCCTCAAACATGTTAGAGGCCCTGAGCTGCTAGGGAACAGTATGAGAATACTGGGCATAGAGCTGATCTTAGTGGTGGGGCATTGTTTATAAAATATAGCTAATGAGTTCCCTTTCCCCCACAAAGCAGTTTTCTCATAAACTGAAGAACAGTTCAATTGAAGTTAGCTTACTTGCTCTAGCTGTGTGATCTAGGGAAGGTCAGCTAACCTCAGTTAAATTGCTTCTCAGTTTATTCATCTATAGTGGTTGGACTCAATGGCAATGAAATCTATTATCCTATGATATTGAAATTCCACTATTAGAGATTGATTTTTGTAGTAGTTTTTTCTTTAATACACACATATTTCATAAGTGATAGTAAAAATAACAATTGACATATTATATATGTAATGGTTTTCAGTTATTAAAATCCTAATGACTTTTAATCACAGGATCATAGATTTATACTGTGAGGGATTCTATGTTGAAATTTGAAATTGTAATTGAAATGGGGTATTGGGGTACTGATTAGTGAAAATCATATTATTGGAGTGAAAGTCATATTCTGAAGGGGTATATGTGAAAGCTTACAAGGACACTATGTTTAGCAAATAACCTTGACTGTGTGCTTGGAAAACTTATTCAAACTGACCAGCAGTGGGGCCCAAAGCCATAACAAAAATATTGTAAGCAGGTGCAAGCTACAGCAAGAAAAAACAAGGACATGATGACCAGAACATAACCTTCACTGTGTCCACCACCGTCACAGTGTCTAGGCATCCCCCAAGGGTGCTGGCCTGTCTTCCCCATCCCTGAAATTCAGGCCCCCAAATTAGAACTACCTGCTAAGCATAATGCAAATCCCCAATGATAGAATAACACTTTCCAGCTTCTCCTCTGTTTGATTTCATGGAACTCTTTTGGGATCTTTTTGGGGATCCACTGAATAGTCTGGTCACCACCCCAGACTGCATTGAGGGGAATCTAAGATACAATGAATTGTCTGGCAGCAACTTCCAGACAGCCCTTATGTAAGAAAGCCATTATGATTATTAAACCACTTGTATAATCATAATGGAGCTTCCTGCCTCTTTTTTTGTACAATTAGTTTGCCCCTTGTTTGGGAGTGGGGAGAGGCTTGGAGTTCCTGTGGTTGGAATTGCATACCCTACAGCCACCAATTCTAATCTCCCATTTTAAGAAGAAGAAACTGCCTGAGATAGGTTAAGTAACTTGTCCAGACTCATATTGCTAATAAATATCTGGGATTTTTCTGATTTCAAACCAAATTGTCTATTCTATTCATTCTATCCATAGTATCTCTTGGAGAGGAGAAAGAAAGAAGAAAGAAGAAAGAAGAAAGGAGAAAAGGAGAAGGAGGAGGAGGAGAAGGAGGAGGAGGAGGAGGAGGAGGAGGAGGAGGAAGAGGAAGAGGAGGAGGAGGAGAAGGAGTAGGAGAAGGAGAAGGAGAAGGAGAAGGAGAAGAAGAAAGAAAAAGAGAGACAGAGGCAGAGACAGAGACAGAGAAAGACAGAGAGACAGAGACAGAGACAAGAGTAACCCAAATCTTTGCTTCAAACAAAAAGAGTCCAAGACAGCAAGTATTTATAAGTGTTTACTATATGTAAGGCTAAGCTAGAGAGAAACATCAATTTAAATTATGGCAGAGAAAAATCTTAATCTAAATGTTAGGGATTTTCTTAACTGGGAAGTTTGGAGACACTGTAATTGTGTTCCTAATTGTTTAATACAAATTCCATAAAAATAGCTGAGAAGAGGCCATGTGGATCTAGAAACTAAATAGTTACCCAATAGAGACCTAATATTTCTCTTAGGCTTAAAAAAGTGAACTAATTGTTGTAAGAGGGTATGGATTCTTGATCACCAGAAACAAAAAAGGTAAAGAAGGAATGATAGGTATCCTCCCCCTCTCAGTAAGTGTACCCTTTACAGCAACACTGAAAACTGCCAACATGTCAGATATTTTACAAAGTAAGAGCTCCACAAAAAAGGATCAAGTTATCCTAAGGCCATACTGGTATAGTAGAAAGAAAACTGTCTTGGGAGCTTTGAAACCCAGATTCTAGTTGAGGCTCTTCCCTTGCTGGCTATGTGATTTTTCCCTCGGTACCTTTACCTCCCAATACCTCAGGTCCCTCATTAGCAAAATTAGATCATTGCATTAAATGATCTCCTTGGTCCCTTCCAGCACTGACATCTATAATTCTATGATTAACTTCTGTGGGCTTTTCCCAGTCTTCACATTGCTCAAATACTTCTAATAACAACTCAATTTCAAAGAAATGACTACAGTTTCAGTGTCATTGAGCTTATTCTATTTTTAAAGACAACATTTTAAAAGTTGTTCTCCAAGAGAACCCAAGTGTTCCACAAAATGTGAATAGGGGTGCTATGAAAGGATGCTAGAAATATTCTTCTAAAATAACAAATGGAATTATGCATGATACTTTTGTGTATAATAATTTTTCTACATAGAAATGTGCTTAAAATTTCTTCCCTTTTAAAAAATGACAATCCCTTTCATCCCAAGGGAAGTCCGTACTTCTCAAAGAATAGTTAAACAGCCAAAAAAGTCAGTATAGTTTATCAGCCAATCAATAAACATTAATAAATACCTACTATATTCCAGGCATTATGCTAAGCATTGTAGATTTGGAATCAGATTGTATTCTAGCTTTGTTTCTTATTACAGGGTCAGGATTTTGTTACTTATTACCAAAGTTGATACCAGTGAGTTCCTTTAAAGAACAGGAAATAATTGACTGATACCTCCTCCTTCAGCTTCCTCTCCCCTCTTATTGAAGGGCTGGAAGACAGTGTACCAAACCTCTCCCAAAATTTTCCTTTATAGAGGGCAGGTCATTACACTTTGTATCTGCTACTCTGCCTAGTTTCAAACTCCACCAAAAAGATGCTCCCATCCTGTATCCCCTGGTGTGCCCCCTCCTCCCATCCCCACCCTGCTTTCCAGTTTCCTTTTGTATGTTTGTCCTCCTGTGTATATTGTAAGCTCTTGGAGAGCAGGACTGTCTTTCTTTTTATTAATTATATTCTCAGCCCTGAGCAGTGCTGGAAACACATAGGCACATAATAAATGCTTATTGAATTTGATTGAAACAAGGTTTCAAAGGGAAAATAAAGAAAAAATATAAATAGAGAATATGAATTGAAATGTTATCTATGTCAGGAAGAAGGAGCAATCATAGAAAAATGTGGCTGATAAGGAGAAAAAGGAGAAAGTGGAGCTAGGTAATAGACTGAAGGTCTTCCTCAGAGAGTAGAGATAGCCACTGAGAAAAAAGCAACTATTTGAGCAACAAATAATGATGCTGTGCTTTCACAGATCATGGTCAGTTAATTGGTCAACATACTTTTATTAAATGTTTACTATGTGCAAGGACTTGTACTTAATAATGGAAATACAAAGATAAAACAAAAACAATTTTTGTTCTAAGAAAGCTTACATTCTAATGAGATGACAAATGCAAGTGCACTAACAGATAGAGCTCAATCACTACCAACACTGAAGTATTACTATGTGTCAAGCACTATGGTAAGCACTAGATTTACAAAGAAAAAGCAAAAACAATGCCTGCCTTGAAGGAGCTTATATTCTAATGCAGGTAGTCAACAAATACCAAAATAGGTACCTATAAGATCTATCATATCTAACATTCGTATATCACTTTAAAGTTTATAAAACTCTTAATATCTTATTTAATCCTCACAACAACCCTTTGAGGTAGGGGTTATTCTTAATCCCATTTTGCAGTTGAAGAAATTGAAGGAGGCAGAGGTTAAGTGATTTTTCTCAGACATACACAGTTAGTAAATGACTGAGGATTATAAACTCAGATCTTGTGGACTCAGCCCAACATTCTGTTGCTTATACTGCCTAGCTGCTCCATGATCTACATTCAGAGGAGATGAAAAATGGAACGTAACCTTTAGAGGGCAAGGGACTAGCAGCTGAGAGGTCTCCTGAAAAAGACAGCAACTGAGCAAGTGTTGAAGGAAGTCAGGAAAACTATTAAGTGGAGGTGATGAAGGAGAGGAGAAAATTTGAATATTTGAAAAGGAAAAAAGCAATGACATTTCTTATAAAATGTCAAAAGCTTCTTATGGATAGAGAATCTTCCATTATACCTATAAGACCATGGTTGAAAGAGGCTGCAAGGACCCATCTCTGGGCTAAGAATCTACCTATGGCCTCTGATCCTCACGAGGATGAGACAATGAACTAAAAATGAACTAAAAGAGCAGGTTCTATTTCTAGCTCTTGTGAACTGAGAAGCTTTGAGTATTTCATTAAGCCTCTTTAAATCTTCTCTAATTCTCTGCTACTTCATTTGTAAAACAAAAATAATAACAACTGCCCGACCTATCTTATGATAGGTTGTAGGGCTCTGATAATAACATCCTACCTTTGTTTGGCATTTTACAGTTTTGGCTGCTCTTTCCAGAAATATAATCTCATGTGATTAACTGAGATAAAAGTGGACAAAAATATCTTGAAAATCCCTTCTGTAAAATCTACAAATCTGTGAGATTCTGAGCACAAGCTTTGAAAAGTATAGGACATAGTATTAACCACCATCATTATCCTTTCAACTTTTCCTTTGCCCAAGACTTTGTTTAAACTACACATCAACATTCATGTCCTATTCCTTGCCATCTCCCTCTTGAATCAACAATCTGGCCAGGAGAATACCAAAGGTCATCTTGAGGGAAGGTGATACAGTGGAAAATGAAATGGACCTGGGAGTTATAAGGACTAAGTTTAAAATCTGTCTCTGCCATTTACTGGCTACATGTTTAATCTATGTGACTAAACATGTGTCTAGATCTCAATTTTCTCTTCAAATTATAAAGAAAAATCTGGACTTGGATGAACTCTAAAGTTCCTTCCAGGTCTGATAGACATTCTGAGTCAAGCAAATGCAAGTAAGAAAGATGAATTATTTTTCACTGAAAACCATCGTAAAGAGCCCCAAACCAGTATTTCAGGATCTTGTGAAAGATCTCAAAGTCTTACCTGGCATTTTCCCAGGATGGTTGCATTACCTTGTTGCATTTCCAAAGTTTGCCAGGATTTTCAGGTGATGACACAGGGATTAGTCTTCTCTATCCAAGATTTAATAGTTCACATTTTTACAATGCTTTAAAGCTTATGAAGCACTTTTCTTACAGTTTGGGAAGTAGATAATGCAGCATTATTATCTCTATTTTTCAGATATGGAAACTCAGGCCAAAGAGATTAAGTGGCTTGGCCAAAGTCACAGAATTATAGAAAGCATGATTTTAGACCTGTCACTTTAACTTTTCTTCACCTTATAAGGCAGGCAGAGAAGGACTTTTTTTAAAACGGCAAAATATATCTAAAACCAAAAGTTGTTATTATATGCAACAGGGAATACTAGAAAGCAAAGCATGTCCCATTTCCCCACTATTAACTGATATAGTTCTAGAGATGCTAGTCATGATGGTAAGACAAGACAAAGAAAGTAAAAGTATAAACATAGGAAAGAGGAGCTAAAATTACTAATATTTTTAGACAAGATGATTGTTTGCCTAAAAAATTCTAAAGAAAGAATCATCAAAAAAATGTATCAAAATAATTCATTGCTTCAGTGAAGTAACAGGTTAAAGAACAGATGTACAAAAATCAATGGCATTTCTATACAGCAAAAAATAAAATCCAGGAGTAAATAATAGAAATGGAAGCTTCATTTAAAATAAAATGAATAAAATATGTAGGATTTAATTGATCAAGGAATTCTCAACATTTGTAGAGGTACTATTATAAAACATTATTTAAAAAAACAAAGAATAACTTAGTAGTTGGAGAGAGATTCAATGCTCATGATTAGATTGCACCAATAAAACAAAAATTACAATGTTATCTAAATTCAGTGACATTTAGCACTATTACAGGCAAACCATAAAGTGATATTTTATAGAACTAGACAAAAATAGTAATAAAATTCATTTGAAGGAGCAAAGGATCTAGAATTTCAAGGCAAATAATGAAAAAATAGGGATGAAAGAGAAATAGCATTTCCACATCTCAAATTACACTATAAAGTAATATTCATTAAAATTATCTTGGTTAAAAGAGTAGAAATTTAGAATAGTGTAACTGTCTACATATGAAAAACATTTTTTAAATGATCTGAATAACTTTGTTCAAGCACCTTAAGCTATCAATTACTTCTTCAAGTTCTCATTTGACAAGAATTACTGAGGAAATCAGAAAACAGATTGGAAAAAATAGGTTTAGACTCATATATCATAAATGTTACACTATAAAAATGTTATAAGAGAACCAAATCAGATACCTTTCACAGATATGTTGCTAAAGATAACTTTCTTAAAGCTAGCAAAGGATGGAGATGATCATAAAAGATAAAATAGATGATTTTGATTACATATTTCATACAGAATCATTGCAGCTAGAATAGGAAGGAGCTTGTCAATTGAATAAAAATGTTTGCTTCTAATAAGGTCCAATATCCAAGAGACATATGGATGGAAAACTGACTATGAACCATTTACCCAGAAATAAGCGGGGAAATGATATTAAAAACAAAATCGAAAACAGTGGTCTCAAAAGAAATGAAAACTATTAACAAGCACATCAAAGACAGATCAAAGGCAAATCACTAATAAAGAAAGGAATAAAAATTAAAATAACACCAAAGATTTACCTCATGCTTACCAAAATGCCAAAAATGGTAAAAGATAGGATAGGCAGTATTTGAGGAACTTTGTGTGCCACAAGGAACACTGTTAGGAGAGTTGTAAACTAGTCCAACTATTCTGGAAAGTAATTTGAAATTATGTGAAAAAAGCAACTAGAATTTTCAATACCCTTTGATCTAAAGGTGCCATTGCCTCCCCATATTATCTCAAAAGGTATTAAGAAAGGCCCAATATCAAAAAAAGAGGTCATCCAGCACCAGTTAAAGAAAAAATAAGAGCAGTGTAACTGGCTACTGGACCCTGCTGAGGGGTAATGAAACAAACATAGGTCAACCTGACATATGAGGGCTACATTCTCCTTGGCCTGTGTATCCAAGATTGGATGAAGAGGCCCTTGAGACATATTGAAGCAGACAACTACTACCCACTAATGGTGTGTCATGTGGGGAAAAATGATGCCATCAGAAGGCACTTAGGTATTATGGAATGAAAAACTTATGGGCAAGAAATTGAAGACTTGGGATAGTGTTCCATTACTTCTACTTCAGGTAAAAGTGAAGGCTAGAGAATTGAACAGTTGGTTAAGAAGATAGTGTTTCAAACAACCTTGAAAGTCTTAGTAATTTTGATCAACAAAATGATGACTAATTGTGATTCCAGAAGATTCATGATGAAACATTCTAACTATCTTCTGATGGAGAAATGATGGACTCAGAAGACAGAATGAAACTTTTTTTTTTTGGACATAATCAATGTGAGAATTTGTTTTCTTTAACTATGCATATCTGTAACAGTGATTTTGGTTTTCTTTTTCAGTGGTGAGGGAAGTGGAAGGGAAAAAAGGGAGATTTTTACTGATTGAAAAAATAATTTAAAAAATTTTATTTTTAATAAAATTTAATTATAATTTTGTTGTAGATTTGAAAGGAACAGCAAGTTGTAAACATCATATTTGAAGTTTCATGCACATCTTTATTATACTATGTAACGTAAATGCTTGTTTTATTCCATAAATTAAAAATAAAATTTAAAAAGGGAGTAAACACTCTGAGATGATAAACCTTTGTAGCTAATAAAAGCAAAATTGAATGACTAAAATACACTGAAAGTAAAAAAGAAAAGAAGAAAATTTATTTGAGAAAAAAAAGATGGTGTCTCAATGAAACTGATGTTTCCGCTTTATGCCACAAGTGGAACACCTGGTAAATTCTTACAGTGTTTGGTGCACAGTAGGTATTTATTAAGTGCTTGTTGACTGAGCAACTGGCAGGTCTTAATGATTTCATTCTTATAAAAATGGAGGAAGTGAAGCAGTAAACTACCAACTAAGGAAGAAGAACTGGGTTTGCTGAAATAGAAATCATACAAACATTTCAAAGAAGCAATTCTATTGTTAGAATTAGAGGGATCATTGTTTTAGATCTCATGACATAAAAGAAGATAAAGTGCTGTCTGATTCTCAATCCTAGGTCCTAGAATTTTTTTTTAAAAAAGTGAATTTCAAAGCATTCAGAGAAAGAGCATTTAGAATAGTATGTATTAAAAATCTTTCTAGAATTCAGCCTGGGAAAGACTGAAAATTCTCAAGAATAAAATTCTGAAGATAAAAATAGAAACCATTGAGAGGAAATGAGAAGAAAAGGAAAAGTTATCTAAAAAGACTGATGTGGATGCACAGGGCACTCATCAACAAACATGGCTTTTAAAAAGACACATACAGAAGGGGAGCATGGATGAATAGTTTATGATGAATATGAAAGATAGGCCCCTTTACTGTCAAGAGCACTAGAGCTCAGCATAAGTTAAGGCTAGTGATAAGCACTAACTAAGAATAACAAAAAAGACTTTTGAAATTATATTGACAATAAAAGGAAGATCAAGTAGTGATGGACCCACTGAGCTGGGAAGTAAATATGTCCACTCTTCAATTTTAGAGGTAGATGGAATAATAGAATTATAATAGAAGATGAGGAAAAGATAGAACTACTCAATATGGTTTCACTTCTATATTCCCTATTAAGGAATAATGTTTGTGGGATGGAATAGAATTAAATTCTAGAATAAAAATATTTAACAAGAAATTTAGAATCAAGATGAGTGACTGCCCTCAAGGAGTTCTAATTACCAGACCAAGTAAAACTGTGTCACAATGGAGTGAAAGAATTGATAGGTATGATTACTATCCCATCCCATCAGAAAACTTAGAAATTCAATGCTTTTAAAAGAGATAATAGAGAATAGGAGAAGCGTCAAAGGCCTAGAGAAGGGCAAATGTTATGTTATCTTAATTTTTTAAAGGGGGATTTGGGATAGGGAAGGGGGAAGAAAATTGAGTTTGCAAAGTCTGTGAGCTTGATTTTGATTACTGGTAATGTTCTTCAAGTATAAATATAAATATATATTGATATATTTAACAATATTTATTTCTTCCTCCCATTACTTGTAAAAACAATTTTAAAAATTCTTTTTTTTTAAGTTTTGAGTTCTAAATTCTAGCCATCCTCCCTTCCCTAAGATAGTAAGAAATCTAATTCACACACACACACACACACACACACTTAAATGATTTAGTAGCATCACATTAATCTCCTAATCACTGATACTGAATCTTTGCATTAGACTCTTCTCTTTCCAATCAATCCCTCCTTCGTACATCTGCTAAATTGCCATTATTAAAGTATAGTAAAGTATCTAGCTATGTCACTTCCTTCCTCAAGAAGCTTTAGTAGTCTCCATTGCCCTTAGTGTGAAATACAAATTTCTCTGTTCAGATATTAAATCTCTCGAGTATATGACTGATCTATTTTTTTCCAGCCTGATTACATATTACTTACTCATTCTTATCTTCTTACTCCTCCCTATACATTATGCTTTAGTAAGAGTTTGCACTCTATACATATGTCTGTTTGCTCTCTTCCATACATGTCATCCCATTCCCTGTCCAGCTGTTTTTCTCCTCTATCTTCATGCCTTGGGATTCCTTGTTCTTTTTTAAATTTTAGGTTCAAAAGGTACTTCCTTCAAAGAGACCTTTCCTGATTTCCTCATATCTGCCTCTACAATTATTATATATTTATTTTATATATTTTATAAGTACCCTGTATTTATTTATCTATGAACATATGGTATTTTGCTAATTGAATATATGCTGTTTGGGAAAAGAAACTGTTTCTATTTCATCTTTGTATAGCTAGCACTCAATCCAGTCCCTGGCACATAATAAACACTTACTAAATACTTGTTTCATCTATGCCCACAAATATGCCCAGGTCTCTCATATCATTTTAAAAAACACCATCACCTCTACTAATCTGCCATCCCCTCAAGTTGTTCTATTCCTCTCATGACTTTTATAGTCAACTTTTAGCAAAAGCTTTCTTTGCTCAGCTAAGTTTTACTTACTTCTAAGCCACTGACAACATAACAATATGGTTCCTCACTACATCCTGTGCAAAAACTACCAGGCTAACTATGATATTTTAGTTTCCAAATTCAATGGCCTTTTCTTATTCCTCATACTTTCTGACATCTTAGCAGTTTTTGACATCACTGATCATTCCTTACTCCAGTATACTCTTTGTTCCTTCAGCTTTGGTCATATTTTTTCCTAATGGTGCTCTTCTTGACTATTTGATCTCTTAAGTTTCTTTTGTTAGATTGTCTTCCATGTCTTATTCCTCCAAAGGAATCTCCTATTTCCATGTATTATTTCTCAGTTATCTAACCAACTCCCACGGGTTCAATGATCAACTCTATATAGATGACTCCTGAATCTGAATACCTAGTCCTCATCCTTCTTTTGAGTTCTTATTCTGCTTCACTATCCACAAGGGAGCATGCAAATAAGCATTTATTAAGCACATGCTATATGCCAGGCACTGCGGTAAACACTTTATAATTAATTTTTTCATTTGGTTCTTACAACAATCCTGGGAAATGGGTGTTATTATTATTTCCATTTTCAAGTAGAATTTTGGATTTCCTGAATTCTCTATTTGCTGTTCCCCAAAGTTTTTTTTTTTCCTTTCTTTATGAGGTATCTCCCTGAAAAAAGCTTAGAACCTGTGATGTCTTTTCTCAAAGTTGGAAGCTTCCAGGTCAGTTCCAGCCCCCAACCACTCACATAGAGTCATAATGTTAAGTAATTATTCTCTCCACCAATGAGGAGAATCTTATGCATATATATACTTATTGAATTTCTGGGTTACTCATGCTTTATGTTTCTAAGAACCTACTATTGCTCCAAGTTTGGTATTCTATGTCTTATTTCTGTGCTGGACATGATCTATCCTGTGCACTCCCTTACATAGTATAATTATAACATATATTACTATATAATATGTATATTATATATTACTAATTAATATAATATTAATATGTATATTATACTATAATTATATGCGCACTCTCTTCTCACCTTCACATCCTAGAACTCCTACTTCCTTCCGGGCTCAATTACTATATAGTTAATTTTTTACCTCCTTCCAACAATCAAGAAATTCTTTATCTGTTTACCTACTACATCAGTCAGTAAGCTCCCTAAAGGTAAGGACTATTTCTTGTTTTTGTCTTTTCTCCTTCAGTGCCTGAAATAGCAGTTTGCCTAAAGTAAGCTATTAATACATGCTTTTAAAATTGAATTGGTCCAGAAGACAAAAATAAGAATAACAGGTGGAAAATTCTAGCAGTGAGGCAGATTTAGGTTTGATAAATAATCACTGGAATAACTAAATGAATTGTTCTTTAGAATTACTTGTTTCTTCCAAAGCTCAGTTCCAAGGCCACCTCCTACATGAGGCTTTTTCTTGACCTTGTATTAGCTGCTAGGGCTCCCTGACAAAATTGCCTTGCACTTATTTTATTTTCAGAGTGTCCCTGAAATTTTAGTCCAGTTTTAGACTTGAATAACTTTGTAAGCATACATTTTTAAAACTGACAATCTAATAGTCAAGAGGTTAGTTGCTTAAAAATTTTAAATGTTGCTATGTTTTTTATTAAAATTTTATGTGACTGTTTTGTGCTATGTATCATAGTTGCTAATTTTCTAACTTTGTAAAATAAATTTCATCAACGGCTGCTTGCTTAGTGACTGAAAAAAATTCATTTGTAATCCTAGCCTTAAAATAATTCACAGAATGAAATTTTGTTGCATAATGAAGTCTTAATCATCCTTCTCAAGAAAAAAAATCTAATGGAGATAGATCAAGTGATTACAATGACCAAGGAAGAGAATCTCTCTACCAATCCTCTGGTCTGAGAAAATGTCATCCAGAAACTGCAGCACATGTAATGCAAAATGACAAGGTACCTCATCTTGCTAAAACTAAAATTTTATTTTTCAAAATTAATTAAAAACAAGTAAATAGATAAATAAATTTAAATAAACTCCCAGATAATATATTTTGTAAGTTTGTGGCATTTATGTTCTCTAAGTTATTCAAGTTTAAAATTTCACTAAGACTTTTGGGACACCAGGTATATCCTTGCCTATCCTGATGCAATGTAAACTTCTTGATAGGAGGGACTATTTACTTTTGATCTTTGTATCCTAAAATCCCAGCATGGTGCCTGGTACATAGTAGGAGCTTAATAGATGCTTGTTAATTAATTGGTTGATTGATCAGGAAGTAGTGATATTACTGAGCATCAGAGAAGTTACTGGACAAAGACTGGATAGTCACTTTCAAGATGCTATAGAGGAAATTCCCATTCAAATATGGATCTCTGAGGTGCCTTCCAATGCTAATAATCTGTGATTTGGTGTGACTATTCATCAGTCAATCAACAAGCATTTACAAAGCACTTGCTATGTGCCAGCCACTGTGCTAAGGCACAACCTTTAAGGTCCTTTCCGATCTAAATTCTATACTTCTGTGAAACTGGACATGTTATTCCTCCTTTGTTCCTCAGTTTCCTCTTCTATAAAATGAAGAGCTCTGACTGGATGGTTTTTAAGGTCCTTTCTAGCACTAAATCTTATGATCCTATGGTTTTGATAATATATTTAACAACCTAAAATAGATACAACTCTGTTGCAGATATGTGCATGTGAAAGGAAGTAGGGAATTCGGTTGTTTGTCCTCCTCTGTCACCAGCTGAGGATAATGAAGTCAAATACCTTTCCAGAATAGGGCTGGCTCAGCCAATACCATGCCAACTGTGGCTCAAAGTGACCCTCTTGGTGAGTGTTAATGATTCCAACCGATTCCCCACTAAGTTTGGGGCTTCAGAAGTTGAGTTCTACAGATGAGGACTCTGAGGATACTCAGATCTCTCTTTCAGTGGAAGTGCCAAAAGGATTTTAATAATATCTTATTTCCCACCCCACCCCCTTCTTCCTTTCTCTCCCTGCCTCCCCCCTTCAACCCCCAGCTGCTTTCTTGCTTAAATGATCAGGAAACTTCATAAAGTCTCTTCCAAACACTTCGTGGGCTGATCAAACACTATATAGTCAAACTGGCACAAGGAAGGAGCTGAGCAAATCTCCGGCACAGGAAGAAAGTTTAATTCACCAGCTATTCTCCCACCTCCTGGAAGACAGAAGGTCTCATATATTAGGTGCTGAGGAAAGAATTTATCAGAGGGTCTTGGTGCGCTCAAGATTTTTCATCTTATAAGAAAATTGCTGCCAATGGACTTGACAAGAACAGGGCCCGGCTGGTGTCCGACTTCATTTGTTAAACTCTCCAGGGGAGTATCTCGGGAAAGCAGCCACACTAATAATATTTGCTCCTCTGAGTTCCAAGTGACAGATACCACTTGAACTAATGGTTTTAATGGAGCATTTAGGTAAAAAGTGGCCAATAATCTCCTCCATTTTCCCCTGAAAAACTTATTGATGACACTGTTTGGAGGCAGAAGAGATATTTATGGATATTGAATGTACCCTATGTAGAAGCCCATGATACCCTATGTGGTGAATTCTGACCCTTTTGGGAGAGATAGTATTGCTTAGTGTATAGAATATTGGACTTGGAGTAAGGAAAACCTGAGTTCAAATCCCTTCTCTGATATAAACTGACTGTGTTTAAACTCCCTAATCTTTAATTTACTCACCTATAAAATGACAATAAAAATTGGACCTAATTCTCTGAGGGCTTTTATGATAATCAAATGAAATAATGTATGTTAAATACTTTGCAAACTATAAAATACTCTATATATGTATTTGCTATTATTAGGGTCTTTTATGATTTGGACAAATCTTGAACAAGGTCAGTATTTCTCTGTGCCTCTTCTGGAAAATGGTCACAATTTGAGCTTTGGTCACAATTTTGGAGACCAGCCATCTACAGGCACAAAGATGATGGAAAAACTCCTTATCTGAGGTATGCAGCATTGGTTGGGTAGCTTGATGGTCATATATCTTTTCCTAGGAATAAAAAATTGTCCCTATCTTTTGCCTCAATTCCCATGTTATGTAAGAAAGTAGATCTAGGTAAATTTCTAAGTCAGAAAGATTGTCTCTTGGACCCAGGAAAGGTAGGGATAGTGCAATGGAGATTGGGGGAGAATCTTCATTCAGATTCAGGGGATATGTATTCCTAGAAATATATTGAGGGGCAATTGCTTCTTTTGACACTTAGCTGGCACCCTCAACTCCCATACCATGTGTGGGCGTTCATCCTTGGCTCACATCCTTCTTCCTCCTTGAGCCTTCCCCCTTCTTCTCTATCTCTCTAAGTTCTTTAAGGCAAGTTCAAATCCTGCCTGTTATATAAGCCTTCCCTGAGCATCCTAAGCCAACAGAGCTTTTTTTCTCATCGGGTGATTTCCTTAGAACACTGCCTTGCCACACAGGATCATAAAACTGGAATACAGTCATTAGGTCTATAGTTAGAAGGGACTATGTTATTTGTTGTTGTGTTGTGTCTGGTTCTTTGTGACCCATTTGGGTTTTTTTTTTTTTTTTTGCAAAGATAATGGAATGGTTTGACATTTTCTTTTCCAGATCATTTTACAGTTGAGGAAACTAAGGCAAATAGGATTAAATGACTTGTATAGAGTCATAAATTAATAAGTGTCTGAGGTCAGATTTGAACTCAGAAAGATGAGTTCATATGGATCATCTAAACCAACTCCCTTACTTGACAGAAAAGGAAACTGAGGCTTAAAGATGAGAAACAATTTCTTTAAACTCATGAGATGTCATTCTCTTAGGTTTTAGCTCTTTGTATTGTTAACTAACACACCCTTAGGCTGGATTAAGGAAGGCAAGGGAATCAATAGCCCCTGAGCTAGCTAAAACACATCTGTAATACTGTGTTCAGGGTAGGAGGCTAGATTTTAGGAAATGAGTAGGCAAAGTGGAATTTGTCTAGAGGGGGCGATTAGGCCAGTAAAAGAACTGGGGGGCTGTACCACAGGAAGACTGATTGAAGGAATTAGGAATGTTTAGCCTACAGAAGGGAGTACTTAGAAGGGGGATATGATAGATGTCTTCAAATATTTGAAGGGCTGTCATCTGGAAGACAGATTAGACTTATTTTACTAAACCCCAGAGGGCAGAACCAGAAGCAACAGATTGTAGAGAGGCAGATTTAAGCTCAATAAGGAAAAAAAAATCTTTCTAAAATTGGAGCTCTACAAAAGCAAATGGGCAGCCTTAGCAGGGAAGGAGTTCCTTATTGTTAGGAATCTTCAAATAGAGGCTGGATGATCATTTGATAGGGAAGCTCCAGCTTCCCACCCCAGATTCCTACTCAAATTTCATTTAGACTCGATGATTTTTGAGGTTTCTTCAAATTCTGAGATTCTAGGATTTTGTGATTCCTCTATATAAATCATATCTCTCCTTCATGGAGACTGGAGTTAGTATCCAAAGAATCACCTCAGTTCTAAAACCAAATAGCAGTATGACCAAAGCAAGTCACTTTATCTCTTTGGCCCTCAGTTTACCCATCTATAAAATGGTAGCAATAATATCTGTACTAATTCCTTCATGAAGTTGTGACATGGTATGTGACAAACCATAAGATGCTTTGTAAAGGGAATTATCATTATTATTTAAAAAGTTGAGGTCTATGATAGGAACCCTATCTCAAGCTTGTTTGTGTTCTTTGCAGTGAATTCTCAATAAATGTTATGGATAAATGAATTAATGGTGTTGGGAAGGTAAGATTTCTCTTTGTAGACTGCATGCCTGCTCTAGAAAAAATGATTCAGTATGAATATGAGGACCCCAGTTTTTGGTTTTGGCTTTGTCTTCTCTTTCCTTCTGATACATCTACATCTGGGAGTATGAATAATGTTATCTTCTGAATATTTCTAGCCAATGAGTCTGCACTGGGATGCTCTGCTGCAGTTCCTAAAGCTGGTTTCAGGGGAAATGTGAGCAGGTGCTTGGAGAGAAAAGCAGTTTTTCTGTGAAACAAGAGAAGAGGAGTCTCTTGGGAAATGGGAATATAGCAAATCTCAATTCAGGAGTCAATTTCATTGGAACCAGGTATTGTAGATACTTAATAAATGTTTGTTGAAGTGCACTGCATTGTGGAAGAATGGCTTCCAGGTGTTTCAGGTGTCTGCTTTTCTCCTGCTCAGACACAGTAGATTATATAGGTGGGACATGTCATGGCTCCATCACACTTTAAGCTCCTTGATGGCAGGGTATGAATCATTTTTCTCTATAATCATGTCTTTAAAGAATACACTGTAAATAAATATTAGTGGAATTGAATTTCATTTTGGAGCATATTGGCATCTCCTATATCATTATTCCCTTCCAGCAAAAAGGTGAGTAATTTTTGTCAAGGTAGAACCTTAATTTCAATGAAGTTAATCTCACAAGGAAGGCTGGCTCTAGAGTATTAAAGCAGTCATTCTAGATGGAGTGAGCCCTTGTGACAAGGCAATGTGGAAAAGAGGCTAATAGATTGATGGGTTTAGAGTCAAGAAGACCTGAGTTCAAATATTGCCTCAGACACTTATTAGCCATGTGGTGTTGCACAAATCACTTAATCTCTGTCTGCCTCAGATTCTATATCTGTAAAATGGGGGATAATAATAGCACATATCTCCTAAAATTGATCCTCCTAGGGGATAATGAAATTATACTTATAGGTGTTGTTTTAAATGTGTCTTAGCAATATAAATGCTAGTTATTATTATTATGTGGCATGGTACACAGAAAGCTGGACCTGGGTTCAGATTCCATTTCTGACTATTACTTATTGCACAGATCATCACAGAATTTAGGGCCAGAAGAAACCGAAGAAGTCATGTAATCTGATACCCTTCAATTTTCAAATAAGGCCTCAACACGTCAAGCACTTTGCCCAGGGTCACTGGAACTCCAGCAAGTATTAGAAAAGCGTTCTGACTCCAAATGTAATGTTCTTCATATGACAGACAACCTCACTTTCCTCATCTATGAAATAAGGATGCTAGATAAAATAATCTGTAAGGTTCCTGGAGAGATCCCCCAAATCCTCCTGCCCTTATACCTACATCTCCAAATCCAAGGGCAATAACATCCCAATTCCCAAATCTCCATGCCCTGGGGTTGTTCAGTTCCAGGTGCAAAATTCTTCATCAGGGCCAACAGAAACAGCTTTACAAGACTAAATTAGAAGCCAGGTCCCTTCCAGATCACCCAGGCACGAAAGCTAAAGAGTCTGTGGAAACCAGTCACTGAGAGTTGGCAACCTTCCCCACATTGAGCTCAGTCAGAAAGCACATTTGTGCACATTACATAAATATATTTAAAATGGAACACTTTAAAACCCTGTGCTTGTGCCCAAATGCAGCCCCCATTTGAAAATCTAAGTAGCTCTAATTTGTTGGCCAGCTGAGATACGGATAAGCTTCTGCAGTCAGTGAATTTTCCATCAAAGCTGATGAACAGGAAGCCCCTATGGCTTTTGGAAAGTGAGTCAGAAAGAAAGGGTTTGAGGAAGGAAGAGGAGAGAAAGTCCTTCAGATTATACTTGCCCAAAGTATCTAATCAGCTCATCTGATCTTTGATTCTAGACCCTGGTGTGCCCAGATGGGTCAGTCTTTCTTATAGTGAATAGGAGAAAAGGTGGTAGTACATAATAGTTTTCTAATTAACTAGGGAGAAAAATTACTATCAGAATATGGGAAGGAGGTAGAAAATGAAAGATTTATCAACTACTCTGAGGTGTTCCAATCAGAATCTCTAAATTCCAGCTATCAAAGAGATAGCTATTCAAAGCCCTTACTAGTGGCCATCTACTAACCTGCAAAAGAAGTCTTTGGCTGGGAAAAATCTGAGAGATAGAGTCTACCCAATGCTTTAGTCATGGAGAGAATTATAGGAAAATAACCTCCTAGACTCTTATTTTAGAGATACTGTAGACTAATCCTTTACTAGTTGTGAGGTGGCATAAATCAATAGGCAATAGAAGATCGGTCGTGGAATTTTATAGCTAGAGAGGATGTTAAAGAATGTCTAGTTTAATCCCCATTTCACAGGTGGAAAGACATAAAAAGCACCAAAAGGCAAAGGAACACACCTAAAGTCACACAACTAGTTGGGCATGGAATATAGATGAGAAGGCTAATTGCCTATATTCCCTTTCTCTAGGCCATACATTTTTACCTTAGTCAGTCAGTCACCATCACTGACTGAGCAACCTTTGTGTGCAGAGCCTATACTGAGTGTAAAGAAGGAGGATGGAATGAGAAGGGAATAAACATGGATCTCTTCCCCAGAGAATTCTCAGTTGAACAGGAAAGATTGTCATACACATGAAAAAAAATACCAAAATGCTCAAAGAATTTCAGCAAATATGGGTAAACTGCCCAAGTGTATATGAAAACTTGTTTCAATGGCTTACATTTTGCCAATATATATCATTGTGAGGCAGGTAGTACAAGCATTATTATCCCCATTTTACAAGAGATAAAACTGAAATTCAAAGATTTTAAATGGATTCACCACCATCACGCAGTGACCTAGCCAGAATTAGAATCCAGGTTTTCTCACTCCATGTTCTGTGAGCTTTCAACAAGTACTGGTAAGGCTGGAGCAAAAGGTAGGATTGATCAAAGATGGATGAAGTTTCTCAATGAGGGGAAGTTTGAGGGCTTGGAGGCTAATTAAATAGCTAGCCAAAGCTGGTAGAGATTTCATCTTTTAATTATTGCCTTGTCCAACTATTGGCAATAACTCCTTGAGCAAAAGAGACGTTTCCTTATGGATTTTGTCTTTTTAAGAACTGGGAGCTGTCCAAGGTCAGGGACCCTGTCTCATGTCTACATTTCAGTCTACAAATCCTATGGGAAGAATAGGAATGCATGATTATAACAGCAATGTGGTATTGTAAGTGAGAATAATATAAACAGTAATGGTGTAAAAATATTTCTGGATGTGGAATGTACGGGTAGCAATTCCATATTCAAGTAAGAAAAACATGGCAATAGATATATAATGAATAGCAGTTCAGTGCCATTGCAGACTGGGTAACATTTACAAAGTGCTTTATATGAAAAAAAATTTCAGTTCCAAGTTCTCTCCCTTTCTTCCTGAACTATTGAGAAGGCAAGAAATATGATATCCATTATACATAAGAAATCATGCAAAACATTTCTACATTAGATATGTTGGGGGGGGGGGGGAGGAAAGGTAAAAAAATATTCTTTAGATCCTGTACTCAGAGTCACCAGTTCTCTATCTGGAAGTGGATGACATTTCAAATGATTTTCATGTTATCTTATTTGACCCTCATAATAACTCTCAGAAGTAGGGGATATTATTATCCCCATTTAACATGAAAGGAAACTGAGATTCAGAGGGATTAAGTAATTTGCCCAAAGTCACATAGGTAGGAAATGTCTCAAGTATCAGGATTCAAATACAGGTCTTCTCAACTTCAGATTTAATGCTCTATTATGCAGCCACTATCGAGGGAGCACCGCAATGGAAAGTCTGAGTTATAGTTTTTCCTCTGCCAATTAGTAACCCTATAGCTTTGGGCAAGGCATTCAAATGCTCTCTGCCATAGAAAGGGGGCGGTAATTCATTACCTCCCTGAAGGCAGGCAACTGAATCAAATGATATCTTTGGATTCCTTCAAATTCTAAGACCTATCCTTACATACAAAGCTGGACATATGTCAAATGTTTGAGAAGTGTTATTGTCTGACTAATTTTAAACCTCATCCCCATCCTGGAACTGACTTTCACTAACCCTCTATAACCATTTAACCAACCACCCACTTTTGCCTTTCTCTGTCTTTCCAACCCTTACCCATCATTCTGTCAATGTGAAATTTTCTCATCAAAGACAAAGTCACTGTGCCACTTGGGGAATAACCCGCCAACTAGCCTCCCAAGCTGGGCCAACTCTTGTCAAGATTTTCTTCCAGCTGGTAAGCTGGCACCTGGGAATATTGCAAGCCTGATGATTTCTAGGCGAGCAGGTTTGATTGCTTAGAGCTTCTATCTAGGCCCCAGAAACGACAGCTTCAAAGGATGTGCATATTTATGGTAAACTCCCTCCTCAGATCGAAAATGTATTAGAAAGTTACAATCATGGCATTCTCCAAGCTGTTTCTTCCCTCCCGCCCCCCTCCCCCCCATTGACTCCCAGCCTGGGCATTAATGGCTGTTCTCGTTAGAGCAGACAGGATTGGATCTGTCATTTTCATTCATAATAAGAGGGGCTGGGATATGGTGAAAAGGGCATTGATGTTATGAGAGAGCTCTCTATGGAGAAAATGACATCCTGTTTCACAGTTCCTTCAAACAGAGTTGAAGGCAATGTCAAAGTAGAACTTTTATGTGACAGTTTTTTAAAAGTATGTTGGGGGAAGGAGGCATGGAAAAATAGGAAGGGGACCCACTGGTAGGACTCCACTAAAATTGCTACCATAGCAATAGAAGACATTTCATAAAGCTTCAGTGCCAGAGAGAAATATGATAAGAGATACAGCTGGTTTTAAGCTGCTTTCTTCAGCAGCGTCATCAGGCAGCACAGCTGCTGAACATCTGGAAAACTACAGACCTCCCAAAAGGTGCTTGGCTCAGCTCTATGCAGGTTTATTATTGGAATAAAGGCTAGTAAAGAGAAGAGATGAAGGTGTTTTCTCTAACCCACTGGACATAGAACAGTGGCAAATGTTCTAGGCCCATGTCAAGTCATTTCCCATTTCTGTGCATTCATACTAGTTACCTCTCTTTCCTCATTCATGGGATGGTCTCCCTTACCTCTTCCTCTTGAAATATTTAACTCTCTTTTCAAGGATCAAATCAAATGTCACTTTCTATATGAGACTTTTCCTAAACATCTCAGTTGCTATTCTGCTCATCTCTAAAGAGTTCCTTCCCTCAAGGAACTTAAATGGTATTAGTCATGGAAAAAAACCTTTACACAGAAAAGTGAATGTAAGAGAATATAAGGAGAGAAAGATAATTGAGAATGACTTATTATTTCCAACCATGTGTCCTTGAGTAACTTATTTAGTTTCTATAGGCCTCAGTTTCCTTATTTGTAAAATGAAGTGGTTGAAGTAAATGGTCTCTAAAGTACCTTCCTGCTATAAAACCCTAGAGCTTTATCTCATGAATTGTAGCCAAAATCAGATGCTAAGGAAAGACAACTATCCTTCTGGGAGAGTTGACCATCGTTTTACCAGCCCATAAGGATGCATTCTGTGTCTTGGTTTTTCTCCATTTTTAGTGCTTTATGGTTTGCTTCAAAGGGGTTCTACCCAATCAGCATTCAGAATTTAGATGATACACCAAAAGTCATGGGGCAGGTAGATGGCATGGGAGATAGAATGCCAGGCCTGGAATCAGAAAGACTCATCTTCCTGAGTTCAAATCCGGTCTCAGACACCTATTATTAGTTGGATCCTGGACAAGTCACTCAGTTTGCAGTTTTCCCCATCTGTGAAACAAACCAGAGAAGGAAATGGCAAACTACTCCAGTGTCTTTGCTGACAAAATTTCAAGGAGTCACAAAGCTAGATGTGACTGACAAACAATTAAATATAAACAATAATAGAAATGATAGTTGATAAAAGTCTAAATAGGATAACAATGTTGGTAACTTAGAAGGAAGAGCAAACTGGAAAGAGATTACAAAGGAAAAATAAAATCTTTGTATCTTCATTACTTAGCACAATGACTTACATTGACACTTTATTGTGCCTTCAATACTTGTTGAATGAATACATGATCATATTGCTTGCCTTTTCAATGGGTGGGAGAGAGGCTGCACAAAGGGAGAGAATTTGGAACTCATAATTTTAAAGATGTTACAACCAAATAATTAAATGAATGAATGAATAAATAAATTGCATGCATGCATGTACACATGCATGACTGAATATATCAGACAGTGTCATACTGATCAAATTTTGTACCTGGGGTTGACAGGGGGAGGGTGGAATTTAAAGGCAAAGTTCAAGAAGAAGCTAGATGGTGCAGTGGGTAGAGCTGGACCTGGAATCAGAAAGATTTGAATTAAAATCTGACCTCAGACAGTTACTAGCTGTATGACTCTGGCTTAGTCATTTACCCTCTGCCTCAGTTTCTTAATCAGTAAAATGGGGATGATATATAGTATCTACCTCTCAGAGTTGTTGTGAGCATCAAATGAGTTAATATATAGTTATTATAATTATTAGTGCTGTCCAAGGAACAAAGCCCTAGAATATGAAAAGTTTTCTACTCAGTTAAAGGCATAGATGAAAATGGCTTGGGCCAAGAATGTGACCACTGGAGAAAGATGAGATAGTTGACTTTTAATAAATGCTTAGGGACTGTCTGACATCACTTCTCTGAACATATTTTCTCAGATATAAACTGAGGGGATTGAATTAGATTATCCATAAGTTCCGTTCTGGCATTAAAAATTTATGTTTCTATCATCCTATGTACCAAATCAATGGCAGCATAGATAACATCAGTCCACTATGAGACTCCCTATCTTCTGCTCGAGGTCTTGGGAAGTGTCTGATAATGTAATTTTAAATTTTTTTTGAAGAATGCTCTCATTTTCTTATAGCTCTAACAAAGCCATTGAATTATTAAACTAACTGTGCAAGGGACCTCCATATAATCCATTATTCTCAATGAACAAACATGGAAACTGAGAGGGGGAGGTTTATGACTGAAGATCATAGGACTGTAGAAAAGAAGCTTGACGGTATGTTAGCTAGTCCAATTTTTTTTCACTTTTTCGATAAGGAAACTGAGGCCCACACAAGTTAAATGACTTGCCCAGTGTTGCATAGATTGTCAGTGTGAGACATAAGATCCTTCTCAAGTGTCTAATCTTCTGGCTCAAGATAAATGAATGGAATTGAGCTCCTCTCCCATTCTATGTCTTCTCAGATTGAAATCTCTAAAACACATTTTAAGCAAGTGAAAATAAACCAGCCTTGATACCTGGGGTTGCCTTTATGAGAATAAGGTAGAATTGATTGAGATGGGAGAGAAAATCTTCACAATGAGGCATTTTAATTTCAAAGGAACATCTAAAGAGTGTGATGAGGGGGTTTGTTAAAAATAGTTCTAATAATAAGTACTTCCACAAAACTTTAAAATTTTCTGTTAATAAAGGGGAAAGAACCTACATGTACAAAAATGTTTCTAGCAGCTTTTTTGGTGATAGAAAAGAATTGGCAATTGAGGGAATGTTTATCATTTGGGAGGACTGAACAAGCTGTGGCATATGAATGAAGGAATACTGTTGTTCTATAAGAAATGATGATCATACAGATTTCAGAAAAGCCTGGAAAAACTTGCATGAACTGATACTGAATGAAGTGAGCAGAAGTAGGAGAACATTGTATAAAGTAATAGCAACATTGTGCAATGATTACCTATAATGGACTTAGCTCTTCTTGGCAATACAGTGATTCAAGATAATTCCAAAAGACTTGGGATAGAAAATGCCCTCCAAATCCAGACAAAGAACTATGGAGACTGAATGCCGATCAAAGCAAAGTAGTTTTATTTTTTGAAGTTTTTTGTTGTTTTTTTCTCTTGGTTTTTCCCTTTTGTTCTCATTCTTCATTCATATGCAGAAACATAATTAGTATGATTGAACATAAAAAATAAAAAGCTTATTGTCTTAGGGAAGGGAGAAGAATTTGTAACTCAAAATCTTACAAAACTGCATTTTGAAAACTATTTTTATATGTAATTGAAAAAATAATATTAAATAAAAAAGTTTAAAAAAAAGCAAAAAAAGAGATTTACAATTACTTTCTTCAAAAACAAATTCTAATAAGGTAGGCATTGACAATATTATTATTTACATCTCACAGACAATGACACTAAAATTCAGGGATTTACTTCAAGTCACAGTTACTGTGTGTCAGAATTGTGTATCATACCCAAGTCATAAATTTAGATAATACATTTAGAATTTGAAGAGGCCTTAAAGGCTTGTCTAATACAAACATCTTATTTTACAGATGAAGAAACTGAAGCTTAAGTTACTAAAATGAATTGTCCACTACCCTGCTACTCTTCAAGACCCATTATCTATTCTCTAGACCATCTTGCCTCTAGGTGATTAAATTTGGAACTATTAGTGAATATCAGTGCGTCTGGCTTTTGAGTTTCCATTTCTGTGACTAGAATGTTGGCTATTCTGAAGAAGACCACTTAGAATAGATTGTAAGGAGGTTAAGTCCCTGCTTCCCCACCTCCCAACTCCAGTGAAAAAGCCACAAATCACCAGGAAAGGAAAGTACATGTGATGAGAGTCAAAATAGTAATTTATAAAATGGTAAAAATAACCCTGAATTCTGAAAGATCCAAAAAATGGTAATAATCCTTTAATCAGCCACCAACGGGGAGCCTGGCTTTCCGTTCAGACATTTTACCAATTACAACCCACTGGGTCCCTGCATGGTGCTATCTAAATAATCAAAACGGACTCTTAATACTCACTCACACTGACAGGGGGAGAAAGAAAGAACCCCAATTGACATGAGAAATCACCTTTGTTTAAGAAACCTCAGCCTAACAGACCATTATAAATCAAATGAGTTCCTCAGCATTTCAACAGGTTACAGCACAGCACCAAACTTGAGCATAATATTTCTGTCTATTGGGTTGCTGAGGAATTTCAGAGAAGGAATGGATGAGGTATTTGATTAGGGAGTTGGAAACCTCTAGAACAGACCTTGCCTAAGGAAGAATAGGGAGAATCAAGGGGAAGAAGTATTTACATCTTTCAGCATGGAGCAGTCAGATGATCACTTAATGACTGCTAGATTAATAAGCATTAAAATTGGAAGATGAGCTCAAGTTCTGCCCAACTGTGTGGCCTTGTGTATAACTCAAACCCTTTGAATCTCAGTTTTTCCATCTGTAAAATGAAGTGTGTGTGTGTGTGTGTGTGTGTGTGTGTGTGTGTGTGTGTGTGTGTGAGAGAGAGAGAAACAGAGACACAGAGACACATACAGAGATAGAGATGTAGAGACAGAGAGAAAGAGAGAAACAGACAGAGACAAAGAGAGACAGAGACATGCAAACACACAGAGAGAGAGAGAGAAACAGAGAGACAGAGAGAGAGACAGAAAAAGAGAAGAGAGAAGAAGATAGAGACACACACACACACACACACACACACACACACAGAGAGAGAGAGAGAGAGAGAGAGAGAGAGAGAGAAACAGAGAGACAGAGACACATACAGAGATAGAGATGTAGAGACAGAGAGAGAAAGATGGGTGGATGGGAAGGAAGAAAGAAGGGAGGAAGGGAGAGAGAGAGGGAGGGAGGAAGGCATTTCCATATGTAGGTCTGCCATTTTTTTCCCCTACTGGAACAAAAGAATTCCAAGTACAAGCTATTGTAGTCTCTTCCTGCTGGAAGTTTCCCTTAATCCTATCTGAAACATTCTTTCCTATGGCAACAATCTTTATACAATTTGAATTAGATTGTAAGCCTTTGGGAGGTGGGAGTGAGCAAAGACAGGGACTGCTCATAGTATTTAAAATGGGAAAAAATTCAATGTTTTCTAGCCTCACAGCTTCATTGTAGGGGAAAAAAAATCAGATCCAGAGATGTTAAATGACAATCAAGATCAAGGGCATGCACATTAATAGCAGAACGGGGGTTCAAATCCAGGTTCTCTGATTCCAAATTCAGTGTTCTTTTCACTTATATCATGATGATGTAGCCATGGGAACAGAGAGAGGAGAGTACTTCCTGGAAGATGCCAGGTTCTTAACTGGAAGAAAATTGAAGGACTGGTAGTAGTTGGAGAGAGAGGAGGGGGAACGAAGGCAATAATTCCTAAAAACTGGGACACTCAGAGCTGGGCAAAGGGGTAACCATTGGAGAAGTATGGCTCAGGTGAAGAGGCATTCTGAGCCTAATCTGCTGCTACTGAAAAGGAAAGGGCAGGATTTAGGAGCAATTCAGCTGCCATTTGTAACTCCATGAATAAAGAGAATACCTGAAGTAGCTTCTACTCTGAAAGCACAAGAAATCCATCTATTCAACAGGCATTGTTTAAATAAACACTTATTGTGCCACACTCAGAGGATTCAAAGGTGAAGACAAAAATTGTCTTCTATTCTATTTCAGGTTTCTGAATGATACTTGTCTGTCTGTCTATCCGTGCATCCACCCATAAATCCATTCATCCATCTATCTATGTATCTATGTGTCTATGTGTGTATGTAACTATCTATCTAGCCATCTATGTATCTAACTATATATCTATCTACTTCGGAGAGTGAGTCTCCCTCTCTCACTCAGAGAGTGCAGTAGCCAGCCACAGATACAACCTCATTTTTGATCAACATGCAAGTTTTGAACCACTCTACTTCTGACCTGGACTCCTTAGGGAGCCTGGCCACCACTCAGTCACCATACTGGAGACTTAATACAGATATCTGACTGGTATCTCAAAACAATAAAATGATCCCACCAACCTCAGCTTTAGCCTCCCTGTAGAAAGAATCAACACAGTCAAAAGTGCTATCATGCCTGGCTTCCCAACCGTCATACTCTTGTGTGAG
This sequence comes from Antechinus stuartii, assembly GCA_016696395.1. Lineage (NCBI taxonomy): Eukaryota > Metazoa > Chordata > Mammalia > Dasyuromorphia > Dasyuridae > Antechinus > Antechinus stuartii. The sequence continues at coordinate 40,700,744 of MU174354.1, forward strand.
TGTGTGTGTGTGTGAGAGACAGACAGAGAGACAGCAAGAGGCAGAAAGACAGAGAGACAGAGACAGAGAGACAGTGAGAGGCAGAAAGACAGACAGAGAGACAGAGACAGAGAGACTGTGAGAGGCAGAAAGACAGAGAAGCACAGAGAGATAGAGGCAGACAGACAAGTGACAGACAAAGGGACAGAGACAGAGACAGGTGAGACAAACAGAAACTGGGGAGAGAGAAAGAGCCATATGTGGGGAGAAGACGCACAGAAAGAGACACATAGAGAAGACAGACAGAGACAGAGGAAAAATTCTTGGAAGTCTGGTGAAGCCTATGGAATCTTCAGAGTAACATTTTAAAATGATTAAAATAAAACACATAAAATTACAAAAAAACCAATCATATTGAAATATAGTTATAAACTATTTTATTAAAAAAGTTCATAAACCCCAAGTTCAGAATCTCTATTTACTGGGGGGTAGTTCCAGGGTCAGTCCTGAGTTTTCTAGTAAACACTTAAAGGGACTCTGAAGGTCTGGGTTGGATTGATCATTAGAATAGGGCTTTTATTTCGGTTCAGTCCTTTCTGGCAATGACCTGAAGCTACAAGGTCTGATTCCCAGTAATTTTTTTTTTCCTGAAGCAATTTGGTTCAAGTGACTTGCCCAGGGTCCTACAGCCAGGAAATGTTAAGTGCCTGAGGTCAAATTTGAATTGAGGTCCTTCTGACGTCAGGGCTGGTGCTCTCTCCACTGTGTCACCTAGCTGTCCCTAAAAATTTTACATAAAGATAAGGACTGCCTTGATCAGTCAATATGAACATAAAGGGGGCAAGCTCACAAAGAAAAAGTGAAGTAAAGTTCAATTGAGGGATTATAGTTGGACTTCCCCCCCTCCCCACAAGGACTCATTTAGACACTAGAGATGGTCAGGAAGGTGCCAGGATAATCTACAAAGGTTTCACCAATGACCTTCAGGAAGTGTTCAATTTAGACTTGTTTTCTTGAAAATTGCAGTTCAAGATCATCTATTCAAGGAGTTTTCTTTAATGAATTTCACCCAATCTCCCTGATTTATCAGAATAATTCTTGATACAATTTATCCCTTAATTTTCATATGTGTGTGTGTGTATGTGTATATATATATACACATATATATGTACATATATATGTATATGTATATATGTATATATTTATCTATCTATCTATCTATATCTATATATCTATATATAAAACAATCAGCAAACATTTATTAAACACCTACTGTATGCCAGACACTAAGCACTGTAGATTTAAAAAGTCAAAATCCCCTACTTTCTATATTTAGGCATATCTCTATATAGGGATAGAGCCTGGAACGTCATTAATATAGGAAATTCCTGGATAAGGAAAGTCCCTCTGCCAATGCAGACAGACACCTTCTCTGCAACTTAAGGATCACACAACCAATACACATTGGAGCTAGGAAATGAACCTATGGCCTCATGGTTTTAAGATCAGATTACTATCCATCACTCCTTGTCTGTCACCATTATATACATACACACATTTTGGACTATTAGACTTTTGATTTCATTGGGATAAGGAAATCCCAGTCCAGAAATTTCCTTTTCCCAAAGAACCTGCTTCACAATTTAGTTTAAGAGTGGACTGAGACACTGAGAGATTAAAGGACTTGGGTAGGGTCATCCAGTCTGTGTGTAAGGAACACAACTGAAAGCCCATTCTTCCTGACTTTAAAACTATTTCTACTCACAACTTCTGTTGCCTCATTCATATTTATATATAGTTTTTAAATGAACAAAATGAGCTCCTTTTTTATTACTTGTGTTTTTAACATTCTCCCACCCTGGTTTAGAAGGTCTCTGTAGGAAAGTTCTTTTCTCTGTATCCCAAGGTCAGAGTGTAAAAGTACACTCTGTGGGGACTCCACAGTAAAGGCTGGTTAACTCTATCTTACAGCTGCCCTGAAGCTGTATTAAGCTCACTGGGTCAGAGCACAGCTTGGCCAAGATTACATGTGTGGGTTCCACACTGAGAGGAAACACTTTTGTCTCGTGCTGTTCATTACCAATATGAGCATGCTGAGCCTTGACCAACCACTTCACTTGACAATCACAGGAATAATAGGTAAGAACAAACCACCTCCAGCAAAATTATAGAACCATAGAATGTGAGCGATAGAAGGAATCTTAATGATTATGCAGCCCAATCCTGCAATTTTATAGGGAAGAAACTGAGTCACAGAGAGAAGATCTGGCTTGTTCATGTGCTAAAGGGAGTTACAGTAGATCTCTCTATTTTTAGCTCAGGATCCTTTCCATAACAGACCATACTGCCTCCCATCCCACCACAGGAGGGTATCCTTCCTCTTTTGTATAATATGCAGTTATCCCTTCTCTATCACAACTTTTCCCCATCACATTTTTGATATATTGTGGGTTGGCATGAGAAATTAAATTGGAATATTTTGGGAGTTTTGCAGGAGCCACAAATGAAAAGTGAAGGCTAGCAGATGATAGGGGAAAGGTAAGCAACTCAGAGATGCATAAAATATATGTATAATATATAATTCCAACATATTTTATCTTTTAAAGCTGTAAACATTCCATTAAAAAAAGGAAAAAAAAATCATACTTCTTCTCTCGCATGAAGGGAGGGCAAAAAACTTTTACACAGATGTTCCACATTATGGGGACGCTGCACTCCTAACCCTTGTGATGTGAAAGGGATAATAGCAATAGAATATGTGGACTTTCTAGCAGCAATGAACCTCCATAGGTCCTCTCCAGTAAGATCAAACTCAAAGCGTCAAAGACACTGAAAAAAGTCACATGAAAGATGAATTCTTAGGAGATCATGAAGAAAGAAGACACCACAAATTCTCTCAGGAACAGGTTTTTTTGTTTAACCTTCTCTGACAGGCAAAAAGTTTTAATCTCATATATAACTTCTGTGCTTTCTATATCTTATACTAAGGGGTGAGGGTAAATATTTAACAACCAGCTCTCTGAAAATGTATGACACATTTTAAAATTTATTTTCAATTATTTATATCTTCTCCATCACTTTCTTACATCCAATCAACAAAACAGTAATTCCAGCCTTGAGTGGTAGTGTGCCACTTTCTGAGGTGCACATGCTCATGCTGAAAATTTAACAATCTGGACTATCTAGTTTGAGAGATCTCCAACTCATCCCTGCTAAAGCTCACCAAGTGAAACATATATTAAACAATGAAAACATGCTCCCACTTTTCTTAGTGGATTGTAAGCTCCTCAAAGGCAGGAATTCTCACTTTATCTTTGAGCCTTTGCAGATGGTAAAAACTTGATGAATGTTCATTAAATTAATTTGGATTGATTTTATTTCTGGCAGCTATCTACCTCGATCCATCAAATGTAACTACTTACAGTCAGTTATTGATTATTCACAGATATAAATGTGAGATAGCAATCATAGAATCGTGGAATCTTGGCATTGGAAAGAATGCTAGAAGTCTTCTGTTACAATATCTGTGCCTCTGCTAAGGATCTCCCTGTAGTTACTAATCATCTCAATTTAATTAAATAGTTTCAGTCACTTCTAACATTCTGTCTCTCCACGATCCCATCTGAAGTTTTCTTAGCAAAGATACTGGAGTGGTTTACCATTTCCTTCTCCAGATCATTTTTCAGGGTGGGGAAACTGAGGCAAATAGGGTTAAGGGACTTGCCCAGGGTGATACAGTAAGTATCTGAAGTCACATTTGAACTCAGAAAAATGAGTCTTCCTGCCTCCCGGCCCAGCACCTTATTGTACCACCAAAGTGTCCTAATTGTCTCAGTATTAGGTTCCAAAGATTGCCACTATCTGATATGATAGGTCAGATTTTTGGTTAGTTTACTGGCATAGCCTTTATTGAAGGATGAAGGGATCTGGAAATCTCTAGCTGTTCCTTAACAGTCATTGATTTGTTGTTCATAACCTCCTTGCTTTAGGTTCTATTCCATTCCATGAACACACCTGTTTCTCATATATATATATGTATGTGTCTAATAGGGACATGTCATTTGTATTAGTATATAGAATTCTTTAATAAAGAAATTTGCTTTACTAATGCAGATAGATAACTTTTTCTCAACTTATCATCTCAGATAGCTGCCTAAAGCACTTAGAGATATGTGACTTGCCCAGGATCACACAACTATATCTAGGAGTCAGTACTTGAATTTATGTTTTTTTGGTTCCAAGATTGGTTTTCTATCCATTATTACTTTATGTCTGTTTCCATGTGTGTGATAGACCTCACTGAGTCACCTAGCTGATACAAGCCCTGAATTTAATTTACCATGCAGGGTGTATTTTCTAAGCTGGGGTCAAGTATAAAGCAGCTAGGCAGAACACTGGATAGAACTCGGGACCTGGAGTTAGGAAAACCTGAGTTCAAATGCTGCCTCACAAACTTACTAGCAATATAGCCTTTGGCAAGTTATTTATTCTATCTGCCTCAGTTTCTGCATTTGTAAGATGAGGATAATAATAACATCTCTCTCTCAGGGTTTTTGTGAGAATAAAATAAGATAATATTTATAAAGTACTTTATGAACCTTAAAGTACTATGTAAATTCTAGCTTATTATTAATTATTATTCTAAAAATTGGAGTGATACATATAGGCCTTGGGGAACTGTAAGAGTGGCTATCTGGGCTTCCTTTCACAACATCCAATTGTTAGTATGAATCCCTTTTATAGTATTTTGGTAAGTGTCATCTAGCCTCTGCTTGATGATCTTTACTGATAAGAAACTCATTATCTAATGAAACATCAATCCTGTTGTTGTATAGTTTTGTTGGTAGTGGTAGCATTCTGTCATTTCAGTTATGTCCATCTCTTCATGATCCCATTTGGAGTTTTCTTGGAAAAGATTCTGGAGTGGTTTGTCTTTTCCTTCTCCAGCCCATTTTACAGATAAGGAAACTGAGGCAAATAGAGTTAAATGGCTTACCCAGAGTCATACTAGCTAGTAAGTGTTGGCAGTTGGATTTGAATTCAGATTGTCTTCCTTACCCTAAGCCTGGCTTCCTACCCACAACACTACTACCCTGAAAAGTTCTTTAGGTAAATCTGCCCCCCTATAACTTCACAAAGTGGAACTCAGACTCCAATCTTTTCTTGCCAAGAAAAAAGCCTATTAGTTTGTCTGAATGCCTTTAATGTTGTCTATTGACTCTAAAGGACCATTAGCCCTCTTGGCAAAGAAGGGTTGGTATAGCAAATCAATGACAATAGACCTAAAGGACAGAGAACTCAAGGGACCCCACATCTGACTAAAGATTGACCTATCTAATCAAATTAAATTTAAGAAGCATTTATTAGGCACCTATTATCTTCATGGTACTTTACTTGACTTTGGGAATTAAAAAAAAATCTTCCTAGGTGTCAAAGAACTTACAAATAATATTGGAATTTGACATTCATTTTATAATTTGTTTTCTGTAGCACGGTGTAATAAAGTAGAAAAAGCTGGATAAAGAATGAAAAGACCTTGGCTCAAATTTTGGCCCTATCATTTATCATTTACTAGCTGTGTGTCATTGAGTAAATCACTGAACTTTTCTGGGCTTGTTTCCTCACCTGTAAAATGAAGGGTTTGGATTTTATCACTCTATATGTGTCTGAGTTACATAAACACAGATATATATATATATATACACACACACACATATACATGTGATATGTGTATGTATGTATGTGTGTATATATATACCTATATACCTACACACACATATATACCTACACATATATATGACATACATACCATATATACATACATATATATATATATATATGTATATATATATATATATATGATACATATGATTTTATGATTCTACCTCCCAAGAATCTAAAATGTTAGAAAGAAAATGGGGTCCAGAGAGAAAAAGCATTTACTTACCCAAGGTCACAAAGCTAGTTAATACAATAAAAACCCTGGTCTTCTGACTTGTGGTGTCTCTCTCTCCATGATTTAATTTTTATCTACATTGCTCTTAAAATTATTTTGCAATCTCTGAGCACATGCTCTCTGTCTGATAGTGGCTGGGAGAAAGAGAGGGGATGAGTGGCAGGAATATAATGTGATATACATATTGTCAACATGGAAAGTTGAGAGATGGCTATAGTTCTGACAAGCACATTACCAAAGGATAGAACCCACTGATGAGGAAGTGACAGGTATAGGGTGGAGATTTGGGCCATTAATGCACCTTGGCACTCAGCTTACCTGCCGGAAGCCATTCCTTGTGAACTGCAGGATTTTAAGGGCATAGTTGGACCTCTGGCCTTTGCTGTTGAATTCGATGTGGCCGGTGAGACCTTCCAATTCTACCTGTCCAAGAGAGAGTGAGTTACAGCACCAAAGTGGCTTGGTGTTTCCACTGATCTAGAACGTATACCAGGAGAAAGAGAATGACTTCCCTTTCCCCACCATTCAAGCCATTCTTCATTTCCTCTAATGTACTCCTATCTATCTTTCCAAGACAAATTTAAATGCTTCCTTCACTATGAAGTCTTCCCTTAACTCTCTAGGAAGTAACACTCTTCTTTGCTCTCTTCCCCTTAGGCTTCATGTGGCACATTGTTTTGTACCCAATTAATTTATCATGTGCTATTTTATATTATGTTTATATTTGTCGCAAAGGCAAGGAGCATAGTTTATTTAAGCCTTGAGGCTTTCCCTATGCCCAGCACATAATAAATGCTTAATAAATGCTGAATAAATGTTTTATTTAATGAATACTGGAGAGGTAAAAGCTGTCATGATCCATCTTCCTATCTCCATTTAAGAGTTTGGGGATATTGTAAATATAACTCCTGTGAATCAGTGTTATTTATTTTTAATCCATTTGAAGGGGAATGTGAATGATTTAAGAAACAAACCTTTCTACTTATACTTAAATTCATATCCCTGTCCATTTTTAAACTGAAAGGAGACTTGGAATTCTGTCATTGCTTTCTGCACCCTTGTACCTTCCTGCAACTTCAGTAATTGTTTAGATGGATCATCTAGAATACCTCTCCTTTCCTTTATGGCATCTCTATGCAAAGTCATCCCTTCTGTAGAAACCCCACAAAAGATCACAGGACCACATAACTCTAACATTTAAAAAGTCAGGCTAACCCTAAAGAAAGCTAGATTTGGGGCCATGTAAAAATGTTAGCAAAAGTTTGGCAATACATGTAGATTGTTATGTATAACCACCCATTTTTTGTTAACATTTTACATTCATATATCTGTGTTTAAATTCATACACATATATAAACATATATATCTCCAATCTTTTGTTAATATTCTTAAATGACCCCAAACTATCTGTGTATAAGCGTGTTTGTGAGTACATATTAATTTCTCCAATTTTCCCTAGACTTCTGGAACTGTCTTTTTAGAGGGCTATAATGATCTTGACCCTTATTTGCAACCTTGAGAATATTCAGAAGGGCCAGGGGAAACTCATTAAGGTGCTATGGGCATTTGAGTCATGCTAGCTGAGGAATGATAAAGTCAGAAGATTAGACTATGTGCTGAATTGGGAATAGTGTCCCTTCCCATCTCTGTACCAACCATTCTTTTTCTGGTTACAATTCTACACAGGTTGCTTAGATTGAATTTCTTTAATCTGATTAAGTGGGACTTATAACACTAGTATTGGGGGATGGCACTAATGTTGTTTGAGAGGCTAATTTTATCAAGTTTATATGTCAAAAGAGATAACATAAAAATGCTTTGCAAATATTAAAGTGCTAAATGATACTATCATTACTTATTATTATTATTTGGTTATTATCTTTTGAGAGACACAAATTGACTTATAGTTTATGCCACCTGTCATAATAATGAACTACATTATGACAGTGAGTTATGTGTGTGTGTGTGTGTGTGTGTGTGTGTGTGTGTGCATGTACATGCATGCTCAAGTGGTACTCTTGTCTTTGATCTGACTGCTTCCATCCCCCATATATGACTAATCCCCAGGATATAAACAATTATCAGTATTGCTAGCCAGGCCCTTCAGTCCCTTCTCACCATTCTCAGGTAATTCATGAGGCTGGTACCATGCTGCCAGATCTGTGCTGAGCCACAAGACAGGGGCTTCACACCAATCTCCTGACTTCGGTTCAGCTCTTGAACTGCGGTCACAACAGTGTAGACAGCATCAAATAACAGGGCTGAGGAAAGCTGGGGATGTGGGGAGGGAGATGAATGTCAAAGGATGAAGGGAGAAAGAGAAAAAGAGGATGAAGAGAAAAGTACAATGAAAGAAAAGAAAGGTGAGAAGGAATGGAAGAAGAAAGAAGAGATGGAAGAAAGGAAAGTTGAAAAGTAAAAGAAAGGAAGTAAGAGAAATGGGAAGGAAGGAAATAAAAATAAAAGAAATAGAAATAATAGGAGGGAAGGAAAGAAGGAGGGAGGAGGAGGAAGAAAAAGAAGAGAGAAGAGAGAGAGATGAAGAGAATAAAAGAAAGAGGAAATAAGGGAATAAGAGAATATCTATCAGTGAATGAAAATAAATTCATCTCTAAAATCTCACTTTAGGCTACAAGATGATTTGTCTTTGTTCCACACTAATGAATTTTAGAACCAACAAAGATGAGAGTGTGAAAACTGCCAGCACAAGGCCTTCACTGTCATCTCTGGCACTGACTTTTTTCCTAGTCTATATATTACCTAAGAAGACACCTACCAACCCTTCCCTTTATAGTCAATTAACCCTAGCATGTTATTTTCTTTATTTGTTCTAGGACAATTAAAATATCCATTGAATTTCAGGAGAAAAGGGGTACCTAGGTCAGTGAAGGAGGATTTTTATTTATCTTTGACACTCATTAAAGCTTAGTTCAAAACTGCTGAAATTTATGTAAATACTCTAGATATTTGAGGCTTAAATCAACCAGTCATTCAACTATACTGATTAAGGGTCTTTCTGTGTGCAAAGCCCTGTATTATGTGATGTTTGTTGGTGGATAGTACATGGGGAAGAAAGGATTAAGAGGAAAATACAGAGGAAATCTAGGCACAAATCATATTTTTGTAAAGTTTAAAATGACTAGATTAGGTTTAAAAAAAGCCGAAGTATATTTATAAAGAGATTTATAAACAATACTAAATTGACATAGGGTAAGTAATATACACCTCCAACAGGTTAAGCCTTACACATAGGCAGAATATATAGCTATACACAAAGTATCTTGGCCCTATTCATGTTTCTAATCTGTTTCAGGAAGGTATCATTCATAATTTCCAACTGACCAAGTATTCTACAGTATACTTCCCACAATGATATTATTGTGAAAAACTACAGAAAAGTCCTTTCCCCAAGCCCAAAATAACTCCTCCATTGCTGTCTGTAATTTTACAATAACAATTGATTTCTTTGGATTAAACATTGCACAAATTTATCTCTCTGAAAAGTTTATTATGTTAAAATACAAACAGATCTGGCAAAACACATCAATAAAATATATGTTTTCATAAACACATACTTTCAGGTGAAAGTATAGTGAATTAGAGTGAGAATAAAAAGAAAACAGAAATGCTAGCATTGGGTAACTATACTCAGGATATCTAAATTAGATGAAGGTCACTGATGATTATTCCCTAAAATTAATCTGGTATAGCTGTTTCCCTCACTCAGACCTTACACCAAAAGCTGGATGACCACTTTTTAGGTATGTTGTAGTGGGGATTTTTGTCCTGGTGAGGTTGTATTAGATGGCCTTCGAGGATCTGAAATTTAGTGACTCTTTCCTTACAAGAGAATCTGAGCCATGGATCTTTCTGCCAAAAAACTCACATTACTTATTGTTGTGCCAATTATTTGTCCTTTTTTGTGATATTTTTGGTACTGCTGTCTTATAATGGCATTTAACCTTTCATACATCTCTGTTTTGTCTCCCCAATTAATCTGTAAGCTTCTTGAAGGCAGTAACTATGATTTGTTTCTTTCCTTCTCTTACATAAACAAGTATAAATGTTCAGCTACTCAGCTGATATGTTTGAATGAATGAGTGGATAAATGCAGTCACTGGGTACTTGGAATGGGCAGGGGAGGTTAAGAAGCGGGGTAAAAAAGAATAAGTTGGAAGAAAGTATATTGAATACTTACTATGTGCAAGACACAATCTTTTACAGTCTACAAGGAGAGGGATTGCCCTGATACAAATTAATAGGAATTAGTGCAGAGTATATTGACAGATTTATTGAATAAGGGAAGGAAAAGGGATCCCAAATTTAAATTCCACTCAATTCACAATTTTGCCCAATGATAGGAGCCAGTCTAAACCATCTTTAGATTGCTTTAAAAAATGCAGTATAGATTAAAACAACAAAAGGACATCGATTTGTCTGTGAAAGAGGAAGGCTAAAACTCTAGCCTGACTTGCCAACATCTGGGCAAAGATAAAGCAGAGAATTCAATCTTCTCATCTACCTACAATTTCTCTGGAAAAGAACATTGTAGCAGTGGGGAGCTAACCTGTATCTTTCCCCCTGTTTGCCTCTAAGGAGCTATTAGTTCCAGTATCCTGCCCCAGAAGCTGCTATCACAGTCATGAAATCAAGATATCCAAGGTGCCAAGATCCATGAACTCCTCCTGGAAGAGCTCTCTTCTTCTTTAAATTCCTTCTAATCTCTTTGCACTGATTATCTTCTAATTTGTATTAGGACAATTATTTCCTTTCTGGAGTATAAGATCCTTGGGTCAAGGAAGGCATTTTATTGATCTTGGTATCATTTGCAGAACACTGTGTCTTGCACATAATAGGTATTTAATATATTTGCAGTTAACTAACATACAGCTAGCACTTGGAATTCATTCAGATCCTGCTTTGGACATTTACTGGCTGAGCCACCATGAGCAAGTTATTCCCTACTCTGGGCCTCATCTATAAAATGAGAAGGTTGAATTTGATGAGTTACATGATATTTATAATGTTTTAATCCTAAATATGCTTACAGCATATAATTGCCTATTCTGGGTACTGGGGAGGAAAGATACAAAGCTGAATCAGATATAATCCATGTACTTATGGAGAGGCCCCTCTTTCAGAGAGGGAATGGGGGGACTTGATCTCCTTCACCTGTAATTTCAAAGGGAGGTCTTGATGAGGATTTTTCTCTACCCATGAAGATCTGCATCTTCTCTTTAATTTATTGTTTTAGAGAGTTGTCTGGACATGGAGAAATTAAGTGACATGACCAGGGTAACACAGTCAAGATGGATAAGAAGCAGAATTTGAAATCAAGGTTTTCTGACTTCAAAGTCAGATATTTATATAAGCATAGGCACCATCTTCTAAAGGAATCATGTGTAACTCAAATACAAGATAATATATTTGTTTTGTTGTAGTATGGATAGGTGCTAAAAAGACTGGATGATATGATGGAGAAGATCAATAGTGATAGGGAAAATAGGTAAGGTTCATGGAGAAGGTACCATTTAATATACGTTTTAAAGATGGTAAAGATATCATCAGACAAATGCTTGTTGAAATGAATTAAATTCTACTTTCAGGGCTCTATGTAAAACTCTTTGGTCTCATCTGCTGAGCCAGCCAGATAGACTCCTCAAGCTCCTCTGCTGTCTGCTCCCATCCATCAATTTCAGCTCATTCCTCTCCATCCCATTACCTTGCCCCTTTGCATCTTTGGCTTTCTCTTCATCTGAAGTGGGGCTCTCTCACTCTCTTACTTGATGCTTCTCAAAGCTGTTACATCTGTCTGTGTCTGCTTTGCAATCTTTTTTCCCCTGAGCAAATATCTCTTTTTTATTAATGGCCTGTTCAACTTGACTACCAACAAGATTTAAAAGAATCAAAATATGGCTGGCTTAGTGTTCCAAGATTGGTCAGGATTTAATTGTGAGTTTCTATTCATCCATTAATATCTAACTCAGTTGTCACCTTCTCCATGAAGCCCTCAATTATTTACCAGTGTCAGCCTTCCCTTTCAAAAATCACATAGCACTTTGTTTTATAATCTCTAATGCACTCATCATGTATTATTATACATTATAGTTACTTCTGCAAGAGAAAGTTATTTCTAAGTTCAGTAAGGGCAAGGACTCTGTCTTATCTGAACTTTTTATCCTACCTTGAATAGCCTACACATAAAAGGCATGTAATATATTCTGGATTAATTTAACTCTGCTTGCACTCCAGTTGTCATCCTCATTTCCCCCTGCACTTTGGACTCTACCTATATCCATACTATGTTGTCCGTGAACACTCCCTTTCCTTTCCAGATTCCCTTTATGTTTTCTTTCCGAGCCCTTGAAGTCAGGGACTCTCTTGTTTGCCTATAATTGTATCCATATGCTTAGTAAAGTGCTTGATACATAGGAAGTCCTTAATAAATGCTGTCTGTCTGTCTATCTATCACTCTATCTATCTATCTAGATCAAACCCTCCAATCATAATGTTCCCTCAGGATTTTGTCTTGAATCCTCTTCTACCTTTATATGAATTAATTTGGGGTTCTCATCAGCTCTCATGCATTTAATGACCATCTCTATGCTGATGATTCTTTCTCTCTTTTTTTTAAATTAAAGCTTTTTTGTTTTCAAAACATATGCAGGGATAAATTTTCAACATTAACCCTTGCAAAATCTTGTGTTTCAATTTCCTTTCTCCCGCAACCCCTCCCCTAGATGGCAAATAATCCAATATATATTAAACATGGTAGAAATATATGTTAAATCCAACATATGCACACATATTTATACAATTATCTTGCTGCACAAGAAAAACCAAATCAAACAGGAAAAAATGAGAAATAAAATAAAATGCAAGCAAACAACAAAAAGAGTGAAAATGTTATGTTGTGAACTATACTCATTTCCCATAGTTCTCTCTGGGTGTAGATGGATCTCTTCATCACAAGATCATTGGAACTGTTCTGAATCATCTCATTGTTGAAGAGAACCATGTCCTACTGATGATTCTTAAATCTACCCATCCTGCTCCAATTTCTCTGTTGACCTCCAATTTTGCATCTCTAACTGCCTTTCAGAAATCTTGAAATGGATGTTCAGTAGATAGCATAAATTTCACATCTTCAAAATGGAGCTCATTATCTTCCCCTAAACTCTGTTCCCTCCCTTCCCCTATCCTATGACTGTCAACCCTATGCTCCCAGTCTCCCAGGCTGCCACCCTAAGAGTCATCTAGGATTCCTTCTTACTCTCTCTCACTCTCCCCAACCTGATCCAATATAGCGCTAAGACTTGTAAACTTCACCTTTGTAACATCTCACACAAGCTTTTCCTTTCTGTTGACATTCTTTGTATCCCAGTTCAAGTCCTCATCTCCTTAATTCTAGACTATTGCAACTGCTGCAAGACAAGGCGTCTCTGCCTGCTTCAGGTGTTTCTCCACTTCAGCCCATCCTCCATTCAGCCACCAAAGGGATTTTTCTAAAACTGAGATCTGATTATGTCACTCCCAAACTCAATAAATTCCAATAGCTCCCTATTGTCTCCAGGATCAATTACAAGATCCTCTACTTGACATTCAATGTCCCTTATAACCCAGCTCTGGTTATGAAGGACATTGAATGTCAAGTGATCTCATACCTTAATCCCCACTATACACTCTCTGATCCAATGATACCAACCCCCAGGTTATTTCACCCCAAAACTCTCTCTTTTCTCTGGGCATTCTCTCTGACTGCCCCATGCTTGGAATGGTCTTTCTTCCATGCCAACTACTGACCTCTCTGGCTTCCTTTAAGTCCCATCTAAAATCCCACCTTCTTCAGGAAGTTTTCCCCACTCCTTAATGTCAGTGCCTTCCCCCTTAATCTGGGTATTCCCTCAATTAAACTGAGACCTATTAAAACCTTAACTTAAAAAGGCCAAGGTCTCCCACTGCATTCAGGGCCATTTACAGTCATCCTGATGCATATCTGGCCACTGGACTCAGATGGCTCCAGAAGGAAAAGTGAGACAAGTAATTTTGCACAGCCTTCCTCACTTAAATCCAACTCACTTGCATATCATAACATCACTTCCCTGGTGTCATGGTCCTCATTGAGAATGAAGGACAAACAATAGTGTCTCTCTCTCTCTCTCTCTCTCTCTCTCTCTCTCTCTCTCTCTCTCT